>JAQHUG010000007.1:13718763-13813451 GCA_028555095.1 Dicrostonyx torquatus | reverse complement strand
TGAGGGACTGGCCCACCAACTGAGACAGTGCGCTTGATCTATTGGGAGCTCATCAAATCCAGCTGGACCAGGACTGTGTGTGTGTTTTTTATGAAACACTTGACTTGGGAGTTAAGAAATGGATTAGAGGATGACTGTAGGGGCAAGGTGACAAGTTCAGTGGGCCAGGTGAAAGATGATGTGTCCTACATGAGAATGCTGTTTAAGGAGAGGAAAAAAAGGCATGAATTAAAGCCTGTTGAGGTGGTGTAGTCAGCAGTGCTCAGTGCTGAGGAGAGTTAGGAATGAAGGACAGTGGAGAGAGGGCTTGGGACAGTGGGGGCTGTAGTGTGGCTGAAGTAGTTTTGTGCCTTTCATTGAGAAAAAAAAATAGTGGCACTAAAGGAGAGCAGGTATTTCACAGAGGAAGATTGTTAATTTTCAGTGCACCAAACCAAAGTGCTTTTTGATGACTTAGGGAAGGAGAGAACACCTTGCCTAGATTCAGGTATACTTTCAATTTTTATCTTATGTTGTTCTTAAAATATAAACATAGTAAATATTTTTCTATAGTGTCGTGCTCACAATTACCCTTCCCTTTAGATGTGTTAGTTATATTGTATTTTAAACCAAAGAGCAGGTATTGGCCAATACTTACAAATGATTACAGTGATTGTAATGCTTCCCAGAAACAGTCATTCTGCGCATGTGTACCTAGTGAGACCAAATAATTATACTGCATTATTAAATGATATTTACTGACTACTGAACAATCCCCTTTTCTCCCATAGTCTTTTGTATTTCTTCTAGAATTGTACCAAATCTCACGTCTTTAAATGATCCTTTTGTTCACAACCATGCTATTTGATGGAGCTTACATGGCCAGAAAATTAAAAACAAAATAGGTATAATTTGCTTTGAGCTACATTGTTTCATTGTGTGCACATTCCACCTCCCCTCTCTGTCTGTCTCTCTGTTTTTCTTTCTCCCGTGCTCTCTTCAGTTTTTTGAAACAGAATCTATGTAGTCCTATTAGACCTGGAACTTGCTTTGTAGATGAGGCTGGCCTCCAACGCACAGATCTTCCTGCTAGTACCTCCCAAATGCTGACATTAAAAAGCTTGTGCTACTATTCCTGGCTTACTATTTCTTAACTTTTGTTTAATTTTAAAAGTTCTAGTAATATGCACAACATAAAATCTACTTTTTAAATAGTTTTTTAAAAGTGTGTGTGTCTCACATGTTATGTTTATGTGGGAACCTATGGAGGCTAGAAAGGGTGTTAGATCCCCTGGAGTTATAGGTAGTTGTGAACTGCCTGACCTGGGTCCACTGAAAGAGCAGTGAGTACTCTTAACTGCGGAATCACCTGTCCAGCCTGATATTTTATTTCTTAATTATGTGTATGTATGTGTCTTGAATATGGTTTGCAAATATGAGTGCACTTGTCTGTGAAGGCTAGAAGAGGGTGTGGGGATCCCATAGACCTGGAGTTACAGCCAGTTCTGAACCACTGCACATGGATATTAGGAACCAAACTCCAGTATTCTGAAAGAGCAGTACATACTTTTAACCACTGACCCATCTTTCCAGCCTGCAAATCTACCTTAGTTTACAAACACGTAAATTAAAAAAAATTTAGAAAGTGTGTTATGTATGTTTTTATTCATGTGTATATACATGTGTCAGCCAGAATTCATGCCAGTAGTCTTCCTTACTTTTTTGAGACAGAGTCTCTCTGTAAACCTGGAGCTCATTGATTCAACAAGACTGATGAGTGTGCTCTAGGGATCTTTTTTTCTCTGCCTTTCCAGTACTAGTTTTGCAAAAACATCATATATGGATATGTGTCAGGGACTTCAAGCTCAGGTCCTCATGTTTATTCAGCAAGCACTTTGCTGACTGAGCCATTTCTCTAGCCCCTTCTTAGCCATTTTTAAGTGCAGTTCAATATGTTAAATAAATCCACAGTTGATTTAGGTATTACATCCAGTGTCTCAGATCTCAGGAGTCAAGAAGATTATGAGTTTGTGGCCAGCGTGGACTGTATATAGTCAGGATCTGTCTTCAAACAAAGTCACTCATAGTTTTGTACTTCCATTGTTTCTTTCCATCTTTAATTTTTTTTTCAGAACTGAAGTGCTAATCCCATTGCACAGTAACTCATGTTTTGTCCCATTCCTGCTATCCTTAATCCCTGGTAACCACTGTTAGGCTGCTTGTCTATGATACTGACTATTCTAAGTACTTTATGTGTGGGAATTATACAGTGTTTGTCTTTTATGACTAGTTTATATCACTTTGCAGTGTCTCCTTGTGATAGTACATTACAGTTTTCTGTTCCTTCCTTTCCTATTGTATATATTTTCCTTTGTATAACAGTGTATATGTGGGTGTCAGAGGACAACTTGAGCCAGTTCATTCTCTTCTTCTACCATTAGATGTCAAGGATCCAACTTAGGCTTGGCATCAAGTGCCCCTACCTACTGAGCGATCCTGCTAGTTGCACATTTTAGGTTTTGAGGGGGACGTACTGTCCATTGTGTATGTATAGTGCATTTTGTGTCTTTATTTATCCCTTACTGAACTCTTGTGCTGCTTCCACATTTTAGCTGTGAATAGTGCTGAACATGGATTTACAGATCCTTGAAACCATACTTAATTCTTTTGGGTTTAGGTATTCTTTTTGTTTGTTTGTTTGTTTGTTTGTTTTAGACAGGGTTTCTCTGAGTAGCCCTGGCTGTCCTGAAACTCACTCTGTAGATAAGGCAGACCTCAAACTCAGAGATCTGCCTCTGCCTCCTGAGTGCTGGGATTAAAGGGGTGCACCACCATCCCAACCCCTTTGGGTTTATTCTTAGAAGTAGAGTTGCTGGATCATATGGTAGTTCCATAGAGTTTTTGTTGTTGTTGTTGTTGAGTTTTGTTTTGTTTGGTTTGGTTTAGAGAATCTGCTGTACTATTTTCTCCACTGTGGCTGTACCATCCATTTTATTTTCCACTAACAGTTCACAAGGATACCACTTTATATTTTACTTTGTGCATAGTGCATGGATTGTGTGTGTAGGGGCATGTGTGCTTGTGAATATATGTGTGGGTATCTGATTATGTGTGTCATGGTGTGTATGTTGTTATCAGAGGATGACTTTTTTTTCTTCTCCAACTTTTACATTGGTTCTGTGGATTAAACTCAAGTTGCCAGACTTGCATGACAAGCACCTTTACTGACCCAAGAGTTCCAGTTTCTCCACATCTTTAACAGTACTACTTTTCAGTTAGTCTTTTGGGGAGTGTTCTGTTGTTGTTGTTGTTGTTGTTGTTGTTTGTTTTGATTTTTTTGTAGTAACCCTCTTTATGTATATGGTAGGTGAGTGTATATGAACATTTTTAGCTGTGTTCAGTGGTACAGGCATGCTGTACAACTCACAGCCCAATAGACACTTTCTACAGCCTTTGATCTTTCAAGAAATAAAATTCACCTGTTCCTATATGGGTTTTGGTTCTGAGAGTCCCATATGCCAAAGTGTATGCTAGGATCTCTTGGGAAAAGTGGCATAGTATTATTACATGTAACCTACATAACGCCATTCTGCATATTTGATGTCTTCTCGGTTCACAACAGAAAGGCTGTGTTGTGTGAAGAGCTAAGCCATTTAGAGAATAAGGACAAGGAAATTCCATGCACAATCAGGACCGATGCCATTCCCTTCGAACATGGTTGATCCTAGGTTAGCTAAATTTTCAGAGGTGGACTCTATGAATTTGTAATGCCCATTGTCTCTGGGATTTTTGTTGTGATGTCTTTTGCTGCTCAAATGCCTGCATTTCTGTTAAGCATATGTTTAATAGGGTTTATATTAACAATTTTTTTATCCTGTTAAAAGGTTGAGTCACGCAATTGACAGTTTTATTTTTATTTTTTCTTCAAAATCTAGAACTAGACCTGTGGAGGGAGGGAAGAAACATGCTAGAGCTGAAGGAGATGTACATAGGCCTGTGGGGTATGCATGTTCAGAAGCTTTGCAATTGGTTGGCCTGGATCTGTCAAAACAATGTGTGGATGGTTCTGACTGTTTACACACTGTCTTATTTAGATGCTTCAAAGTAGTGATCCTGGGAATGAATGTATATTATAAGTATTATTTCAAAAATGGTTGTCAAGACTGCTCAGGGAGGGAAAACAGAAGCACTGGTTTTGAAAAGGTCTTTAGTCTTCTGTTACTGCTGTCTAGGGTTTAAACTTTGGAACAGAGGCTAATATTTTTGATGCAAGTTATTTCACAAAAGGATTCTGTAATAGGAAAGTAAAATATGAAGTTAAATGTATGTTTTAGGTCTGATCTAAATACGTACTGGATTGTCTTTTAAGCCCGGGCTGCCTAAGAACAGAGAGGCTGGACTCGACCACCTAAGTGGGTGCTATTGACAATCAGTGCTTCTAATGTCTGTCAGCCCAGCTAGAATATTGCAGCATGTTGCATTTTAATGTGTTCACGCATTTGTTTATTTGAATTATGTGGAAAAATTAGGCATATGGGACAGTCTATGCTTTTGAATAGTGTAGATACAGCAATATGAGCTGCTGAGGCAGTGATAACCTTCTACACTCTTTTCTATCATGATTTAGAGTGTTACAGATTTTATGTCCATTGTTAAGAAAGGCAGACCTTTCAATAAAATACAGTTATTATAACAAGTATTTAATCTAAATGTTAAAGTCTTATATTAAATGTAATCTTTTTTAATGGAGATATACACATAATGTACTCATATATATTATTCTTACCATTAATATATGTAAGAATGTATAATATACTATATAATTAGATATATTAAGAAAAGTCCTATATGGGCTGGAAAGATGGCTCAGAGGTTAAGAGCGCTTACTGCTCTTCCAGAGGTCCTGAGTTCGATTCCCAGCAACCACATGGTGGCTCACAACCATCTGTAATGAGATTTGGTGCCCTCTTCTGGCTTGCAGACATACAAGGAAGCTGAACACTGTGTACACAATAAATAAATAAATCTTTTATATAAAAAAAAAGAAAAGTCCTATAGTAAAAGTGATGACAGAAGCAGCACTTCTTGAGAACTGCCTCACTTTGTGCCAGGATAGGGATCAAGTGCTTTCCATGTGTACATTGCCTCAGTTGTTATTGCCAGCAATGCTATGGGATTGGGAAACGGTTTTTGTCTCCTTCTGGTGTCCAAGGTCTGTTTGTCTGCTAGCCTTGTGTTTCAGTGACACAATGTTGACTGGAAGAACGAGGACAGAAGAATGGCTTTAAAGGGTTAAAAAGTGAATAGACTGGGGACCTGCAGGAGGATTAGAGAGCAGAAGTGCTCCTTCTGTTTTAGAAGCAGGAATCAGTTGTCATTGGTCAGCACAGATCTGTGAGGGTTTTTGCCTTTTGTTTGTTTTTGTCATTTTCAACTGCAAAAATTCAGTAAGAGGGGCTGGAGAGATGGCTCAGAGGTTAAGAGCATTGCCTGTTCTTCCAAAGGTCCTGAGTTCAATTCCCAGCAACCACATGGTGGCTCACAACCATCTGTAATGGGGTCTGGTGTCCTCTTCTGGCCTGCAGGCATGCACACAGAGAGAATATTGTATACATAATAAATAAATAAATGTTTTTTAAAAAGAATTTAGTAAGAGAATAGATGAAAAGTTGGATTTTGTAGGATTGGAGTTTGGGCAGTTGTTGGCAAGAATAAGGTGGCCAGAGAAGTGGAAAAAATATACATGGGAGTGTTGAGAACTTGCTGGATGCTGTGTGGCTGTAGAGGAAGGGTTGAATGGGGTGGAGCTGGGTTTTTATGAAGAGTCATTCTTTTCAGCAAATGGTGCTAGACCAATTGGAAGGCCAAGCCAGGTGTAGAATACATGTACTCAGAAATTAACTTCAAGCAAGCATAAGCCTGTAAAGCCACAAAAGAAGGAGGGGGGGAGGAAAAAAATTAGTGGCCGTCGAACTAGGGGCAAAAGAAATGCAGAGGCAGGAAGCTTAGGAAAATAATAAAAAAATCTTCGGTCTTTAGAACACACAATTAGCAAAATGAAAAGCTGAGGCCTTGTACTGGGAGGGGATACTTGCAAAGCATTTTAATTTTCAGAGAGTGTGTGTCCAGCATGTAAAAAGGACTCTTATGACTCAAGAATAAGACAACAAATAACTCATAGGATAAGGAACTGAATAGAAAATTCATCAGAGGGGTACTGGAGAGATGGTTCAGTGGTTAAGAGCACTGGCTTTTCTTCCAGAGGACCTGAGTTCAATTCCCAGCACCCACATGGCAGCTCACAACTTTCTGTAATTCCAGGTACAGGAGATCTGACACCCTAGTGTGTACATACATGCAGGCAAAACACTAATGGACATATAATAAGAATAGATAAATCATTAAAAAAAGAAAATTCATCAGAGAATAATTAATGACTGCCAATAAGAGGCTCATCAGCAGCCATAGCCAGGGAAGTAGAAAGTTAAACAGTAAGGCGGCACTGCTTCTCCCTTTTTGTATGAAAAGTCATGTGTTAGCAAGGATGAAAACTGTCTGGAATTCTTCACTGCTGGTGGGAAGGAAAAGGAATGGCTACTTTGCACAGTTGAGCAGAGCTTTAAAATTTTTTAAATGCATACATGCCACATCCCCATTCAGTTTCTAAGTATTTCTCCTAGACAAACCAAAACATGAGAACTTGTGTACACATATTCTTGGCAGACTTGTTAGTAGCCAAGGACATCAAACATTCTGAATGTCAGTCACAAGTCTATGGTTAAAGAAACTGTACCCTATCTATGCAATGATACTACTTGGCAGTGAAAAAGAAAGAACTATTGATGGCCTTTGCAGTCTAAACAGACTTTAAAATAATTAGGCTTAATGAAAGAAGATAGATTTAAGAAAAGTACATACTCCATATTTTACTGTATTTAAATCTAGAAAATGTAAACTACTCTATTGTATCAGAAAGCAGATAGTGATTACAGGGATAAGGAACTTGAGTGTTATAGAAATGTTTCTCATCTTGAGTATGGTAATAGTTATGTTAATGTATCAAATTGTATATGTGAAATGGATCAGTTTATATCAGTTCATACCTCAAAGCTGTGAAAAACAGACTGGGTAAGATAATTAGTAGGAATTGGAGTATATGTGGTAGTGGGGGAAATACAAGGGTGTATGTGGATATCAAAGGAAAACTTTCTTATCAGTTTTTGTCTTCCATCATTCTTTAAGAAAGGGTCTCTTTGCTACTTTTCTACTGTGAACACCTGGCTGTCCCATGAGTTTCTAGGGATTTTCCTGTCTCTGCCTGCCATCTCTCTGTGGAACCCTGGGATTTCAAGTGCAGGCACTGTGCACCAGCTTTTCCATGGTGCTTGGGAATGTAAATTCAGTTCCTTATGCTTGCCTAACAAGAATTTTCCCTCAGAGCTATTTCCTGGACCCCTTCTTTTCTTTTCCTTCCTTCCTTTCTTTTTCTTTCTTTTTTAAGTTTGTGTGTTTTCGAGACAGGGTTTCTTTTACATTTGTGTTTACTTACTGCACTTATTTAATGAGAAGAGGGACAGTGTGTAGCATGTGGAAATGGTGCTCATGTGAAAGTCATCTATTCTGTATGGAAGTTGTTTTTTCCATCATATGTGCTTAGAGGATTGAACTCGGGTTGTCAGGCTTACTGGCAAGAGCCATTATCTGCTGAGCTATCATATCAGCCCACTGAGGCTAAAATTCTTTTTTTTTTAAAGATTTATTTATTTATTTATTAAGTATACAACATTCTGCCTCTATATATGCCTACATGCCAGAAGAGGGCACCAGATCTCATTACAGATGGTTGTGAGCCACCATGTGGTTGCTGGGAATTGAACTCAGGACCTCTGGAAGAACAGCCAGTGCTCTTAACCCCTCAGCCATCTCTCCAGCCCCGCTAAAATTCTTTATGTGCCTGTTGGAAACAATTATATTTTGGACATTTAGAATGTGCCACATTTGCTTCTAAAAATATTATTTTTGTTTGCCTGAATGTTCTTGGTATTGACTTCAGTACAAATACAAAAGGTCTGCCCTCACAGATACTCTAGGAGACTCTGATATTATTACAGTCCTTGCCATAGTGCCCTCTAATCTGTAATTGTGGAGGTTGAGGTTAACAAATGCTGCCTCAGTTTTCACAATGAAATTTTACCTCCTTCTCTTGGTTGATACGAATGTGGCTCAGACTGGCTTCAAATTTACCTCTCAGCTTCTCAGATATTTCAAACTCAAAAGATCTGAGAGTTAATGAATAGAGTAGGTAGAAGTTTAGCTTTACCCCTGAAAAAAAGGCATAGGCACAAAAAGTATGACTTTGAGCAGAACTGTAGAGTAAATTTTCAGTGTCACCATTGAAATCAGCTCAAATGACCTTCAGTGATGGGGATACATAAGCTCAAAATGTCCTTAAGATCTGAGCAGCATGGCTGTTTTATGTGCTGTGCCTGAATATTCATCTAGAGATAACTAAGTTAGCTCTGGTTCACCAAAATTCAACATGCTTGAAGACATGCTAAATTATGTGCTTATTATGAGTATTCTCTCCCCACCTCTTTTCTCACTGTCTTAAAGGTGGATTTTTCTGTCCTGCGTGCCAGCCTCCAAATAATCCTATACCTTAGACTTGTTACTAACTAGCTCTTCAATATAAATTAACCCATTTTTAATCAATCTAATTTCCATCTCATGGCATTATTACCTTTTCTCTGTATTGCCTATGCTGCTTCCTCTCCATCTGACTGGTGATTCTACCCTTCTTCCCAGCATCCTCTGTACATGAAAATTCTGCCTACATATTGGCATTCGGCTCTTAATTAAACCAGTCCAAGTGACACTTCCTAACAGTATACAAAAAGATTATTCCACAACAGTGTCTTTTTGAGACATTGTTTTTACTCTAGTCTAGGCTGGCCTTAAACTCTCAGTCTTCCCATTTTAGCCTCCTGAGTGCTTGGGATTACAGGCCTGTGCTACCTGGGCCACCTCTTCTGCTTTTCAGAAGACAAATGATGAGTGCTTATTGATGCAGGAATCTTGAACTGGTCTTGAAAAGGACAAATTTCTTCAAGTTATAAAACATAAATATGTATTATATTGCAAGCTATGCACATTAATTTTTACCCTTTTTTGGATTTTCAGATCACTTTTTATTTCCAGTGTTGAGGTTGAACCTAAGACCGAGGTAATGCTAGACTAGCTAATACTCTACCACAAAGACCATCCTCGTCCCGATTTCTGCTTTTTCACAGGAATTGCCTTTTATTTGATTCCTCTGCTACTTAAAGTTACTAAGAAGTGCAAATTAGGGCCAGTGAGATGAGTCAAAGGGTAAAAGACATTAGTTACCAACCTTGAGGATTTGAGTTTAGTTCCCAGGACACACATGGTGGAAGGAGAGCACTGACTCTCCTCACAAGTTGTCCTCTGATCTCTACATTTAAGCTGGTGTGTGTGTGTGTGTGTGTGTGTGTGTGTGTGTGTGTGTGTGTGTGTGTGTGTGGCCCTTACATGGTAGATAGATAAATGTAAAAAAAAATCCTTAAAGGAACAGAGAAGTGAATGTTACTACAGGTATCCTAATAGAAATGTATTCTTAGTTTGAGAAGGAAACACAGAAGACCTCCACTACCCACCTCTGGCTGCCTTCTGCACATACGTTTCAGAGGTGTTTTCTTCTCTTGAAAGCTCTTTGTTGTTTTTCTACATAAGAAGACACTAAGCAGAATTTTAGGGTTATATTTTCTTTAGTATTTCAGGACTTCTGCCTTCATAGATACTAAGACTCTTCGGGGACATTTCCATGGGGTAACTCCTGGTGTCATTACAATCCTTGCCAGAGTGCCCTCTAATCTGTAACTATGAAGGTTGAGGTTAGCAATTGCTGCCTCAGTTTAGAATATCAACTTCCCTATTGTTGATATGAATGTGTCGGGCTGGCTTCAGGTTTACAGTCCTCCTGCCTCTGCTTCCTGAGTGCTGGAATTATAGGTATTCACTACTGTTGGGTGATACTATTCCTGGGGAGATGTGAACAAAAATCATCTTTCCCCAAAGTAAGGGTACTACCAACTTAAAACCAGTGAATTTATTGGGATACTTACAGGAAGAGATGGGTGATGGGTTACTTACAGGAGAAGCAATGATCCAAATACACCTGCATTTCCAAAACTTATCCAGTGTGGATGATGGCTCACAAAAGCAGAAAATCCGAAGTACACCGCACAATTTGCAGGTAGTTCAACAGATGCCTCTTTAGACAGCTTGTCTTGTCTGAGAATCTGTTGGCAGTCCTTACTGCTTTTACACACAGACACACACACACACACACACACACACACACACACACGAACTTTCTGAAACTTCTCAGTTATTTACTTTCCAGAGCTTAATGGGCTTCTCTGCAGGATAGAATGCTTCACTTCTTTTAGCACATCCTGTGCCTTAAGAAACTTTCAAGGTGGAATATTTTATATCAAAAGAAATTGCTGCACAGTAGCCATCATGCCAGGCTATTGGTTTTGAAAGTATAGACATGATTTATGCTTTAATTATTTATTTAAAAAAATTGAAGATTACAGGCTCTTGTAGTAGTACTTTCTTGTTGGTACCACCAGCCTGCAAATAATGACACTGAGACTTATTAATTATGAAAACTCAGCCTTAGTTTAGGCTTGTTCCTAACTAGTTCTTATAGCTTAAGTTAAACCATATTTTTTAATCTACACTCTTCCATGGCTTGTTACCTCATCTCTGTACTGCCTATACTGCTTCCTCTACATCTGACTGGCAACTCTGCCTTTCTTCCCAGAGTTTTCTCTCTGCCCGGAAGTTCCACCTGTGCTTTCCTGCCTAGCTGTTGGCTGTTCAGCTTTTTACTTCACCAGTCATAGCAGTACATCTTCACACAGTGCACAAATATCCCACAACAGACTCTAAGGAAAACTGATGTCTTCCTTTTACCTTGGGATGTAACTAATCATGGGAATAAAAGAGTAATCTTTAGACAGTTCTGGAATTATCTACAGTCAGGGAGATATTTACAGATCACCTCTATCTTTTTGTTCAAATATTTTTCTCTCTGTTTTTTTTTTCCCAAATGTTAAATTACTGGTACGCACACACACTCACAGACCTAAGCCTGACTTACCACATTCCTTGGTTTCAGGAGAAATAAATCAAGCTGGAACCAGGCCAGAAACAACTCTGCTGGCTAGCTCTCATAGTGCTGGAAGGTACGCTGAGGAAGAATTGTCAGTAGAAGTCTTACTCAGGTGTGGAGCCTGTGTCCAGCAGTACTGTCCAACCAGGCAAGATAAGGTCATTGTTGCAAGGCCATTCTCTGCTACTATAAACCTGAACAAAAGCCCATGGCTGGAGTGATTCTACATCCTAGTGAGGAAACTAACTGCTGTTGTTTTACTAAGTGACATGATGTTTCTGTCAAATTGCCTTCTAAAGAACTGTGCCCATACTCTAGTGCTGCTGTCAGCATTGATCAGAAAAGCTTCTTTTGCAAGTAAGAGACTCAAAACTGGCTAAACTACAGAGAATAATTGACTGTTGAATGCCCAATCACAAATGGGACATCTATATAGCTCCATGGCTCAGAGAACATTATGGAAGAGGGAGTGAGAAAAATGTAAGACTCAGAAAAGGAGGGGAAAAGTTTGGAATACTGACTTCTAGGCATTGTATGGCTTAACTGCTTTACTGTTGTACTCACAGCAGTTGTGACTACCTGTGCAAGATCCAGCCTGTCAACCTGTGTCATGGAAGGGGGAGGATATAGAATTAACAGTTCATGGAGGTTTGGTGCTGTAACTATTGGTAAGGTGCCCATCTTCCTGTGTTAAGCTCTCACTGTGCTATAAACAACCCTAATTGTGGTTCATTGGGTTAAAAAACTACAAGACACCAACCACAGATAAGAAAGTGTGAAAACAACAAAGAACAAGTCCCTCAAAACAAGCTTAAGCATATGGTGGTGAACTGATGGGAAACCAAAGGCAAAGAGAGCAGCTTAAAAAGGGAAAGCAAAACAGTGGTATCTACCTAAATAAACAAATAGACAAAATAGTTCTGTTTGCTTACAGCATAACAGTGGAAGAAGAAATGTGTAATGTGGTTTGGTATTTCCCACAGTTCTTGAATGCTCTTGAAGTAAGAGAACTCACTTTCTTTCTTCATTATATATTAGTTCAGATTAATTTCTGCTAGCTTCAGGTGTATTTTTTCTTTTTTCAGTAATTTGAAGTATGTGTGTAAGTGCCTTTTAAGGCATTGTTCTTCAGCTAGGCAGTGGTGGTGCACACCTTCAATCCCAGCATTAGGGAGCCAGAGACAGGTGGATCTCTGAGTTAGAGGCCAGTCTAGTCTGCAGAGTAGTGAGGTCCAGGACAGCCACGGTTATATAGAGAAATCCTTTCTCAAAAACCAAAACCAACAGCAACAGAAAACTGAACAACAACAAAAGGTGTTGTTCTTTGGCACTATATTTTCAGTTCTAGTACTTCCATTTGGTTAAGATTTTTATTTCTTTGTAAAAATTCCCTGTCTGGTCTCACATGCTATTTACCTTTTCCATTGAACCTTTCCTGAATTAGCCCTGCTTTAAAAATTCCTTGGCTGTTCCAAAATGTATGCCATGAGTCTAGCCCTGATGATTGTGTTGTCTCTATAGAATATGTTTATTTTAGTGCTGCCTTTAGTATATTTGATAAATTTTTGTTCAAAGGTGTATGTGTTTTATATGATAAATACTGAGGAAAATACTGAATATATTTGACCATGAATTCACATCTGCTAGTTTTTTAGAGTAGGAGTTTGTTTAGAATGGGGATCTATTTAGGGTTTGGCAGTGTTTGATGTTTATTATTGCTGTGGGTTACTAAAGTTGACATTCATCATTGCCATGGTAACCAAAGGCTTCAATTTTTTTTCTTAGTAATCTTTGTTCCCTTTGTGTTTGCTTAATTCTCGTTGTGTGTGTGTGTGTGCGTGTGCGTGTGTGTGTGTGTGTGTGTGTGTGTGTGTGTGTGTGTGTGCCTGTTCTCAGAATACCTTTATTTCCCAGCTTCCTCATTGTGTTCTGTTGTTACTTGTATTTTTTAGTGTTGGAAGTAGAGGGCCAAGAGAGTTCTGTGATGTTCTGATTAACGCTCAGATTTGTGCAGGTACCAGAACCTGGGTCTTGGGATATGGTCATCACAGAACTAAATACTCTTCTTTGTTTTTCCATGACTCTATTGGGTGTCTAGCAAGTAAGTTTCAGACTTTCATTAGGCTACTGCTGTGAGGTAGTGCAACTCTCCTGGTTAGTTTTTGTGGCTCTTCTGTGGCTTTTACTTTTTATTTTGTATTGTCCTGTTTACATATGTGTTTTGTAAATAATAATGTTATTTTTATTAATATTTTCTATCTTTTGGTACTTTTATATTCAATATAATTACTGATATATTTGGGTTTACTGTTGCTTTTCATGTGTTATACCTGTTCTGTGATCCTGCTTTTTTCCCTTTTGGTGATTTGTATGTTTAAATTCTTTTTTCCCTTTGTACCAGTCTAGTGGTTCTCCTGCTGGGCTAATGGGATTAGTAGTCACCTGCCTCTCATTCAAATAGTCTATGTACATGTAATACAGTACATGTTTAGTTTTAATTGTAACATAACAAACATGATTCAGTTTTCTGTCTCTTTGATAGTAGATCTGTGGATATAGCGATTCCTCTGGACCTGAAAGATCAATGGATCATGCTAGTTTTGTTTTTAGGTACTTCCTTATAGTTCTCTAAGCCTAACCCAGGAGTTTACAGCTATAAACTTTATTTTTCTTTGTCATTTATCTTGTATAAACCATGCTAAGCCACGTAATTATTCAAGGTAAAATAGGCTTATGTTAAAAGATAGAAAAGTCTCTGTCATTATAGAAAACTACAAGGAGTTAAAGAAATTGATTTTTAATTTTCTTCTGAAAGGGAAGAACATCGACAGCATAAATATAGCTGTGACTAAGAAACACTGGTCATAATAGGATATTTACTGAGAACTTTATGGAAAGGGATTCCAGAGGCATCAAAAGGAAGATAGAGTTGGGAGTTCAAATTTTTGTGGCCATGTATACAAGTCACTGGCTGTTGCTGTGACAGATGTCTGACAGACAGTTTAAGGGAAGAAGGATTGATTTTTGACCTCACTTCTAATGATGACTGTAATCATAATTCCAGCCTAGCTCTTGTGTGTTCATGTACATGCATGTTCATGTTCCTGTGGGTGTGTATGCATGTGCTGTGGTCAGAGGTCAGGAGTCAGGTGTTATTCCTTAAGTGCCAAAAAAAAGAAAGAAAGAAAGAAAAAAGGACAGGCTCTCTCACTGGTCTATAACTCATCAACTTACCTGGCCACAGCAAACCCCAGAGATCCACTTGTCTCCACTCCATCTCCCTAGTAGTGCTGGGGCTACAAGTGTGGACATGTCACACCTGGCTTTTTATGTGGGTTCTGGTGAGCAAACTGAGGTTCTCATGCTTTGCCAACTGAACTGTTTCTTCTGTTCCTAGTTTAACTCTCAATTGATACTTTGTACTGTTTTTGGCTTTAAGTATACAACTCTTGTTTTCTATCCTAGGTGAGTTCTCTGATAGTAAATTTGTATTTAGTCTCTATAATGATGAGTACATAACAGATTTTCCTATGACACTTCTCTAATTAAATTGTGTCTCTGATGTTGGCTGTTAGAAGCTAATTTTCCAGGAAATTTTCATTTCTGATGCATATCGTTTCTCAGTTGTACATAGTAAATAGATTTTTAAAATTCCCTTCATTTTTTGCCTTCCTTTCTCCCCACTCCCAGTTTTTGAGATAGAATTTCACTGTGTAGCCCAGGCTGACCTGGAGTTTACTAGGTGTCCCCAGAAAGCCTAAGTTTTTGATCTTCCTAAGTGCTGGGATCTTATGTGTTAGGCCACTATGCTGGCTTTAGAATTGCCTTAGAATGAAAGCTTGCAGGCATTTGCAAACAGAGGTATTTGAAAAAAAAAAGTTGTGAAATTGTGGTGATTTCCTGTGCATCTTTTTAAATTTCATGTTAGTTCAAGACTGTATTGATACAGTTTCTGATTGTTGTTCACTGAAATTATGCTAAAATATTTATTGTAACTCTGTGACACCCCCACCCCACCCCTGACAAAAATCTCATTATGTAGCTCTGCCTAGCCTGGGACTTGCTATGTAGACCAAATTAGCCAGAAATTGACTGTCCCTGCTTCTGGAGTGCTAAGAATAAAGGAATGTACCACTACATTTGACATGCTCTCTTTTTTTTTTTTTTTTTTAGATTTATTTATTTTATGTATATGAATGCTTCATCTGCATGTATGCTTTTATGTCAGAAAAAGACATCAGATCCTACTAGAGATGATTGTGAAACACCATGTGGTTGCTGGGAATTGAACTCAGGACCTTTGGGAGAACAGCCAATGCTCTTAACTGCTGAGCCATCTCTCCATCACCCACTCCCCTTTTTCAGTGCTGATAATTTTAATGTTTTTCCCAATATGTCTTCTTTCTTGACTGTAATTTTTCTGTTTAACATTTTTTAAAAAAAAATAGAAAATGCTGACAAAATAAAAAAAATAGTAGCCCTTTATACTGGTAGAACATAAAATTGTAATATTTTGTATACATTTAACCTTTTCCTGTGTGTCTGTAACAAGTGAGCTCTAGGTTAAATTTCACTTCTATTCTTATGTTTGTTTTTCAGCTTTTTCTAAAAGGACACCTGTACTCCCTGGATGTGCTTGAGGAAGAGCAATGAAGGCAAGTATTCAAGTCTTCATGATCTGTGAAAACAACTTGACTCAGTACCAAAAGTTTTGACTGCCATATAAAAATAAAGTTTGCAAAAAAAAAAAGAATAAAAAGAAATAATTTCTTTATAATTTAGGACAGTTTTATGGAGCACCCTTTTAAACATTTGTTGGATTTTAAAAAGCAATTTTCCACTTTATTTCTAATATTAATTTAAAGCAGCTTGTTTCTTGAGTGTGGACTTACCACACTCAAAACTATGATAGAAAAATGAATTGTGGGAAATTCTGAGAATTTAATGAAACGACCAGAAGAAATGTGTGGTGTATACATGGCTGCTTCTTGCTCTTCTTCCTCATATTTCACATCTTTGTCATGTCATTTTGCTCCCCTTTCCTTTTTCCTTTTTTGTCCCCTTTACTATAAGAATGTAACATTTTAGAGACAATAAACAAAAGAAAAGCCAAATTCCTTTCTTACCAGAGTATAGTTAGCTTTGTAGTGGAACCCTGTTGATCATAAACTGATCAACAGTTACACCTATTCTAGGATTACTGTCTTAGAGAAGAAAATGGCAGGGCATCCTAAAGTCTGTTGAGACTGCTGAGTTCTATGAGTCAATATTTGAAGTTAAGACAGTATTATTGTCGTTGGTTATTTTGTTATCATACTTGATCTTCATTAACATTTGTCATACCTTGACTGGGGACCTTAGAGATCTTCTGTACAGAGTCTGAAGGAGCCATCACAATTCTGGCCATGTTCTATACGTGTAATGGCACAGCAAACGATAGCTGTGCCCCTTACCAGCTTACATCTTCTATCAGAAGTGGGTAATCACAACTTACTGCATAAAACTAAGCTTGAGTGTATTCAGGGCTGCCGTGTTCCATGAGCCTGTGCTAGCTAGTGTGATTAAGGTAAGTCTTGCTACTAGAAATACTGAGGTGAATCTCTCGTCTTTACAGCTGTGAGCAAGAGTCTTGGCTTAAAAATTAGTACCATGCTGCAGGTTTCCCTAGGGATTGCTAGAATCTTTTTGTAATTAATTTTTTAATAATCATTAACACATAAACAATGTAAAAATATTAGTGAAATTTCAGGTGAAGTTAACTGACATTCAAAATGTGCCATGTTCTCCAAATGTTTTAGATAGAAGGCACACAGGTGATCATTTGGTTAGTCCCAATACTGCCCAAGGAAAAATGTTGACAGGGGTTTCTGTCCTGCCTGGTCCTGCAGCGAGAAGTACACAGAGGTCTACATTCATTATAAGCTGGTTGACCTATTAGCTTTTTATTAACTAATTCTTACATACTACATTAACCCATTATTCTTGTCTGTATTAACCACATAGCTTGGTACCTTTGTCTGCGAGGGATTCTCATCTTGCTTCCTCTGTAGCTGGGTGACGACTATAGACTGACCTTCCCTCTTCCCAGAATTCGCCTGTTCTCGTTGCCCCACCTATACTCTTTGCCTGGCTTCTGGCAATTGTATTACTTTTTAAAAAAAAAAAAAAATAATACAAGTGACAGGATAAAAGACCATTCATTGTCCCACAGCAGAAAAATGTGATGAGTAGTTGACTCCTAATATCTTCATGTGCGAGATAAACAGTTCATTTAAGTTTCTCAGCTACCTTAATAACATTCTTTTATTCATGGTATTTTTTAATCCTGATGGATAAACTGACTTTATAACAATACTTATAAACTACCTGGTAACTGTCAGCCTTGCTTTGACATCCTCCTGTCTCAGCAACACAGTGTGAGAAGAGATTAACAGATGTACACTGTAACCAGTGCTTGTATCCTGGTCACACAGCCCCTTTTCTCTAAAATTAATACAATTCAGTAGCTATTGTCTGCCAGGCAAACTCATGAAGGAAGGTCGGGATAATTAAACATGTATACTGTTGGCAAAAGTTTTGCCCACAAAGAGTTTCAGAAAACTGCACTAAACCTAAGAGTTTTTCTCTTTGTGATCCCCAAAGGGAGAACAACAAATGTACAACATTTGCAAATGTACAGTTAAGGAAAGGATAGGAAGCCATAGAGACCACAAAGAATTTCAATGGAGGACAGGGCGCTTCCCTGCTCTTAACAGCTGCTCTTAGTTGCCTCCTTCAAGAACAAGGAAACATGGTGTTCAGAAAGTAGAAAGGTACTGGTGAGAGATGAATGTTTTTGACCTTGTCATTCTTTGTACTGTTGAGTCATTAAGAATCAGCAGATATAGAAACAGTTTTGAAAGAATAGGGACCATGGAGCATAGTACCAGTGTCCATGTCCTGTGATATGAAGGTCTGAGAATAGTCATCAGGGAGTGTGAGTGGATTTGTTTCCTGTCCCTCAGCATGGCAGCATGTGTTCACAATGAAATCATTTATGTGCTCTTCCCTGCCACTTCATGGCAGCAGGACCCATACGCCAGAACAGGAACTTGCAGTGGCAGATTGTTCAGGGTACTGGTAATTCCAGGAGTTTTAAAGTCTTCTGAACAACAACAGAAATTGAGAGAAAATGTGCAAGGACTCATGTGTTTTATCCTCACTAGTAGCTTTTACACATTTATACAATTTTATGTATTTGCACAAACTCAATAAAAATAAAAACTTTTTTATTAAAGAAAAGAGATCTGATCCCTTAACCACCCACCCCTCCCATTTGCATGTGATTTCATGACTATCATGCTCTTAGTTTCAACTTCCTTTTCATGTGTTTAATACTGGTTTATCGTTGCTATTTAACTTTTGACTGTTAATTTTTCTCTGCTCTTCCATTAGTACCCAGTTACTACACTACATCTTTGCTTTCGAGTTTATATAGGTGGATAGGAAGCTTCTATCAAGAATAATATAGTTGAGAAAGGGATTTCTTTGGATCTCTTCTTTTTTTTTTTTTTTAATTAAAGAATCCGAGCTGGGCGGTGGTGGCGCACGACTTTAATCTCAGCACTCGGGAGGCAGACGCAGGCGGATCTCTGTGAGTTTGAGACCAGCCTGGTCTACAAGAGCTAGTTCCAGGACAGGCTCCAAAGCTACAGAGAAACCTTGTCTTGAAAAACCAAAAAAAAATAATCCGTTACTGTGTAGTCCAGACTAGCCTAGTACTTGCTGTCTGTACTCCAGATTGACAGTGAACTGTCCACCTTCCTGTCTTAGTCTCCTGGGTGCTAGGGTTACAGTTGTGTGCCTGCCCCAGTTCAAATCTCCCTTTTGACAGGTGTTTTTGAGCAAAGCTCTATTCTCTCTGAAGACTGATTTATCTGGATGGCTCATTAATTGGGGCCAGAAAGGTTATTTTGGCTTCAGCAAAGAATTCCATTTATAAGATTTTTTTTTCTTTTGTTTTGTCCTCCCAAAAGAGCAAACCTGTTGCATCTAATTACCATTGAGCTTGATGAATATGGATGGATGGTAGTAAGAGATTCCAAATTTTCATTAAAATCTACATAGGTTAGAATATTTATCTCTCAGTGTTATTTGAATTTCCTGAATTTCAGCATGTAAATACTTAACTGTGACTATAAATAAAAAGAATTTAATTGCCTCAGCTAGACTAAACATACTAAATGGTCTAGTTCTCTTGATTCTCTAAGCAATGGCTGCTTGTCCTGCCAGCTGCTATTATGGTGTCTATTCCAAGATGGTCCTATCCTTCATATACTGAAACTTGTAAAAGGATTTTTTTTCCCCTGACATTGCTATTTTCATTTCCTGTGTTTTGGGCTTTTTATTCTAGAAAATACCATAACCCATTATCTGAAAAAAATTATCTTTTAATCTTTTGATTAAAGATTGCTTAATGATAGTAGCCTATTTGTTTTGCTAGCTGCATGTTTTCTTTGTTTCTTTGTAGTGTTTCTGTATTTTTGCATGGATGTATGATACAAGGTTGTTTTTTTTTTCTTTTTCTTTTTTTTTTTTTTAACGTTAGGTAGGCATGAAGCCTCCATCTCACAGCTGCATGCATAATCACTGGTGAAGCAAATGCCTACCTAATTTGAAAGTCTCGGTGTGTTTAAAATTTTTTGAGTTTGCAAATAAGCTTATTAAGCTTACTAATGGAGCCTTCCGGCAGTGAACAGTTATATGAGGACCCTGATCCTGGAGGCAAATCCCAAGATGCAGAAGCCAGGAGGCAGACAGAATCAGAACAAAAGTTATCTAAAATGACCCACAATGCTCTGGAGAACATTAATGTGATTGGCCAAGGTTTGAAGCATCTCTTCCAGCACCAGCGCAGGAGGTCATCAGTGTCTCCACACGATGTGCAGCAGCTTCAGACAGATCCAGAGCCTGAAGTGGATCTGGACAGTCAGAACGCATGTGCTGAGATTGATGGTGTCTCCACCCACCCCACAGCTCTGAATCGTGTTCTGCAACAGATCCGAGTGCCACCCAAGATGAAGAGAGGGACAAGCTTGCATAGTAGGCGGGGCAAGTCAGAAGCCCCAAAGGGAAGTCCCCAAATCAACAGGAAATCTGGCCAAGAGGTGGCTGCTGTTATACAGTCAGGTCGACCCAGGTCTTCATCTACAACTGATGCTCCTACCAGCTCTTCCGTGATGGAAATAGCTTGTGCTGCTGCTGTGTGTGTGCCTGGAGATGAGTCAACTGCAGAGCGGGTAAGTCTATTAGATTTCTGTTAACTTACTATTTCACAGATGTTATGTGAATGTGTGTACGTACACCCCCCCCCCACACACACATATACTACAAATGATTTTTTAAAGTATGTTGGGTTTAAGTTAGATATTTTAAAAATTTCCATGATAGGTCTAATGGTACATACCTGTAATCCCAGTGCTTAGTAGGGGAAGGCAGGAGGATCAGGAATCTGCTGTTTAGGGTTTGAGACCAAATATGTTTTAGGCCTGCCTGTGTAATGTGAGACCATGTCTCAAAAAAACAAAACAAAGAAGAAGATAATTCCTGTTTACTTGTACTAATGTGCAAAGCATGACTTTGACCTGATGATTAACATGGAATTTAGTTAGAGCTATCATGGTATGTTGATTATTGAAAGTTCCTCATTTTTGTATTTCATGTTTATTTATTTGTGTGTGTGGAGGGGCACATTACAGAGTGGATGTGCATGCTAGAGAAAGAACTTGTAGGAGTTTATTCTTTTCTTCTGTCATGTGAGTCCCAAGAATTAAACTCCAGATCCTCAAGCTTGGCAGTAGCATCTGTCCCCACTGAGTTATCTCATGGTGGTGGAGATATCTCTTGTAGTCCAAGCTAACCTCAAAATTACTGTGTATCAGAGTACAGCTTTAAAGTTCTGATTCTCCTGCTTTTAACTCCCAACTGCTAGGAGTATAAGCGTGTATTAACACACCCGGTTTATTCAGTGTTGTGGATTAAACTTGGGCAAGCACTGTGCCAACTCAGCTACCCAGCCCAAAGGTTCAGTTTTCTTTTCTTTTTTAGGTTTATTGGGATCATTTTTCCCTATATGAGAACATTATTAACATTCTCAAACTTTACAAACCTTTGAAAATATTAGTCTCATCTCATGTATGTCCATAGTACATGTATGCAAAACAAACTTAGTCAGCTCATATTAGTTAGAGGACCATCTTTGAGTTCACAAAGGCAGATTGAAAGCAGTTGTTTTCTCAAAAATGCTGCTTTTAAAATTTAAAAACTAAATATTTTGAATTTTAAAAAACATACTCAATATGGAAAAATTGAAAATGTAGAAAAGAGAAGAAAAAAACTAAAAATAGCTCTTGCCAATATTTTGGTAGGTTTTTATCAGTATATTACTTGCATTTAAAAAAATAAATTGAACAAAGTTTATTGTTAATCAATTTTATTAATATTTTAAATAAAATCAAACTCAATGTTGAGTTTTTTCAACTAAAATTCTGTTATGAGCATTTTTCTATATCTGTAAATACAATTTTATTTTAAATTTTTACTGATTGTATAATACTGTAATATCATAGTTTTATTCATCATTTTATATATTAGAGAATATGAAAATACATTGCAGTATAGTTATCTTAACACTTGAAATTAATAGATAATGCCCCCTTATTGTATCTTATTGATACAATCTTACCATTTTAATGATAGCTGCCATTTATTCTTTGCTTATGATGTGGCAGGAGCTTTGTTTAAACACGTGTAATTTTCTCTTTGGTGCTCAAACACCCATATACTTGGCTTTGATAGATTGTTTTTTCATTGTTGTTGATGAGACAGCAAAAATTTAGGAAGTTAAGTGTTCTCGTGGTTTCATAACAGCCTGTTTCACCACCAGAATGTTTCAGAGCTTAAGCAATCGTGTGTGTGTGTGTGTGTGTGTGTGTGTGTGTGTGTGTGTGTGTGTGTGTGTTTTGAGACAGGTCTCACTATGTAGCACTGGCTGGCCTGGAACTCACTGGAGACCAGGCTTTCCTTGAACTCACAGTAGTCCACCTGCCTCTGCTTCCTCAGTGCTGAGATTAAAAGTGTCTGACACAACACCCAGCCTTGGGCATGTTTTTTAGCTACCATGTTCTGTGTACAAGAATGTTATAGTTTCTCTTTCTCCAATTTATAAATTTTATATATGATAATTATATATATAAAAGTTACCTGCATATAATAGGAAAAATTAGCTAATGCTATTAAGTTATGAAGATTCAGGGGGTTTTATACTAGCTCTTTCTGTCAGTTTTTTAAAAATTGGCTATCTTATAAAATCAGTTCAGTTTTACCCACCGTTTGTGCCCCCAATACTTCCACAGTGTATTTGAGAGTTCTCTGATCAAGAAGTGTGTCAGGGTGCAACTCATCAAGAATGGCAAGACGATCATAGCTTTTGTGCCCAATGATGGTTGCTTGAACTTTATTGAGGAAAACGATGAAGTTCTGGTTGCTGGATTTGGTCGAAAGAGTCATGCTGTAGGTGATATTCATGGATTCTGCTTTAAGGTTGTTAAAGTAGCCAGTGTGTACAAAGGCAAGAAGGAAAGACCAAGATCCTAAATTTTGACAGTGGAAGCACAGTAATAAATTTTAAAATTCTGAAGGAAAAAATAAAGTTAAGATGGCTAAAGGAGTTTGCTGCCTCAGGACCTTGTTAGAATGACTGACAGGCTGAACATTCCTTTTTCTTTGCCATCTCATACCCATTCAAAATGTGTGATTAGATTTAGGAGTACATACTCTGTGTAAAGCATTCTGGAAAACCTTATTGTAGATATTTAGATATATAATACCTGATCTTAGCTCCTAAAAGTTTTAAACTAGCATGATGATCTGATAGTGGGGTAGTGACCACACAAATGAGTAAAGCTGATAAAATTTGTCTTTATTGTGTTTACTATATAGAAATGGAAACTAAATAAATAAAACTTGAGTAAAAGACACAAAGAGTAAGAACTCTTTAAGTAGAAAGTCAGGGAAGACCTTGTGAAGAATGTGCTGCCTGAGCAAAGACCTAAGGATGTCAAGAAGCAAACCATCATTCAGGTGCCTGAGCAGGACGAAGAACAACTAGAAATGTCCCAGAGGCTTGAACATTATAAAAAAAAAAATCCTGAAAAATAGTTTGTTAGCTTCAAGGTAAAAGGTTACTGTACTTCCAGAACAGAAGTCATAGCTATTGTGGTGTGTCAGATGGGTGAGGAGCAGTACTTGGTTGGAATATTTCTTTCTAATAAGAGCTTGAAGGATTGAGGAATGGCTCAGTTAAGCATAAAAACCTGAGTTCAATCTCCAGAATCTTCATAGAAAAAGCCATGTGCAGTGTTCACATACCTAAAATCCTAGTGCTTGAGGATCATCTTGGCCAGCTAGACTATCTGAATCAGTAAGCTCTAGACTCGTTGAGAGACCCTATCTCAAAACTTTGGGTAGAGGGACTGGAGAGATTACTCATTGGATAGGAAATGTTTGAGAACCTGAGTTCAAACCCCCACTTCAACACCCAGATCAAAAAGCTAAATGGAGGCCGGGCGGTGGTGGCGCACCCCTTTAATCCCAGCACTCGGGAGGCAGAGGCAGGCGGATCTTTGTGAGTTCGAGACCAGCCTGGTCTACAAGAGCTAGTTCCAGCGCAGGCTCCAAAGCCACAGAGAAACCCTGTCTCGAAAAACCAAAAAAAAAAAAAAAAAAGAAGAAGAAGAAGAAGAAGAAGAAGAAGAAGAAGAAGAAGAAGAAGAAGAAGAAGAAGAAGAAGCTAAACAGAACTTCTTTTTAAACATATGAGTATATGTGTGTTCATAACTTCAGTGCTGTGAATGGATGGAGACAGGACAGCTAGGACTTACAGGCTGCTAGTATCAGTCTAAGTTTATTTATTAACAGAGCCTGTCTCAAAGGAACAAGGTGGCATGGGGGATGCCACCTTAGGACATGTGGCATCCCCCATGGCCTCTGCACCCATGCTCATATCTTTAACACCATACTCATATTTTTAAACAGAGAAATTGGGGGATTATTGAGAAAGATACCCAACATAGACCTCTGAGCTCCACACACATACACAAAAGAATATGACCTACGGGTAGTAGTCAACCTTTTTTGTAGTTTGAATGTTAGCACTTTGAACCTTTATGGGCTTACTTATGGCCGTAGTCCTGTTGTCTGTCTAAAGTATTCTCTCAGGTCACCCCTCCTCCCATCGTACATTTGTTCTTTTCTTTACATTCTACATATGTACATGTATGTATACATACAAGTATTTATACTGTTTATATAAATTTTGAGGTGCAATATGCAAATGTGAGCTACCTTTTTCATTGCTTTTCTTATAACAAAGACTTCATGCTACCAATTCCTTAAGTGTCCCTTAAACATCCCTAAATTGTTAACAGTTTGAGATATTCAAGTCAGTTTACTACCTTGTTAGCAAAGACCCTACAGTGTTGTTGGGAAGGCAGGAGTTACATATGTGGCATTCTAAGAACAATGTCAGTATAATTGTAGTCAGTTCCAGAAGTCAGGAGCTTGTGGTTTTAGATCTTAGTTCTATTTCTGTTATTAAATTTTGTTATCAGTATGACCTTAAGGAAATTGAACTTTCTAGGTTTCGTTTCTCTAGTTCCAAGATGAGATCATTGTGCTAAATAATATTAAATTTAATGTTTCCAGCCTGAGTTGTTCAGAGCTGGTAGAGTTGATCCACTTACTCACTGTAGGTCCTGATCCCCTCCTCCTGGAAAGCTCAGTTGATCACTGTGCAGCATCTTAGACTCCATTCTCAGCAGTGTAAAGCCTAGGTAGGGAGAAATACATCATCCTATCTACTAAAGTTAAGAGCAGTACAAAGTCCAGAGGAGGGTTAAAGACAGTGGCCAGTTGAATGGGCATTCTAGAGAATGTGGGCCTTACAGAGTATCCTAGAACTATGAAGCCCTGTCAGAATATCACTTTCTATCATAAGGTAACAAAACTAATGCCGGTAATTAGGTGTCAAAGTAATTGAGATACAAACGAAAACTGCAAAAACATTCCAAGACTTGATCTTACCTAAAAGGCCAAAAACTCATGCAAACACCCATTTGTCCCCTAGAAAGCTAGGGCTATACATGTTAATTCTTTATACTCCACATAAAACTCTACTGAGAGTAAGTAAACAGATCATCAGGAGACATTAGAAGATTAGATTAGACAAGAGAAGATTAGCAAAATATATGACTGTGTATAGCTGATTTTTTTTTTAAATTTCAGCTTAGGAGAAATTTTTGTTTGAGCAATGTATGTGAATTTGATAATGTGATTGGAAATAGAGTAGTACTAAGATTCTGAAAGGGGGTACTGGAGAGATGGCTCAGCAGTTAAGACCACTGACCTCTTCCAGAAGACCTGGGTTCAGCTGTTAATACCCATATGGCAGCTCACAGCTGTCTGTAACTCCAGTTCCAGGAGATCTGACACCAATGCACAATTTTATTTAAAATAAAATTAAATAAATTTTTAAAAAAGATTATAGGGGCTGGAGAGATGGCTCAGAGGTTAAGAGCATTGCCTGCTCTTCCAAAGGTCCTGAGTTCAATTCCCAGCAACCACATGGTGGCTCACAACCATCTGTAATGGGGTTTGGTGCCCTCTTCTGGCCTGCAGGCATATACACAAATGCAGAATATTATATACATAATAAATAAATAAATATTTAAAAAAAGATTATAAAAGAGCTGGGCGGTGGTGGCACACGCCTTTAATCCCAGTACTTGGGAGGCAGAGGCAGGCGGATCTCTGTAAGTTAGAGGCCAGCCTGGTCTACAAGAGCTAGTTCCAGGACAGGCTCCAAAAGCTACAGAGAAAACTGTCTCGAAAAAAAAAAAAGATTATGAAAGGAACTGAAACTATAGTAGAAGGACTCTCTCCTGGGGAAGAGATAGTTTTTCCTCCTCTTGTCTTCCTTTTTGCCCATAATTGTCTAGTGTTGAGACCCCCTTCCGTGTTAGCATGTCCGTTAGTAGTGTTCAGTTTGATGAAACTTCATGGGTCTGTAGCCTCTCTGACATTTCTAGGAGACACAGTATTAGTAAACTTCCTGCCTCTCTGTATTTTACAATCTTTCTTCCTTTTATTCTGATATGATCCCTGAGTCTTTGGTGCAGGAATTGTTTTTACAGATGTATCAGTTTAGATTGGTCACCTCATGATCTCTTCTGCAATTTTATTGGTTGTAGTTTTCTATATGGTCTCTGTCTTTTACAAAGATAAATTTCTTTGATTAAGGGTGAGAATTAAATCTGTCTGTGAGTATAAGGACAAATATGTAGCACATAATTAGGAATTGGAAGATTTGATACCAAGTAATCATCCCTGAGATCATAGACATAGCTAGCATTATATGGACTGAGCATGCCGAATTTATATGTTAAGGACACACATACTTGTGCCCGTGTGTGTGTGTGTGTGTGTGTGTGTGTGTGTGTGTGTGTGTGTGTGTACGTGTGCGTGCGCGCACTTAACAACGATTAAAGAGATCACAAATCTGAGAGCAAGGGGGAATGTATCGAAGGGATCAGAAAAGGAAGGGAGGAAATAATATAGAAACTATTATAAGTAAATTTTAAATATATATTGGAGTTTTTTGGACTAGTTTTATTCAAGATGGACTACCACAGGAGAGAAAATTTAGCAAAGATCCCAGAGAGATTAGTTGTGAGGTGTAGTCTTGAAGCACAGTTGTTTGTTTCTATGGGTAAAGCCACTCTGAATTTTAGTTAGGAAAGAATAATATATATGAAGATTCTCACTGTAGCCCATAGTTCCATTCTTCTAACATCTTGTTGGAAAGCTGTGCCCTGTGCTGCTTGCTATAGTGGTAATTATATAAATAAGTGCAACAGGAATCAGTACAGTTTACATATTGCTGCTTTTATAAAATACAAACTTTTTGCCATGAATTCTGAGAAAGAATAAACTTAATTAGAGGGACATGAAAAGTCAGTGCAAATCTTGGATCTTTTGGAGATAAAATTTGAGGTCATTGATCATTATTTTTAATACCAAGAATTCACTATATTATTTTCTCATTTAGAGACAAAGTTAAGGAATGCACTGTCTTTATTGAACTAAAGTTGGGGAATCTTTGGGGTTCACTTACTACAATATAAATAGAGAAAAAGAACTTTTATAATATTTTATAATATTTGCCTCTAAACGGAAAGTGGTTTGAGAAATACATGAGTTAAAGAAATTTCTCAGAGTTAGTTGAGCATTAATCAAGTCCAGTGAGCCAGTGTGCCATCCGTGCAGGGAAGAAGTCAAACAGTAGAAAGGATGTTTTCAGTTACAGTCCACTAGGTGGGGTCCTAGGCCAGGAAATGGAGGTGAGAACTATGGAATGAGTTTTAGGAATGGGCTGAGTGATTCATTTGTTCTTGTAATTTGAATTGATTTGATCACTTTAGCTATGGAACAAACGGTAAAAGAGGCATGATTTGACAGTGTTGAAATTTAAAAAGATAAAGAATTTTAAGCACTAAGATTTTCCTAGAAACCTTAAGAAAATATTGTTTATTTTCCCAATTAATAATTGTGTGTAGTTTTTATAAAAATTTTATCAAAGGTCTCTGTCTTCTATACGTTTAATATTTGTTGGATTGTTAACACCTTCAAGGGAATGTTTTACAGACAGTCAATAATACAGGACTGGAAAAGTGGCTATATGTTAAAAATGAAAATATACTTTTGGTCCCTCAGTTTTCCTTAACAGGTACTTTATAAACCAAACCTTGATCACCAAGTCAAGTAACTTTGGGGTTGTTAGTCTTCAGCCCTTAGAGTCAGAATGCGTAGTTCTATCCTTTGCAGACACATTTAAAACAATATAATGTGAATAGAGTGAGTTTAGGGAGGTGAGCACTTGCTGTACAAGCCTGACAACTTGAGTTCAGATTCCAGAACCCACACAAAAAGCCAGATGCAGTAGGACACATCTGTAATTCCAGAATCACTATGGTGATTCAGGAGAATCACTGAGAGACTTGCTGTCCATATTAGCTTAGAATACACCGTACATACTCAGAAACAAGGTGGAAGGCTAGAATGGACTACTAGAAGGTGTCCTCTGACCTCTAAACATGTGCCATGATGTATGCTGTGGCACATGTACACTTATACTCATGTGTCATGCACACACACCATAGACACATTAATAAAAACAGTATATAGATGGTGGTCCCAGAAGATTTTTTTTTCTTAAAGATTTTATATCGGAAACTAGAGAAATGGCTTAGCAGTTAAGAACACTTACTGCTTTTGTAGAGGGCCTGGGTTTAGTTCCTACCAGCCACTTGACAGTTCATAACCACCTATCACTCCAGCTCCAGGAGATTCAACCACCTCTTCTGTCCTTCAGGGGCACAAAGAATCAAATGTGTTACACAGATAAGCAAACAGTCAAAATATTCATATGTAAAATAAGAGTATGTAAATATTTAATGTCAGCACTTAATGTGGTTGTTTAGAGTGGAAGTAGATAGGAAAAAGTGTTATTGCCCTTAATAAATGAAAAGGAAGACCTGACAATGGATATCAATGAACACTAGAAAATAGGCTATACCTGAGGAACTTACATTCCAGTAAATTGGAAATATGGACGAAATGACTGAATTGTGCAAAGTTTAACATCATAGGTAGATTTTTTTAAACTGTGTTTGCTTTTTATATCTAAGTTATGTTTCTTATGCTCAGAAACAGCAAGCTTTATGATGAAGGTATGACATAAAGCAAACTGTAGTCCATTCTTTAAATTTTAAACCTTTTGAGGTGGTGCTTGCTTGTTATCCCAGCACTGAGGAGGCTGAGCAAGATGATCTGAGTTGGAAGCCAACCTGGCCTATTCAGAGAGACCTCGGATTAAAACAAACAAAAAATTAAATTCTACCTATTATTCTTTGTCTTAAAAATAGTCACATGCTTTAGGGTAAAGGGGACCTCTAAAGGATTATAACATAGACCTGATTTCTGATTTCCCCTTTTGTTCACAGGGGCCTTGGTACTTTATCATAATCTTAAATCTTAGTAGCTGGGAGAACTTCAGTTTCCCAAAGAGCTTGTCATTCTTGTTTTTTAACAAAACCTCACTTTAAAGATTCATAATGGACACTCAGAGGGACAGAACATGATCAGATATTAATATAAGACAATCTCTAGACTAGATTGCTTTCCTCAGTGATCATAGCATAGAATTTTTAAGAAAAACTTTAAAAAGCTTTGGAAAGTTAGCAAAAAAACAAAAAACAAAAAACACTGGGCTTAGCAAACTGTGTATTTCAGAAATTGACAAGTATGTTAAAATTTATTTACTTGGATGTTACATCATCATGACCTTTGGTTTCATTGGTCAGTATAAGCCCATGAGATTTTACTTTTGAACCTTCACATTTGGAATCACAATTATTAAACATTCTGTATTAATGTTATGTGTAAAATAAATATAAATATAAATATTTTGAAATTTTCTATCTACTTCCCATCTTGCCAGAAGAATGCTGGCATATACCACTTTCTAGCTTTTTTATGTAGGTTCAGAGGCTTAAACCCACTGACACTTCTCTGGCTATGAAGTTACTTTTAATACTACAGTAAAATGTGAGCATTGATATTGTGCATGCTCAAATTTTTAAATTAGCAAAGGATTTATTTAGAATGTCTAAAATATAAGTCTTATTTAGTGAGGTAACCAGCTAAATAACCAGTCTTTGTGGAGGTACTTCTGCATTGTATAAGGGAGAGAATTCATTATTAAAGTCTCACATAAGCCACAGTACAACATTTCAGAGTTTTAGTTTAAAAAAGTAATGAAGGCAAAACTCACCCTATGTAACCTGCTTTGGCAATATTGATTGTTGGTTGGTTGGTTTATTTGGGTTTTTTTTGTTTGTTTTTGTTTTGTTTTATTTTTTGAGACAGTGTTTCTCTATGTAACAGCCCTAGCTATCCTGGAACTGACTCTGTAGACCAGGCTGGCTTCGAACTCACAAAAGATCCACATGCCTCTGCCTCCAAAGTTTTGGGATTAAAGATGAGCGCCACGACTGCCCAGCTGGCAATATTGAATTTGAACAGACCATTCAGTATCGACCTGTTCCTGATATAGTTGATAAGATTCTTTGTAAGGTTGTTTATAGGACTGTAACTTTTCTTTATTTTTAAAGATTTATTTATTTATTATGTATACAACATTCCTTCCATGTATGCTTGCATGCCAGAAGAGGATACCAGATCTCATTACAGATGGTTGTGAGCCATCATGTGGTTGCTGGGAATTGAACTCAGGACCTCTTGGAAGAGCAGTCAGTGCTCTTAACCTCTGAACTATCTCTCTAGCCCCAGACTATAACTTTTCTTAAAATTAGGTATATAGGGGCTGAAGAGATGGCTCAGGAGATATGTTGCAGTAGATCTGGGTTTGGTTCCTGGCATGTCACATGGCAGCTCACAGGTACTAGGCACTCACTCAGTGCATGGGCATACATGCAGACAAAATACAGAATAAATACATCTAAAAATATTTTTAATGAGGTAATTAGGGTTAGGGAAAATTTCAAACTTGTCCATGACCAGAGTGCTAATAGATTAGTCTTGCTGGATCTTCAATAGCACAGATAGTAATTGGCTGTTTTTATTGTATATCTAGTGTAGCCAATACATTGTAAATTAAGAAGCTATTGACAATGCTAGAAGGAAGTAGATTGGCAAAAAAAAATTAATGAACTATAAACTACAAATTTTCCTAAAACAAAGAAAAGGTTAAAAATTGTTATTAAGTAATTGACATGGTTTTAAACTAATAATTACTCTTAAAAAAGAAAATTAGATGAAATGGAAGCCCATGTTTCCAATTTTTTATTCTATCTACAATCAAAAGGTCACAGTAAAATTGCCAGATAATAACTACTACTTCCCCTCAAACAATGTGTATTTCACCCCAAGCAATGTGTATGTATAGAAAGTAAGTTATCGTTGGCTGACTTGTTTTGTTTACTTGTTACCATAACTGGCAGGTAGCCTGGCAGTCAGTGGCAAAGATGCTTTTGTTGATTTTTGGTTTTTTTTTTCCCTGTCGTTTTGCTAACCATGTGGAAGGAAAGATACAATTGTAAGGGTATTTTCCTAAGAAATCTTTTCCTGTAGAGCTTTCCATTAATACAGAAGTCTTAATTGTCACTGGTGTTTGTGGGGGCATTTCTTCAGTTGTTAGTAGGATGACAGCTCTGCAGCATTCTTGGTCTAGATTCTCAACTCTCCCAAAGCATCCCATTCTCCTTGTGTCACTGTAGCCAGACCTCACCAGTAAGCCAAATCTTGCTTCCTGTGTTTCTCTGGTAGGGCTATGAGAATGTGTCATTCTTCCTGCAGACATGAATTGTCTTTAGTAAACCTCTTCTGCATGATTCTCTTTTCTAGGTAATAATCTCTAGTGGCTGGGGTGTTTGATTTTTTGTTTGTTTTTATAAATCAGAAAGTATTTATTAATACAGTCACTGGAAGGGCTATAGGTGCAGTAATGGACCTTTTTTGTCGACAACTGGACTTTCAAATATTATTCATTTTATAATAATGAATAAATAATAAATTTATGTTATAAATAATAATAAACAAGGAACAAGTGAAGTAGAAATGTCTAGTCACGTTCACACGGTTGATAAGAGGTTATAACTAGGTATTATAACCAACTCTTTTTTGTTTTGTTTTGTTTTAATTTATTAGATTTTTAATCCAAGTTCTTACTCTCTCCCCTCCTCCCATTCCCTTTACACACCCTTCCACTCCACCCCCATCAAATCCACAGAGAGGGTAAGGCACATTGCTTTGTGGAAGGTCCAAGACCCTCCCTACTATATCTAGGCTGAGCAAGGTATACATCCAAAGAAAATAGGATTCCCCAAAAGCCAGTACATGCAATAGGGATAAATTCTGGTGCCACTGCCAGTGGCCCCTCAGTCTGCCCCAGTCATGCAACTGTCAGTCACATTCAGAGGGACTAGTTTGATCCTATGTTGTTCCTTCCCGGTCCAGTTGGAGTTGGTGAGTTCCTATTGGCTCAGGTAAACTGTTTCAGTGGGTAAACCCATCATGGTCTTGACTTCTTTGCTCATATTCTCATTCCTTCCACTCTTCAACTGGACATTGGGAGATTACTCCAGTGCTCTGATGCAGGTCTCTGCCTCTGTTTCCATTAGTTGCTGGATGAAGTTTCTATGATGACATTTAAGATAGTCACCAATCTGACTACAGGACAAGTCAAGATGGGGCCCCCTCTCCTCTATTGCTTAGGATCTTAGGCGGGGTCATCCTTGTGGATTCCTGGGAATTTCTCTAGAGCCAGGTTTCTGCTAACCCTGTAATGGCCCCCTCAATCAAGATGTCTCTTTCCTTGCTCTTATCTCTGTCCTTCCTCCATCTTGACTATCCCATTCCCTCAAGTTCTCCTGAACCCTCCTCTTCCCCTTCTCCCCTAACCCCCATGTTCCCAATTTTGTCAGGCGTTCTTGTCTGTTTCCAATTTCCAGGAGGGTCTATATATGTTTTTCTTTGAGAACCAGTTCTTTTTTAAAATTCTGTGATAAACATTTGTGAGTGTGTGTGTGTGTGTGTGTATGCGTGCCCGCACACAGGTCTATGTGTCACCATGCCCAGCTGGATGAATTGGGGGGGGGGTTCAAGACAGGGTTTCCCTGTGGCTTTGGAGCTTGCCTGGAACTAGCTCTTGTAGACCAGGCTGGTCTTAAACTCACAGAGATCCACCTGCCTCTGCTTCCTGAGTGCTGGGATTAAAGGTGTGAGCCACTACTCCCCAGCTGAATTTTTTACAATGGAATGATTGCACTTGTTCATTGAATTAGAGTCTTAATCGTATTTGATAATTTAATTTGAACTTAAATCTTTATTTTTAGGAAATATCGGTGCCAGGGAGTTAAAATAATCCCCTGGAAATTGGAAAAACTGTGTTAGGACTCTTGAATACCTCACTTTCTGGAGGTCATCTGTTAATTATATGTAGAACTAATATTTTTTGTAGCTTTGCCCATACCTCTGCATTGATGATTTTTGTTGCCTTCCATATATTTTATATGCATTTGTGGCTAACCCTACTACAATCCCAAAGTCTTTTTTTGTTTGTTTGTTTTTTTGTTAACTATTTTTGTCTTTGTTTTCCAAGTCAGGGTTTCTTTGTGTAGCCCTTGCCTGGCCTTGAACTCACAGAGGTCTGCCAGTCTTTGCCTCCCAACTGCTGGTTTTTAAGGTGTGCGCCACTATTACTCAGCCCACCATCTTCTGAAAATTATCAACCTGGCAGACTTTGTGGCCCACATCTATAATCCCTGAACTTAGGTGGCAGAAGTAGGTAGATCTCTATGAGTTTAAAGCCACCCTAGTCTACATAGTAAGTTACATGACAACTAGGTCTGTGTAAAGAAACTCTCTCTCAGCTGGGCATTGGTGGCGCAAGCCTTTAATCCCAGCACTCGGGAGGCAGAGGCAGGCGGATCTTTGTGAGTTCGAGGCCAGCCTGGTCTACAAGAGCGAGTTCCAGCGCAGGCTCCAAAGCCACAGAGAAACCCTGTCTCGAAAAACAAAAAAAAAAAAAGAAAAAAAGAAACTCTGTCTCAAAAATAAAAATTTAAATATACACACAGTGTAGAACAAATCTTTTATGCATGATATGTGTGTATAAGGGGGTTGGGCAGATGACAGTCACATGTTGTTTCTCAGGCACTGACCACATTGTTTTTGAGATAGGGTTTGTTGGCTGGGATGCCATGTAGATACTGGGAACCGAACTCAATTCTTCATGCTTGCAAGGCAAGGATTTTACAAACTCTGTCATCTCCCCAGTCTGCTGGAATCAATCTTAACTAATATTGGCCTAAGTCCTTAATTTCATAGACTTTTATGAAAAGTAAATAGTTTAACATAGTAGTTTTCTTTCTACATAATAGGAAATTGACTGCCTGTCTTGAAAATCTGAATACCCATGCTTGCCTTCTATGGAGCTTAGTTATGGCGGCTTTCCAAAATGTCATTCTGCACTCTTCCTTGCTTTAAGTATTTGACTTGTAATAACATGAGCATTTTGTTTAGAAACTTAACATACTTCTTGTACTTGACTATTAAAATATTTTGAAATAATTTTTAATATGGTCCCTTCAGCCAGCCCCCAAATAAACGACACAGAGACTTATTAATTATTAAAGCTTGGGCCGGGCGGTGGTGGCGCACGCCTTTAATCCCAGCACTCGGGAGGCAGAGACAGGCGGATCTTGGTGAGTTCGAGACCAGCCTGGTCTACAAGAGCTAGTTCCAGGACAGGCTCCAAAACTACAGAGAAACCCTGTCTCGAAAAACCCAAAAAAAAAAATTATTAAAGCTTGGCCCATAACTGAGGCTTGTTTCTAACTGGCTCTTATAACTTAAATTAACCCATTCTATTAATTACACACTGCCACATGACTAATGGCTTGTTACTTCATCTCCTACATATCATGTTTCCTCTACATCCTCGTGTCTCTGCTCTTCTTCCCAGTGTCCTCTGTGCCTGGAAATCCTGCCTAACTATATTGGCCATTTTCAACTTTTTATTAAACAAATCAGAATAACTTATCTTCCAGTGTAAGTTAATAATCCAGTAACAGTAACAGTAATAGTCTTGAAAAGTAATTCCAGGTAAGAATATTATATTTTAAAAATTTTTTAAAATTAATTTTAAAAATTAATTGAAGTGAACTGTATCAGCTTGTCATCTCTTTCAGCATAAAATATTCTGAAAAATTCTGCTTAAACTTTTAAGCTTTTTAAATCAAATACTTTGATACGTTCAACCAGAGCAATTTTATTTTTAGATTTAGTTTGGAGAGATAATAAAGTTTCCATAAACTTTTATCATCTTGTATGCATGTGGTGTGGGTGCAGGTGTCTGAGAAACATATATTCATGATTTAAAATTGTCAAAAGCCTCATGTACAATGTAAACTTAGGAAGAATTTCCCTCTTCCGTTGCCCTGTACTTTTATCAAGGAAATAACTTTGCTCTTTTGTAAGTTGAGTAGTGTACTGTTAAGTTCTCATGGTAATTATTTATAAGTGGTTGTAGACAAACTGAATAGTATTTGCAGAGAATCTTTCTCTTACTTAGAGTTTCTATTGCTGTGATAAAATACCATGACCAGCTGGGTGGTGGTGGCACACACCTTTAATCCAAGTACTAGGGAGACAGAAGCAGGCAGATTTCTGTGAGTTCAAGACCAGACTGGTCTATATAGAGTGAGTTTCAGAAAAATTTTGGGGCTACACAGAGAAACACTGTCTCGAAAAAACCAGATGGATGGTTGGTTGGTAGATAGATAGAGATAGATTACCATGACCAAAAATCACTTGTGGAAGAAACAGTTTATTTCAGTTTATATCTTTCAAGTCACAGTCCAACACTGAAGGAAACCAGGACAGGAATTCAAGGTAGGAACCTGTAGGCAGGACCTAAAGCAGAGGCAGAGCTTTTCTTTTGTCCCACTTGCCTGGTCCCAAGTAATCACACAAAAGCTTCTATTTATTACAGAATGCTCAGCCTATAGTTCAGGCTTAGGCTTATTACTAACTAGCTCTTATAACTTGATTTATCTACATTTTGCCACATGTCTTCATGACTTTACCTGTTTGCTAGCACACCTTGTATCCCCTGCAGCTGGCTTATCTTTACCCTTTCTTCTTTGTATTTTCAGCTTTGCTTTCCCACTTGGCCTTATTCTGCCTTGCTGTATCAGCTTCTTTAATAACCAATGAGAGGAATACATATTCATTTCATGCAGAAGGATTATCCCACAGCAGACCATGGATGAATGCTGCTTGCTCACATGACTTCCTTGCTTAAATTACTTTCTTATACATAGCTGTAATGATATGTCGGCATGAGGTGGGCCCTCAGATCCCATGGCAGGGACAAACATGCCATCAGACAGAGCTTACATTGGAAGGAAGTTTATTAGGGGGAGAACTAGGGTAGAGAAAGAGACAGGGACCTGCCTCCTCAGAGAAAGGCAAAGAGAGAGAGCAAGAGTGGGTGGAGCTTGTCTTTTAAAGGGACAATTGCACCTGCTTAGAGTCAGGGTACTACCTACCAAGCGTAAAGGGATGACCACTCTGCCTCTACCAGGTCCCCAAGGGAAGGGTCCAAGTTTGCATTTGCCTGGATGGTGACAATAGCAGTGTCATGTATAAGAACTTACCTAGGAGTGGCATTGCCCACAATGGGCCAGGCCCTCCAACATCCATCAGAAATTAATGAAACACATCACAGTCGTGCCCAGAGGCCAGTCTGGTAGAAGAGTTTACTTGATTGAGGTTCCCTCTTCCAAAAATGGCTAGCTTGTGTCAAAATTAAATAAAACTAGCCAACATAATCCTTAATAATATGGATAAGATCCTTGATGTTTAATACTCAAAAATGAGAGGAAAGTTGTTATTTCTATAGACTAACAGCACTGAATTTCACTTACCTCCCTCTTCAAATATCTCTCAAGTTTTTATGTTTAGTTACAAATAATACACATAGACCTTTTCTTGTACATATCTTATAATAAAAAGCATAGAGTTTTTTTTAAAAAATGTGGAAGTTGTAGCTTTTTTTTTCCCCACATCTCATTGATTTTATATTGTGATGCAAACTGATGAGTATTTAGACCAAGATAAGAAGAATAATTTCCTCCCAAGGAATTTTTGGGCCTTAGTGAGTACAGAAATTACCACAATCCCAAAACAGATTTCAAACAGCTAGGAGGGCAGGCTGCGTGAAGGTCTGTTCTAGCCTAGAGTTTACCCAATAAAGGCTTGGAACCACATATCCATAGCTATTACGAGACTGCTGGACTAAATAGCCTCTGGATCCTTCAGGATTCCACAACCCTAGCTAGGTAGATGTTCACAGGGTGAGTGCTTGAGCACCACAGTTAGGTTATAAAGAAAGAGCTGCCTCCAAGTACACTGGGAAACTGGTGTCTGTGCATGCCTTCTACTTAGAACTCTTTTCATTTTGCTCAAAAATGTGCTTTCTAAATTTTTAAGCTTTCTTCCCATAGGAAAAAGTCATAAAACTTCTGATTGTACAAGAGAATAAACATATTAGTAAGTTGTGTTATTGGAGTTTCATCGTTTGTCTTGTTTGATTATGGTCCCCATACCCCAAGAAAAGCATACCTAAAAGCCAGGTAGAATGAGTGAACAGTTAAATATTTAATAGCGCAGATGGTTTAGTAAATGATTTTCATTTTGTTTTAATTCCCTCTAACATGTATTATTTCATTAAGAATACTCTGTAATTCATCTTCCCACTCCTATGGTCTGAGAATTTAATCTAGTGCCTCTGTATACCACTAAGTTATATACATATCTCTGTATTTATTTGTTTGGTTATTATTTTTGAAAATTAATCTCTAGCTCAGGCTGCCCTCTAATTCCCAGTGAGGCTGAGGATGACTTTCTGTAGCAACCTACAAAATGCTGTGATTACCAGCATGCATCACCACAGCTGGCATATTAATTTCTAGGGATCAAACCTAAGGCCTTGTACATACTAAACAAGCATGCTACCAACTCAGTTCTGCAATTCCTGTTTTAATATTTAGAATGTATCACCTTAAAAGCAACTTAGTGTGTTCCCTTTGGGGTGCGGTAATTGTTTTGTAAAAGCCAGAAAATCAAGATTAGCTAGAATAGGAGCTGTTAGAAGAAAACTCTGAGCACCAGCCAAGAACTGATGCGAGTGTCATAGATGTGATTACAGTGCTGGAGTGACAGCCTGAGCAGAGTGTGTTGCTGTTTTCTTTTTTCCTAGTATATAAAATGCTCCATTCTTCCTCATGTCAACACAGAGGCAAAGTTCTTCTGTCTCAGTGAATGTGGATACTATGAATCACCCAAACTAGCTAAGTAGTCTTGCCTTTGTGGGAAAGATCTCAGAGAAGATTTCCATTTGTCTAGCACATTTCTTTGTCAAGTGAATAGTAGTAAATGAGTGAGTGTGAGATTAGAAAAACTTGTAAGTATGATGCTTCTAAGCAGCTCTTGAAAAGAAACAGAACTGTGGAGGACTGCATTGCTCAGACAGAATATAATTCCTGTCTCCTTCCTATACATCCTCTGGGCATGTGTTTTCTGGAACTCCGGTCAAATTGAAGCTTATTAGAACATACATAATCCTCCAGAGTTCACATGGTTTATTAACAGCATCAACAACAAAAATCTCACAGTATGTAAGGCCACTGTGGAAATGGATGTTGAAACGATCTCTTTACAGCATAGGATAGAACATCTGTTTCTGTATTAAGGTTATCAACGATGTTATTATATTCTCCTAATAATAGTGGCTGTCAGCATAATTATACATTAAGTCATTTATAAGTGTATTCTGTGTGTGTGTGCATGAGTGCAGACATGCACCTGCACATGTGACACATGGAGGTTAGAGGACAGCTTGCAGGTGTCACTTCTCTCCTTCTACCATGGTGGGTTCCTGGTATTGAACTCAAATGGCCATGTTTGATGGTATGTATGTACCTGTGGCCAATGAGCCAGTTCATCAACTTAAACTGTTACGTTCTTCTAGGCTGAAATATCCAAATGAGTTACTTTTCTCACTGCCATGAAAAATTATTAGCAGAAACAATCTACAGGGAAAAGGAAATCCTTTGGCTCATAGTTTCAGAGAGTTTGGTTCGTGTTTGCTTAGCCCTGTGTGTATGGGTAGAATTTTGTGGCTGCAGGAAACTGGCAGAGGAGCTTCTTATATGGTAGAATGAAATGGAGCTAGAAAGTAGGGGGTCAGGGTTATAATATACCTCAAAGGCTTGTCCCCATGACCTATTTCCTGCAGCCACATCCCATTTCCTAAACTTTCCATAGTCTTTTTTAATCTTCCATCAGCCAGGCTGCAGACATTCCAAGTATTAGCCTATAGGGAACACTTCATGTAGAAACCGTAGCCTGCTCCATAGGGCTGTCCTCTTTAGTGGTGATACAAAGCACAGAAGATAGGTATGTGCACAGGTTTGTTATGTCAGTGTGACTATCTATGTCAAAGCATTTCTCCTTAATAAAATCCTCCTCTATCTTCCATTTTCCTTAGATGTCATATATTCGCTAGATTAATCGATCCTTTTAGAAATGTATGCCTCAAGGACTGTATGGTGTCCTCTGAATGTGATTAATTTTCTCACCATAAAGAGAACAGGCTAGTGCTGTTTTCTCTGTCAGAAGGTTGGCTTTGTGCGCCTGGGAATAATGGTTTTCTAAGCTGATTAGAGCTGAGGAGAATGTAGGTCACAGTGTCACCTGCTTTGGATCTGCATGCTGCTGACAGTATGTGTGCCCTTTGTGTTTTGCTCATGGTTTTATATCACTGGAATTTGCTGCACCAGAGTAGGGATTTGTAGATTGGCACACAAATTCATAGCAACTTTGACTCTGAAAAGCCTTTGACAGAGAAAGACTGAACTGTACCCCTAAGACTGTGATGCAGGTTGGCCATGGGAACAAGTAGAAACCAGAAGCTAAAGCTTGTTTCCATAGTTTCTTAGTTTCATAGTTTCTTAGTACTTCAGAGGGGTAGTGAAACCAACTAGTGAAAAATCTTTCATTTGCTTATCAGTACTAGGAACATGACACATTTTGTATCTGAATATATTGTTTTTATTTTATTTTCTATGACTACATTTCCACAGGCTTATTTACTACCATCTAGTTTTCTGAATGCTCACATATGGGTCTTTCTGCAGTGTATCTAACTTCAAGGAAAGTATATTTTCGTTAATATATTTATCACTATAAAATTGTTTTGTAAAAAAAGGAATTAAGCCCCTATTGAGTTTTGGAAATTAAAGTGAGAAGTCCTTTTATCCACTCCCCACTTTGTTCAGAAATTTGTTTCTTTAACTTTGTTCTGGAATTTTTTTCTAAAGAGCTTAGCTTATGTTGCTGTTTTCATTTGACTGAAGATGATAAGTTAGCTTCTTATTTCTCCCTCCCCATACATGTTTTAGTTAAATTTTAAATCTCAGCATACTGTTAATGCCATTCCAATGGCATTATGAATATATTTCTTTCTCCTTTTATGTAGTTGTCAATGTCCATGGAGTTATTTAATTTTTTATAATTTTATTAGCTATTTACAAATTCTAAGATCTATAAATCTCTCCAGTAGTTTCAAAATATCATAGTCTCTTCTTGGTTTTTGTCTTTTTCTTGAAAATGTATATTTGGAAGCTCTCATTTTTCTTCTAGTCTGAATTGATTTCTCTGTAGGATTGGTGCAACCTTTTGTCCTGAAATTTTTTAAAAATCTGTTAATAAATTTTAATCTCAAGTGATTTTTTTTAAGGAGGGAGGGTCATCTGACTTTTTGTTTTCTCTAGACAATATTTCTCTGTGTAGCCCTGGTTGTCCTGGAACTTACTCTGTAGACCAGGCTGGCCTCAAGCTCAGTAATTTGCACAAGCTGCACAGTGCCTGGCAGTGTGGCCACTGCCTCATATTCTTGAATACTAGCTGCCAGGCTGTGGCCCTGTATAGGATTTCAGCAAATACCATAATTAAAATCATACATAGTATTACTTTATTTTGTATATCCTGCATTCAGTTTGCCTGTGAATCCACTGTCTCCCATTTTATTTCATCTGTGTGGATTTGTTTACCTGCATGTATGTCTGTGTACCACATAATGTCATGTGGGTGGAGGAAATCAAACCAGTGTCCTCTGGAACAGCAGCCAGTGCTGTTAACCACTGAGACATTTTTCTGTCTCTCCTGTGTATTTCATTAGCAGTAAATCTTTAAAATGGTTTTAAAACATTGTAGAATAAAAAAGAACACATGCAATAGTAAAGGGGTCATTAAAAGAATTACATCATGTTTTCTTTTTTAGATAAAGTCTCATTATGTATCTTTGGCTGACCTAGCACTCACTATGTAGACCAGGGTGGTCTTAAACTCAGAGATCTGCCTGCCTCTGCTTCCTGAGTGCTAGGATTAAAGGGATGCACTACTTTATCCAGCAAAGTTATATTGTTTTTACGGAGTTAGTTATCTTGGGGTATTGTTAAGATAGAACATAAGAAATTAAAATTGTATATTGTAATTTGCAGAGTAATCACTCAAAGAACTATACAAAAATTCTAGTAAAAGATAATAAAAGTTAAATGAATATGACTGCTTAATTGAAAAGAAGAGATAAAAAACAGATTGCTAGATGTGGTGGCATAGGTCTTTATACTCGAGAAGCTGGAGGTGTGTGATTGTTCATGGCCATCTGGGCTACATGGTCAGCCTGGACTACATAGCCAGACTATCACATTGAGAAAGAAGAGGAAAGTGAAACAGAACAAAAGAGAGGAGAGGAGGGAGACCAAAGCTAAATGACAGAAAATATACTACAATTGTCCCTTGATATTTGTGGGAGATTAGCTCCAGCCCCCTGTCATTCCTCATGGACACTAAATCTATAGGTGTTTGGGTCCCTTACAAAATGGTATAAATAGCATTTGCAAATAGCTTCAATCTCTTGTGTACTGAAATCCTTTCCTCTTACAATATCTAGCACAGTATAGATGCAGTATAAATAGTTGGTACATTGTAGTGTGTGACTAATAATGAAGGAAGTTTTTGTCTTGAGAAATTTTGATTCTACTGATTGGATAAACAGATAAGGACTGGGAGGTAATACGTCATCACCACCCAAAAAAAGTCCATATACCTAGGGTGGAATTAGACAAGCTAGACTTTTAAGGAAAGAAATACAGGCCAGGTTATGGTGGCACACACCTTTAATTCCAGCACTCCAAAGGCAGAGGCTGATGGATCTCTGTGAGTTTGAGACCAGCCTGGTCCACAGAGTGAGTTTCAGGACAGCCAGGGCTGTTCTACAGTGAAGCCCAATCTCAAAAACACCAGGGCAGAGTGGGGGAGGGGGAGGAGAGAGAAGAGCGGAGAGGAGAAGGGAGGGAGAGATGGCTAAAGAGATAGAATGAGAAAGATTGCTAAAGATAGAGTGAGGGAGAGATTACTAAAGATACAGAATTGCCAGAACTCTAACCATTCTCACGTGGTGTTTGGGAAATTTCTTGCATAGAAGGCTTTTTCCAGAAGACAGGCTGGAGCTTCTCAAGTTTTTTCTGATTTCTTGCTTTCTCCTAGCATCTTTCAAAACTGCAACTCTAACATGCTAGTTTGCCCTTTTCCACTGGCTTCAAAATTCTTGTGCTCTTTCTGCCAGTGGCTTAAGTCAGATAGCACAAAATAGTCCCTTAGGTAATAAGCCAGATGTTAGTCAAGGTCCACACTGATTTGGGTCACCCTGTAGGAAGAAAAACATCTTTTCTGTACCCTTCACAGAGTAAGAAAAGTATACAGATTTAAGTAACATGATTTTTATTTTACATCACTTTGGATCTCCCCTCCCCACAAAGAAAAGAAAACCCACAGGGATGATTAAGCTGGGTTGTTACTGTTTTTTTATTCTTTTCTTTTCTTCCCCCCAAGACAGGGTTTTACTATGTAGCTCTGGATGTCCAGAACCTCACTACGTAGACCAGGCTGGCCTTCAACTCACAGAGATTCACCAGTCTCTGCTTCCCTAGTACTAGGATTAAAGGCATGTACCACCACTGCCCAGCAAGCCTAGTGTGTTTTTAATGCCAGGCTTTAGAAGTAGACAGTGGTTAATAAATAAATAAATAAATAAATATAGTAGAAGAAGAAGTAGATAGTGAGTGATGGAGTCCTAGGATTGGATAAAGACTGATATAATGGTACCAAACTGGAACCCTTTAGCAAGTCCTGCTTGCTCAGATCCTTCTCTGTGCTTCATCTTCAGAGATGTAGGTGTTGCTTTTCTTCATGCGTGGGGAAGGCACTCGGATACAGAGTATTATAACCTGCACAGTAGTGTATGTTGGGATAATGTACTCTAAATCCCATCTGGGGGTTTCCTCTGCTATCTGGAAGGGAAATTGGTGAACAGGCAAATCAAATGTCAGAGGTTTTCCTATTCTTTTTACTTGAAAAACTTCGTTTTTACAGTGTTCTGAATGTTAGAACTCAATTGATCTCTAGAAAATCTAGTGATTTTACAGTCTGAGTATTATTTTAAACTCTACATCTGTGGATGGTGGCTGGCCCATGGCTTCCTCATATGCCATCTTAAAGATGTATCTTAAAGATGTCACTCTCCCTAATGTTTATAAAAAAACAATATTGCCCAAGGACTTTTTTCCTGTATATATTTGTTGTAAGAGAAGCAGCCTGCTTGTTCTTTCTGGCCGCCTGGCTCAGCCCCGAAATAACCACACAGAAATTATATTAATTAAACTACTGCTTGCCACATTAGCTCTAGCCTCTTATTGGCTAACTCTCACATCTTGATTTAACCCATTTATCTGTATATTGCCACGTGGCAGTGGCTTACTGGGAAAGATTCAGCATGTCTGACCTGGCGGCTCCATGGTGGCTCTCTAACTCTGCTTTCTTACTCCCAGCATTCAGTTCTATCTTCCCACCTATCTAAGTTCTGTCCTGTCACCTAAGCCAAGGCAGCATCTTTATTCATTAACCAATTAAAGCAACACAAGCAGAAGGAACTCCTACACCATATATTTATCTTAGTTAGGGTTATTATTACTGTGATGAAACACCATGACCAAGCAGTTTAGGGGGGAAAGGGTTTATTTGGCTTACACTTCCACGTTACTGTTTATCATGGAAGGGAATCAGAACAGGAACTCAAACAGAACAGGAACCTGGAGGCAGGAGCTGATATAGAGGCTGTGGAGGAATGCTACTTACTGGCTTGTTTCTCATGGCTTTCTCAACCTGCTTTCTCTTGTAGAGCCCAGGACCACTTGCCCAGGGGTGGCCTCACCCACAATGGGCTGGGCCCTCCCCATCAATTACTAATTAAGAAAATGCCTTACAGGATTGCCTACAGCCCAATTTTTATAAAGGCATTTTCTCAATTGAAGCTTCCTCCTTGTACTTGGAAGCTGCTTGTTAATATCTGACTGCTCAGACCCAAAATAATCACACAGAAAATTGTATTAATTAAAACATTGTTTGACCAATCACTTAGGTGTATTGCTCTTAATGTTTTAAACTAACCCATCTCTACCAATCTGTGCATCACCATGAGATCGTGGCCTACTGGCAAGGTTTCACCAAGCTCCCACGGGCTCTTTCTTTTTCAGCGGCTCTGTTTCTAACTCCACCTTCTTTCCTCCTCTATCTGCTTGAAATTTCTGCCTTACTCAATTCTGCCCTGCTGTAGGCCAAAGCAGCTTTATTCTTTAACCAATGGTATTCACAGCATACAGAGGGGAACCCCACATCACCTCCTCTCCAGGAAGTTCACATAAAACTAGCAAGCACAACATTTCTGAGTAAAAGAAATTATAGAGGAATTATTTCAGCCTGTGTAAACCATTTTATTTTTTCCTTTGTGAAGTTCATACCTACAAAGAGAAAATGAAATAGAAACTACTGATTATGCAACTTTAGAGTTTATACCATTCTTTTTGCTGTACTAAAAGCATAAAATAGTAATCATCACATATCTTCTTTTAAGAATTTCCCAGCATTCCATAAGTATTAGTTATCCAGTATGAGCACTGTACAGTTGAGGCATGGAGAATATGAGGCATTCCTTCAAAGTGGTTTTCTTTTTTAGTTTAAATTTTTAAAAATTTATTTTTATTTTATGTGTATAAGTGTTTTGCCTACATGTATATGTGTCACCACATGCATGCCTGGTGCCCACAGAAATCAGAAGAGGGCATCAGATCCTCTGAAACTGAAGTTCTAAATGTTTGTGAGCTACTGTGTGGGTTCTGGGAACAGAACCCAGGTCATCTGCAAGAGCAGCCAGTGCTCTTAACCACATCACTTCAACCCACAAAGTGCTCATTTTTAGTTTGTATGAGAAGCAACCTTAATGCATGATAAACCAAGTAACAGTAGGGAGCCAAGTAGCACATGCTATAGTATAAGAGCTGTATACACTATACTGTATGCACTGGATCGGTTTTCCAGAGATGACTGTGAGTTGAGAAGCACTGAACTGAGGAACTGAAGTAAATGGGGCTTCTGGAAAAACTGAATTGTTGTAGGATTCTATCTCAGTGTCAGCCCTGAAGAAAACTGCTTATGCAGACTTGTATAGGCAGCGTTGTTTGTATTAGCAGAAGTGTGGGAATACTCTAGAGGTCATTCAGAGTAGCTACACAGACTACTCTGCCCATGCTGTGAGATACTTGGTAGCGGAAGAAATGTAAAATGTGTAGACCATATGTACTAAGAATAATGGCTTAAGAATAAATTGGATTTTTATTTTTCAACATTCTATTTTTTTCCCTTGGTTTTTTCCAAGATTTCTCTGTAGCTTTGGAGCTGGTTCTGGAATTAGCTCTTGTAGACCAGGCTGGCCTTGAACTCACAGAAATCCGCCTGCCTCTGCCTCCCGTGTACTAGGATTAAATGCATGCGCCACCACCACCTGGCCTCAACATTTTATATTTTAATTGTCAAAAATTATACATTTTGCTGGGCGGTGGTGGCGCACGCCTTTAATCCCAGCACTTGGGAGGCAGAGGCAGGTGGATCTCTGTGAATTCGAGGCCAGCCTGGTCTACAAGAGCTAGTTCCAGGACAGGCTCCAAAGCTACAGAGAAATCCTGTCTCAGAAAAAAAATTATACATTTTATCATATACATTGGTGTTTTGTAACATATATACATGAATAAACATTGTAGAGATTGGGTAATAGATAAAATTAGCTTATTAACATACATATTACCACAGCTACTATTTTAACAGATCAATTAAAATTCTGTTTTACAGAAAAATAATTATTGTTATTAACTTTAAGCATCATGTTGTATAACAGATCTCTTTTACTTCCTTATCAGAATTTTTTTTATCTTGTGGCTGACCTCCCCAGTTGATCCAGACCACTGAGTTTTTTCAAAAAGGGTTATCAAACCAGTTATCAAACCAGTAATCCCACAGTTTGGGATGGTGAGGTAGGAGGGTACAGACTTGCAAGACTGGGCTAGTCAGCCTGGCTTATACTGCAAGAACTGGGGATGGAGGGAATTAGAGAAGATAGAAGTATGATTATAAAGTGGGTTAAAAAGCCAAGCCAACAAATTATGACTACAGATAACACTGTATGACTTTATAAGTACACCCATACACAGATTCATAATAAAGGATATGGATAACAGTGATTATAACAATTAAATTTTCAAAAATTAATTGCAGATTTAAAAAATTTAAAAATCCCAATGAAAATTTATCAAATCACTACAATATTCTAATTGGTTTATGAGTGAGTTTATTTGTTCTTTATGTCCTGGTTGCCTAAATTTTGTGATATTTTATTTATTTATTGGCTCTTTTCCTTTTTTGAGATAGGTTCTCACTCTATAGCAAAGGCTGTTTTCTAACTGTCTGGATAAACAGGCTGGTGTCAGCCTTTTCAGTACTGGTATAACTTGGGTACCCCACTAAGCCTGACATATTTTCTAAATTTTCATAAACATTTTAAATCATAAGCAGCCATTTATAAATGAGAAATAAATAACAAAAATAATAGTTAAATCTTAAAATGGAAAAGAAGAACTTGTAAAATTTAAGTAGAAAGATCAGGGAGTTTTCAGATGGGACAATGGATAAAAGAAAGCTACAGTATTTTAGGAAATATACATATGTGTGTGTGTCTTATGAAACTGCTTCTGCTTCTCCCTTGTTTCCATTCATTCACATCAGGTAATTGCATGTTATGAGGTTTGGAGAGGAGAGAAACAGAACTTCAAGCATTGCTTTTATTTTACTTTACTTTATTGGGCCTCAAACTCATAGAGATCTGCCTGCCTGCCTCTGCCTCCTGAGTACTGGGAATAAATGCATGTGCTACCATGCCTGTCATCAAGCATTGCTTTTATTAAAAACAAAAATATCAGACTGCTTTAATGTATCTTAAAGAGCATGAAGAGATCACTAACATGATAACTTTACCTGGCAAGTGTGGCTGCTCTTTAAGTCAACCGCTATAGCTAGTAAGCTACAGATTGAACCAGGGATTTGTTTTTTGTTTGTTTTGGTTTGGTTTGGGCCATGAACATAATTTAACTTCTTACTACTTAATGAATTGTGCTACTTTCAGTGCTGTTTTACACTGACAGTTACTTGGCTTTTTACAAACTGCAGAAGTTTATTTACTTTAGGTAGATAAAGTATCTTATTTCTCACCTATTATGAGATTGTCTCAGCAAATTTGTTTTTATGTAATAAAAATCTGTATCACTTTAGAACCAAATTGCATAAAATCTCTAAAACTGGCAGCATTGTTGATGAGGATTTTTGGAAGTTGATTTCCTCCTATCTTGCTTGAAAGCCAGATAGGAAAGAATCATTTCCTTTTCCAACAGTTTTTAGAAATTAGTTTACATGTATGTTCAAATTTAAAATTAGCAACTAAATTTTTCAACCCATTTCATACCTCTGTGTCTATTCTTATGGGACACCACTCCTCTTTTTTTAAGATATAGTCTCACACAGCCCAGACTGGTCTTGAATTCTTGACACTCCTAATTCAGTTTCGCTAGTGCTGGGATCACAGACCTATGCCAAAATAAGCTGTCTCGTGAGTGTTCTTATCTTTGCTCATTTACAGAATTCTTGAAAAAACTTGAAGACTCCCAGACTTTTTTTTTGGGGGGGGGTTTTCGAGACAGGGTTTCTCTGCAGCTTTTGGAGTCAGTCCTGGAACTAGCTCTTGTAGACCAGGCTGGTCTCGAACTCACAAAGATCCGCCTGCCTCTGTCTCTCGAGTGCTGGGAACTTCCAGACTTTTCTATCCCAAATTTCATCACTCTTTATGACTCTTATCCCTAGTAGCACTGTTGTTATGTAATACCATCCCAGATTGTACCCTCCTTTGAAAAGAGTGTGCTTCATTCCATTCTTTAATGTCTGGTATCCGAAGCACTTGCTCTGAAATAATAAGTATTGCATAATGAAGTCGTATTAAACTCTTACAACTTTATTAAGTAATTGGTAGTTACTCCTACTAGATTATCATAAAAGCTGATTGAAACCCACAGTGTGACTGGAAGAATACAATTTATTTCATATAACTGTTCTAAGACAGGTTACCAAAGAGGTGAGGGAGCCATAGCTAAAGTAGTTTAGGTGTGCCAGGCTTTAGGTAAACTCACCTGTTACTTAGAATGTGGAAATTCAAGTTCTTAATTGTTCCTGAACTTGTTATGTAGACCAAGTTAGCCTTGAACTCACCTAGATATGCCTGCCTTCCTCCTCAAATGCTAGGACTAAAGGCATGTGCCATGCCCATCTAGTCTTTTGTTTCATTTTGTTATACATTTATACATGAATAGAAAAAAAAGGTACATGTTACTTTTCTAGTGTGGTGTTACAGATACTGATTTAAAATGAATAGACTGGGCTGTAATGGTGCATGCCTTTAATCCCAGCACTCGGGAGGCAGAGGCAGGTAAATCTCTATAAGTTGGAGGCCAGTCTGGCCTACAAGAGCTAGTTCCAGGACAGACTCTAAAGCTACAGAGAAACCCTGTCTTGCAAAACAAACAAACAACAACAACAAAAAAAAGGAATAATTTTTCTCTACCATGATAATAAAAAAAATCTAAAAGATTTTTCATCTAAACTGATAATATACACAACAATTATTTACCAGCTTTAGAAATAGATTATTTGACAAATAAGGGGAAAATATTGGAAGTTGGGGCCAAAATGTCAAAGACAACTAGAAATCAAGATTGCTAAGTGATTGATGCTCATATTCTTTAGTCATGACTAGAACTCGGCTTTAGTTATGGAGTCTATGTTTTCCTACGACTATGAACCATTCAGAATGTATTTAAATACTGTGATGGTCATTCGCATAGTTAATGTGTGTGTGGCTCCAGGAACTGAGTGCATACCTTTAACTAGTTCACAAAGAGCATATGACCTTTGTGACCCTATGAAGGATTCTTGTCTTTTTCCATAGAGATTGTAAAGTGTTGCCAATTTTTTTGAACAAACTACAAAAGCAAAGGCATTGTTACTTGACTCCTAGAATGTGAGAAATTATAAAGCTGTGGACTTTTGTCTAGGTTATATTTCTTTCTTGCTTTTATTTTGTTAACTTTGTCTATTCATCCAAAAAGTTTCCGATTCTTCAAAATAAGCCACATTTAGCCATTGTAACTTTTTTCCCTAATGACTTAGGTAATTAAGGATGTTTTCTGTTTTAAATTATCTTTTTTTTAAATTAAGGGCCAGATTTCAATTCATTCATAATGATATTTTAACATAAATTAGTTGCATCAAATAATTAAACTTTATTTTACTAGTCAAATGAATGAGTTTCCACAAGAAAATCAAACAAGTTTGATCTGCCTAACCTAAGTCCTCTTCAATTCTAGAACGTTATGCATTTATACTCCTATCATCAGTTCAGTTGTGATTCTTATTCTCTCTTTATATTAACCCAGTTTTACTCAGTTCTGGGTGCTCTACTACTGAACTAAATTTCTATTCAGCCTCCTCCTCTCGTCAGTTCATGATTAATACTTAATTGTGTTGTCTGTTTTCTTTTGACATCTTTTTATTGCTTCCATTTCTCCTTATTTTTGAATAGAAAGAATCTTATAGCCAGGCTTAGTTTTAGATTCCTGTGTTTCCTGACCATACATGTGTGATCTATCTCTCTCTCTCTCTCTCTCTCTCTCTCTCTCTCTCTCTCTCTCTCTCTCTCTCTCTCTCTCTCTCTCTCTCTCTCTCTCTCTCTCTCTCTCTCTCTCTCTCTCACACACACACACACACACACACTTTTTTCTTTGAGACAGGTCTCACTATATAGTCCTGATTGATTCATGATCCTCTGCTCCATATCCTGCATGTTGGGATTGCAGGTGTGGGTCACTAAGCTTAGCTTCGGACCCTATTTCATTTTCTGTGAGAAGAAAAGGGTAGTACTGACACCTCCACTTAACCATTTTTTAAAAAACACAAAAAGCTCAAATTTACTGTTAGACAACTTTGCACTTGAAATTGTTTTAATCCACTGGTTCTCAACTTTACTGATGCTGTGACGTTTTAATACAGTTCTTCATGTTGTGATGACCCTCAAACATAAAATTATTTTCTTTGCTACTGCTATGAATTGTAACATAAATGTTTGTGTTTTTTCATGTTTTTTCTTAAGCAAGTCTTCGACCCCCAAGGGATTGAGACCCGTTGTTTTCATCTGTTAGTTTCAGTGTTAGGTTACACTTGCATGTTCTGCACCATAAATATGGTCGATTTTCACTTTTAGTCATAGTTGATCTCAGTTGTTGCTTTCAAACTTTGAAAGTTTTTGTTGTTACTGGTGTGGTTTAAGCAATACAAACCTTTTTTCTGTTTATAGTTTTTAAGAGGCAGTTTTATATTCACTTTGTGTGCAATAAGCTTTTGGAGCCTACCTTGGCATCCTTCTATTTGAATTTGATGTAACTTGTCATTGATGCCAAAGACCCTATCAGGTAGGATGAGGTGAAGGCATCTTGCATCCTATTGTTCATAATATTGTTCATCTTGCATCCAATTTGTTCATAATTGAAAGTCAGTGCAGAGGACAGCAAGTAACAGAAGAGCCTTTCTTCTGTTTTCAAATTAATTTCTCACTTTTCTTGCCTGAAGAATATAATAACTCTTAGTTTCCTCAGAATTATATTGAGGTTTTAGAGAAGGTTCCTGATTTATTCTGACACTTGCACAAACCTGAGAAGGGTGTTGGGAGAAGTCAGTGGGACAGCAGATGTGAATTCTGATTGTACATCTGGTGTTCAGGCCAACAAAGGGTACAACTCTAATACAGGACCTAACCCTGCTCACAGCAGTGGAGGGCATGGCAAGCATAGGACCAGTGGATGCCCACAAGTTCTGTCCTCACTTGGAAGAAGACTGGCTAGTGATCTTTGGATCTCCCCCCTAGCTTGCCAATTTCTGTTTCAATTACCTGTATTGATTCACTTTAAACTGGTTTATTTGGTATGTGTGCCAGTTTTTAAAAATTACTTTGTGCCAGCAAGAGGACATTCAACTCTGGGGGCCACCTTGCCACCTTAGCTTTTAACTTGAGCTTGAAGTTGAAGTCACCATCCAAGTGCTCCCTGCACCTGACATTCCTTCCCGCAGGAGCCTCCCTGTGAATAAGAGGAAAGGCTCAGCCAATTATGCTAGACAAAGCCACACAGCTGCGAGTCAGCTGGGAGGAGTTTCCGTTTAGAGCTGGAGCTGGTAGAGGCTGGCTCTCCCACCTCCTTTTCTCTTCCACTACTTCCACCTCCCATTCTGTGGGATTACCTGGGTGAAAGCTGAGCCCTGACTCCCGAACAGGGCAGCAGATGATGCGATACCGACCGGCACGACCCACCTCCAGCCTTGGCCTCAAGAGCTAGTACCCAAGGCTCAGGTGGCATTCGACACCCTTCCTGAAGGTTGGCGGGAGGGGAAGGGGTGGTCCTTACGGCTGGACCCTCCAGCTGACACAGGAAGTGCTGGGAGAGCCTGGCACTGGGCTGGGGATCCGCCCCGCCTGCCTCTCCTAGGCTGTGCTGTCTCCGCAGAACAATGAAGTGCTTCCAAGTTTGCTGAGACTCGTGGGGAATCCATCGAACTCTGTCAGCCTTCAAATGTGCCGCCAGAGACTTCCCCAAGAAGCTGTGTTTTAATAAAAGAAGAAAAAGATACCCTTGCTGGGTAGATCGCTTTGTTAGGAGATCTTCACGACCATGGTCCAGCGCTTTAGCCTCAGGCGGCAGCTCTCCAAGGTGGGTCAGCTTTCTGGTGTGTCTTACCGGGAACTCTGACTGGCTTTATAAGCAGGGCTTCCTTTTTGATGGGACTTTTGTGTCAAGCCTGCCTTCCTCTAATGCTAAGGAAGGTCTAGGGAGGAAGCACTGCCTTTTGTTCTTTGATCTGATGGACACAAAGCTGAAGGCTGCCAGCCCTGCCAGCCCCAGACTGTGTGCCCCTAAAACTGCAGCTGTCATCTGCAAATCTGGACCAACTTGTCATATGTATCCACTTTCAGAAGAGTGTGGATAAGAAATATTTGTAGACCAAATGTGCTTATTTAATTAGCAATTAAATAAGTAACTTGTAGACCAACAGAAGAAAATCTGCCTGCTCTGTGAAATCAGGGCTTACATAGAAATTTCACTAATAAGCCCTAGAAATTAGCACAAAACACTTCTAGAAGCTGCCAACGACCACAGGAAAATGTTAAGATTAGGGGTTGTATGGAGAATTGCACATCTAGTGAAGAAATGTGTAGGAAGCCTCACAGGGAAGCTAATGGAACAGCTCTTTAAAGTACAAAGTCGGTTTCATGGGAACAGTTTCAAGTACCAGATAAAAAAAGTGAAGTGCCCCTTTAAGAAAGAATAGTAGTTTTTTATGAATGGGCTCTGGTGGACACAGCCTGGATATATGTAGTTTGAGCTCTCTCCTTAGCTAGTTCAGAGGCTGTGTAGAAAGAGGAGGTAAGAAGTGAGCTTTGTTTCAGAAACATTGTAATCGCCACAAACTTTATTTTAAAGACATGGAAGTTAGTGGCTAAATTGTACCACAGTTCATTTCCTGTAGACAGAAATGTAAACAAATAGTCTATCTGTAGGCATTCTCAACTTTCTTGACTGTAAATCAGAACTGTTAAATCTGTGTGTTGCAGTGTGTTAGGGTCCAGGTGACCCTGTTGTAACTGAAACAGAAGGAGCGCCATGCTTGCCTCTATTCCCAGACCATGTGATAGCTTCCTGATCTCACCTGACAAGGACTTTTTCGATTATTGAAATGCATTTCCCATTCTGTGTGTGGAGAGAGACGCAGAAGGCCCACATTTCTTCTAAACAATATGAAGAAGAATCCTTGTATTATTCCTTCAGTATTCTTTAGTGGTGAATTTTCAAAGATGTAGTACATGTAATAAATAAACAGACACTGTAGTGTTTCTTGTGACGCTACTACACATGATGGTCTTACAGCTAAGAGCCAGGCAATGATCACTTAACTAGAACAAAACTGCATTCTGGGTATTTTGCTGCTGATGCTTTTCTCCAGGTTATTATTTACATAGGTTATCATTTATTGCATAAAGAGAATCAGGGAAGGGGTGGAAGCACAGTCTACATAGAGAGAATCAGGGTGAACAGAGCAGTTCTTTCTGCTTACCTTAACAGTGTTTATAGTTCCTGTTACTGGTGGTTATGACAAAACCTTAAGGAATTTGTGCCATTGATTTAGTATGTATTCAGTTGTGAATGCAGTTTGCAAGGCACCTGAACATGAGAAAGAAACTGAGTAGGATATATCTGAATTTCTTCTACACTCACTGAGATTTAAAGACCTAACTACCTCTGCTCTGTCATACAGGTAATTTTGCTAGTAAGAAAGAATCTTGTAGCCGGGCGGTGGTGGCGCACGCCTTTAATCCCAGCACTCGGGAGGCAGAAGCAGGCAGATCTTTGTGAGTTCGAGACCAGCCTGGTCTACAAGAGCTAGTTCCAGCGCAGGCTCCAAAGCCACAGAGAAACCCTGTCTCGAAAAAACAAAAAAAAAAAAAAAAAGAATCATGTACAAGATTATAATTTTCTTACTATCTCAGTGTTTTGATAGGGATTTCTGTTAGAAAGTTTGTGAAAGGTTTGTGGTGGTTTTAACCTCAGGATCCATTGATCCTAACTTCAGTTGCCATGTAACTCCTGTAGGCTAGCTACTGTTCACAAATGGGCTAAGAAAAAAAGAAGGAAACTGTAGAGCTACAGGAGGAATAAAACTCTTCTTTCCTATTATACCTTTAATCCCAGCACTCGGGAGACAAGCAGGTATATTTCTGAGTTAAAGGCCAGCCTGGTCTGCAGAGTGAGTTCTAGACCAAACACGCCCACCTGGTGTCAAAACAAAAAACTCCTTGCTCCTGAGATATTTGTTTACCTTATCTCCTGGAGTAGATCCTAGCTTCTTCACCGCTTCACATTATTTTATTCCTTGCTAGATTTTTTACATGTTACTTCAGAAATACTAACAAAACCTTTTTTCTCTCTGCTCTACACCTACTGGATAAGCCAGAAACAGAATCCAGCCCCTTCCAGTGTGGGCATTTCATTTAATTCTCCTAAAGACTCTTAAAGTTGATTGATATTTCCAGTAATCATGCCCTTTGATTTTACTTTCAAATGATAATTATTTCCCAGTGTTCAAAAGTAAATTTTTTAAATGAGATTTTTACTTCCAGCATATTTTTATGGAGATCATAACCCTGCCTCTAGAGGTAGTATTTTTAAATTCTTCCTGTTTATGTAACGTGTATTTTTTTTTTGAGCTTTCTAACTTGAAAGACAAGTGAGGCAGTGTTGCGGGAGAATTGTCTGTATTTTGTCAATTATGTTTTAAATAATCGCTGATTGGCCAGTAGCCAGGTAGGAAGTATAGGTAGGACAATCAGACAGAAAGTAGAGGTAGGGCAATGGGAACAGGAAAATTCTGGGAAGGAGGAAGCCCATTCCTCCCCAGTCCTGCCCAGACATGGAAGAAGGAAGATGTGACCTGTCCCGCTAAAAAAGGTACCAAGCCATGTGGCTAAAATAAATAAGAATAATGGGTTAATATGAGTTCTAAGAGTTAACAAGAAGCCTGAGCTAATGGGCCAATCAGTTTTATAACTTATTTAGACTTTTGTGTGGTTTTTTTTTTGGGACCTAACAACTATGGGAACCGGGCAGGAGAGAAACCCCAATAAGCAGGCCCTCATGTTACAGAGTGGCACTCACATGGTCAACTAAATCCACATTCCTTCTGTTTGTGTGTTGCTTTCATTGGATAATGAATAAAGAAACTGCCATGGCCTAGTTGATAGGACAAAACTTAGGTAGGCGGAGTAAACAGAACTGAATTCTGGGAAGAAGAGCAGAGTGGGAGACATCATGGATCTCCTGTCTGAGACGGATACTGGTTAGAATCTTGCCGGTAAGCCACAGTCATATGGCTATACACAGATTAATAAAAATGGATTAAATTAAAATGTAAAAATTAGCCAATAAAAATTTAGAGCTAATGGACCAGGCAATGTATAATGAATACAGTTTCTGTGTGATTATTTCGGGTGTAAGATAGCCGGGTGGCCAGACAGAACAAAGGGCCACCCTCCTCATGCAACAAGGCAATGCTTGTAATATTGTCAACTTCAGACATGCTCTGAATAGGCCCTGCTTAGTTCAAGTTTCACATTTTCATTAAAGTCAGTCAGCCTCACAGAATCCCTCCTTCCCTCTCTCCTGTCTATATTTTTTATAGTCTATTCTGGCATTGAACTTACTAGCCTCTTTCCTGAGACTTCAAAGGACAAGATTACAGGTGTGCACCAACGTTCTGGGTACTGAGTCTACTTTCTGTCTCAAAGAGTACTTGAAATATCTCTTTTTCTGTCATACCAGATTTCCTCCCCATTCTATCTGAGAGCTTTCCTTTATTATGTTTAAATTTTTCATATGGTAGAAACCCAGGAAATAACTTTGTAGTCATGCCTTGAGTTTGTCTATAAAGGGAATACTAAAGAAAGGTCCCATGCCCTTCAGTTCTGCTGTTGATTTGCTGAGAAAAATCTAGATATGTAAAGCAACTAACAATAGTTTAGTTCACAAATGCCCTCTCTACAGTGTCCTGTTTTGCTATCAGTTTGGTGTCAGCAAAAGAACTTTTGGAATTATAACTATTCTCTAGAAATATAGATTATTAATTTTCAGTAAAAAAATTATTTCTTTAGAAACCAGTTTTTAAAGTTCTACCAAATTTTTTGTTTTATGTTATGTGGTGGCATATATGACTTCCTTAATCTTTCTGTGAATTTATTCTCATTGGTAAAAAATGAGCATTGCTGTGCAAGCGTAAAGATCTGAGTTTGAATTCCTAGCTTTTGCATTAAAAACCCAGGAATGAGTAGGTGAGCCTGTAATCCCAGCACTGGGAGGCAAAGACAGATCCTAGAAACACACTTGCCATTCATTTATAGCCAAAACTGTGAACCTCAGGTTCACTGAGAGACACTCTCTGAAGAGAATAACGTAGAGAGTAATAGTGTAACATGAGGGCCTGCATGTTGGGTTACTGTCCCGCCCAGTACCCCGCAGCCAGCAAGCCCCAGAGAAAATCACACAGAGAGTCTACATTAGGTTATAAAATGATTGACCCATTAGCTTAGTCTTCTTACTAGCTCTTATAACTTATATTAACCCATAGTTCTTATCAATGTTAGCCATATGGCCTGTACCTTTTCTCAGCTAGGACAGGGACACATGTTGCTCCTTCGGTGGGCTGAGCAGGAATGCCAAGGGAGCTTCCTGCTTCCCAGCTGTTCTCCTCGCCCTGCCTCTACTTCCTGTCTAGTTGACCCGCCTATACTTCCTACCTGGCCAATCAGCATTTATTTAAAACATGATTGACAGAATACAAACAAGTCTCCCACACCATAATAGAAGATATCTGGCATAGCTGGCATTCTCTTCTTGCCTCCCAATAGATAATTGCACCCCTACACTCATGTGCATGAAACACACACATACACAGAGGCTAAATCATGTCATGTTTATTTTACTACAATTAAAATAGTGTGTGTGTGTGTGTGTGTGTGTGTGTGTGTGTGTGTGTGTGTGTGTGTAGGCCAAAGGTATATGTGTGAAGGTCATAGAACAAACTTTGGGAGTCAATTCTCTTCTTCCACCATGTGTGTACCAGGGCTTAAACTCAGATCATTGTCATTTGGCAGCAAGTGCCTTTACCCTCTGAGCCACCTCAATAATAACCCTTATAATTTTTAAAAGTATATTAAGTCAGCCTTCTCAGTGTTAAACCCTGGGGATACAGTAAAGTGGTACAGTATTATTTATGATTACAATTTCAAATATATAGGCAAGGAGTCAGTATTGGGTGGGTGCTTTTAAGCAACAGACATACAGCATCTCTTTTTGTGTTCCTTCCATTAAATTTTCTTTGTTAAGTTATCCACTGATGAACTTCGTAATTGGAAATAGAGCGCTTTGCATTTGTATTTTACTGGAAGGAAAACATTGCATTTTCCTGTTAATCATTGGCCTGTTTTTTATTTGTTTGTTTTTGTTTTTAGGAGGCTTAAATCAGATAGTGCCATGATTGGCTGCTGTGTCTATGTGCATTCTGGAACTTGAACTCACTCATCAGATGTAATCTATAGAATACTTGTGATGTATTATAAAACCCAAATAGGAAGACTGATGGCATTCTGTTACATGAAATGAGACCTCTAATAAGATAAATTCTGAACATACACCTGTGGTAGAAGTAAAGAGTACCCCACCCTTTTTTATTAAAATAGGCTGCTTTCAATTTTGAGAAAAACATTTGTCTTACCAGACTATATGACAGGTAGAAAGCTAAACTAAAGGTCCAGGTGTAGCCCGGTGGTAGAGTGCTCATCTGCCATACTAGGAAAGCCCCTGGTATGTCCAGGTTCAATCCCTAGCTTGTCTAAAAAGAACAAACCAAAGGCTGAAGTCAGCCTTTTATTTTTATGAACTTAATGGTAAATATTGCATTTACAGGTGTGGTTGAACTCTTGCTTGGAACCTGTGGTGAAATTTAAAAGTAGATGAAGTAAGATTTTAGGTGGCCCTAGAGGATTTACATCAGTAAATCATACAGAGTTCTTTCTCTTCCAGTAGGACTTAAAGGCCTGGGAATGTATATCACTTGGTCGAGTGCTTAGCTAGCACACATGAGGCTTGGGCTGAATCCTCAGGCATGGTGACACACATCTGTGATCCCAATACTTGGGAAGTGGAGCCAAGAGGATCAGAAATTCCATGTGGCCCAAGCCTGGCATTGTAACACATGTCTGCAATGATAGCATTGAAACCATCTTCTCACTTGTTTTCTTTCTTTTTGGGGGGGGGGTTCGAGACAGGGTTTCTCTGTAGCTTTGGAGCCTGTCCTGGAACTAGCTCTTGTAGACCAGGCTGGTCTCAAACTCACAAAGATCCGCCTGCCTCTGCCTCCCGAGTGCTGGGATTAAAGGCGTGCGCCACCACCGCCCGGCTTCTTCACTTGTTTTCTAGGGTACTATACTCTTGATTTCTTCTGATCTCTTACTCTTCACTCAACCTCAGTCTTTTCTATTCCTTGTGGTATTTATCTTGTAATTAATACTGATATGGCCTAGGCTCAGCCTAATTTACTACATTCTTGGTGATTTCATCCATCTGCTCACTGTGTGTGTAAATTTTATTCCTCTTGCTGCATCCTAGATTTGTATTTTCACCTCTTAACATCTTCTAGAGTGACTCACAGACTTTGCAAATGTAATATACCCTAAACCCAAACTTCTACAGTTTTCACATCCCCTGGTTCTTTTCAGTTTCTCATCTAGTTTAGTGTCACACCCATCCTTTAAGACTAAAATCTTAATACCCATCTCCACCTCTCTCCAGGATCTCTTTACGTAGTTCTGGCTATCCTGAAACTCTCTTTGTAAACCAAGCTGGTCTCAAAACTCTGTATCCTGAATATAGGGATAAAGATGTTAGCCACTTCTCCTCCTCCTCTAAATACGTCACCTGGTTCCTTTGGCTTTTTTTTTAATGATTTTTTTTTGTTTTTATTTTGTGTGCATTGGTGTTTTTTGCTTTCATGTGTGTTTGTGTGATGTTGTCAGATCCCCTGAAGTTACAGACAGTTGCAAACTGCGATGTGGGTGCTTCCGTGTGGGTGGATGCTGAGAATTGAACCCATGTTCTTTGTAAGAGCAGCCAGTGCTCTTAACCATTAAACAAACCATCTCTTCAGTTCTGGCTCTACTTCTTAAACATACCTATAATTTGGCTATCAGGGCTAGAGAGATGGCTCAGTGGTTAAGAATACTGTTCTTCCAGAGGACTCACATGGCAGTTCACAACCATCTGTAATTCCACTCTCAGGGGATTTCTTTTGCTCTCTGTAGACACCAGATATACACATGGTGCACAGACATAATGCAGACAAAACATCCATACACATAAAAATAAAAATTGATAATCTTTAAAAATTGACTATCACTTACCAATTTTAAAGTTATGGCCTCATTTCTGATACTAAACTGTTTGACTTTATTGTGCATTAACATCCCAGCTGGCCTGACAACATCCTATCAATATTGCCTCACATCTTTAACATAGAAGCCAGAATGATGCTATTTCTCCTAAGTTTTGTGTTATTCCTGGGACAGAAACCCTTCATATCTTCCATTTCTTATCTAGCCTGTAAAGCCATACACAGCATGTTTCTCTATATACTCTCTGACATCATATTCTATTAGCTCCTTGCTCATCCTACTCCAGCCTCACTGGTTGGCCTTTCCTATTCCTTGTCAGATTCCTTTTAGTACCCCACGTTCTAGCTAGGACAATGTCATGAAAAAAGTCAAAACTAAGTTCTATTCAGTTGTGTAAAATGTGGCTGCATACCATTTTTCTGAGAACTCTAGGCAAGCTTGAAGGAATGGACTTTAAATGAGTCAGTGACAGGAAGGAAATAATTAAAACCTCATCAGTCAAAACACGGGTGTGAATTTTATATTTTGTTGTATCTCTTGCACCTGAAAGTGTCACACATAAAATTCATCCACATGTGAATGAATGTGGTGCTGGGAATAAAATCTCAATAATCAGTGAGAACAGTGTGACCACTGGCAAAGAAAATGTCTGCTTACGGTGGATGGAGCCATGTCTGTCTGTTTGGATACCAGAATAAAGATTTTGGACTAGTTTAGATAAATGGTCTTTGTTTTGTTTTGTTTTAAAGCACCCTATGTTGGTATATGGAAGAGAATGTGATGCAAGTGTTGCAGTTATGTGTGGGAGGAAAGGCTAGTCAGGCGTCAGTACCAGAAAGAACACTGAATACCTTTTCCTCTATAACACTAAAGAATGAAAGTCACAGAAGGTATTTATTGATGACGTTGCCTAAGAAGATGAAGTGCCTGACTCAGAAATGTCAGCTGTGAAGCTAGGGATAGTTTTGAAGACTGAGGACCTTCTGACAGAATGTGTCCAAGAGGCAACTCTCCAGCACTGTTTGTGTCTTAGGTAGAGATTATTGGTATGGTTGGCATTTTGATAGCTAAAATAGGACTTTATATTTCCTGTTCTTTTAAAGATTGGTTTTTATTTGTGTTGTATGTATGTCTGTGTCTGTATGTGCATGTATATGTGGATGTTTTGTTTTCATTAGGCCGGAAGAGGGCATCAAATTCCCTGAAGTTGTAGTTACAGGTAGTTTTGAACCACATGATATGGGTGCTGGGAACAAAACTTGGGACCTCTACAAAAGCAGGAAGTACTCTGAACTTGTGCCATCTTTCTTGACCCATATTTCCTGTTCTTTAGGCTACTTGATCTGCTAAAGTCTAAAAAGAATTTAGGATGCAAATCTTTAGCTTAAAGACTTTGAATATATTCTTTCTATGGCTTTTAATTACTTAGCTGTCATCTTGAGGCTATTTATTATATTAAAGAACCAAGTGCTATAAAATTAAAGATACTACAAATAACACTTGTTCACATCTTTTTATACTATACTATTGTAAAAAATTTTAGTGAAGTAGTTAATACAGGTGATGGAATTAGAAGTTGGAGAGAGTTTAAGATTAAGGACCCAAAAGACTACATTGTGCTGTAGTTGTTACTAGAAAGAAAATATTAACAGAGTTTGTTGACTTTAACCAATGAGTAGAAAATTGTGTTTGAATACAAGAGATTTTTTTAATTTTGCAGTGATGTCAACGGATATCTTAGAAGTAAAATCTATCAGAGTACTTGAAGCTGGAAACCACAAATTGCTATCTAGTTTCCAGGAACATGTGCGCTTTCCATATCTCTTACTGATGCTAGGAATGCTGCCTGTGTGGTCACTTGCTGAAATCTGACTGATGTTTAAATCAAGACAGCCATTCGGAACCAGATTCTCAGATGAGAAACAAAGCACACAAAAATAAACTGTAAAGCTGACCATAGCAGTGCGCACCTATGGTAGCAACACTGAGGGGCTGAAGCTAGTGATTTGCCATGTGTTCAAGGACAACCGGCTCTTCAGAATAAGTCACTGTCTCAAACCACAGGGGAAAGTAAAATTAGAAAACAAAAACTTGTTAGGATACTACTCTTGGCTTCTTTTAATAATATTGTTAAAGAAAATATAGTGCCTTTTTAAAAAAAAAAGTCCCTCTAGCAATGTTATTTTCCTTCAGGAACTGAGGAGTTCAGCCTGTAGTGAGGGCTGAAAGGGCAGAGCATCCTTAGCCTGGTTTCAATGAGGCAGCCAACACAAGCACATCACACAGCCATACAGATGTTCTTATGACCTCCTGCTTCAGTTCTGTGTTCTTTTAGCCTTACTGGTAAAAGGAAATTTTGCACTAGGTTTTCCTTTTTTTTTCTTTTTTTCTCTTCCTTCCTTCCTTCCTTTCTTTCTATTTATCTTTTTATCTTTCTTTCTTTTCCTTTTTGTTGCCCAAGGGAGAAAGGGTTTGTTTCCATGTGGGACTATGGAGAAGTCAAGATAACAAAAGATTGAAGCAGCTGTTCACATTGCATCCACAGTCTGGAAGAAGAGAGTGAATGAATAAATGGAAACATCTTCTGTGTTTTATTTAATGTGCCATAATAAGTAAATGATATGGGAATTTTCAGACTCTAATGCTGTGGTTTGCTGTTAGAGCACATCAGCTTAGCAGAATGTATCTTGTTTACTTTTTGCTTCCTAAGTGTGTCTGTCTGGCAGGCTTTTAGTCCTGCTACCCACATGATATGAACAAAAGAGCTAGCAGTCTGTTAGAAAAGAACAAAAGAAAAGCAAGAAAAATAATTTTCCTTTAGCTGGAAGATTTCTGTGGAGTCTTGGTGACTAGAATTCAGGCAGAATCCCAGAAATCAGAACAGATCAGTGGGAATCATTGTGTGTTGGAAGAAGGTACACCTGCCTGGGGCCTGGACTGCATGAAATGGAAGGTAGGGGATCAACTGCATTTTTCCTTCTAAACTGTTCAATTTTAGGCAAGTCAAGGGGTTTTATTCTGGAATAAACTCAAGGATCTTGTTCTGGAATAAACTCAAGGATCTTGTGTTTTGAGAGAGAAGATAGATGTATGGTCATTGTCTGTGTCAGACCTGAGAGTTAGAGCTCACCTGCTGTTATGGCTTGAATGAGAATGATCCATATAGGCCCAAATGTTTGAATACTTGGTCACCATTTAGTAGAACTGTTTGTGAATAATTAGGACGTGTGTTTATAAGTTGTATTGGTCATGGTGTCTCATCTTAGAAATAGAAAACAAAATAATATAATTTGCCTTGCACTAAAATGAGTCTGATGACCTGGTTTAAGTCACTTCGGTGCTTTTTGCTCTTCCTAAAACCAACCTGGAGTCTTGGGGGACACCTGAAATGAAACCTGCGTGTGGTTTTCCTAAAATGAACACCATTATTTAATTATTCTTAGAGTGAACATTCATTCTCTTAAGTATTCCCCTAGGAAAATGCTGTAAAATTGTCAAGGCTGCATGTGTCCCAAGTATTAATTTTTCCATCAATGAAGGACAGTAGTGGAAGTGAGTCAGGGTGCCTATTGTGTTATACATTCTGTGACCAGCAGGTGATGAGTAAGATTCCATTAATCCTTTGGTGCTAGAATAATTACAGTTGGAACTGAGAGTTGCCCTGAGAGCTTGTGCCATTGTATAAGTTGTTTTGCGCCATTTTTTTGGGGGGGGGGTTAATTTTATATCCTAGCATAGTTCTCCCTATCACATGGTGGGTACCTGATCAATACATTTGTTAGATAAGTAGCTGACTCCATGTTTGCATCTCCTTATTGCTAGGTTGCCTTTGCAAATTAGAAGTCTTCTGTAACAGCAAGTTTGCGGCACTTTTCTGGTTTCCCTTTTTTTCTTGCTTTCTTTTTCTCCCCTCCTTCCTTCTGCTCATTCTTTAAATGTTCACATTTCTTAGAGCTGTTTCAGAGATTTTTTTATTCTGTCCCTGTACTTCCTGTGGACAGTAATCATTGCAATAATTTGTTGTTCATGTTTGGAAGATGTCCAAATAGTTGTCTCCAGCAAAGAACTTTCTTCTGCACTAAACTTTAGTTCTATTTATTTTATTATTTATTAACTCATTCCACATACATTTATGGATAATTGTACCATCTCTACAAGGTATTAAAATGTTCGGTCACTGTTCTCAATTAGCATAAAGTGAATAATCAAAGCAGATTACAGATGGTGGTAAATGCTACAACGATTCTAGATTGGGGTAATGAATGATTAAGGCTGGAGATGAGGTTTAAGGGCAGAGAGCAAGGTTTATGTTTATGGAACAAGAAGAATTAAGGAAAATGGGACAACTCTCTTATGCAAAGCTGAGGAAAAACTGACCAATGTAATTGAGCTCTAGCCAAAGCACTTGCTAGAGAGGAAGGGGTCATGGGGGCAACTGTAGGAGTTTGATTCCTTTTAAAATTCAGTAGAAGGATGTGGCTCAATAATTGAGTGTTCACCAAGCAAGCACATGTTCAGTTCCTATTACCAAGACAGTTAAATATGCACATATGTATGTATATACATACATACCTGCCAGTAGTGGAGTCAAAAGGTTTAAATAGAGAGTAACATGGCATTTATACTCTTTTTTTTTTTTTTGCACTTGAAGTGTTTCATTTGTTTGGTTGGTTAGTTGGTTGGTTGGTTGGTTGTTCAAGGCAGGGTTTCTCTATGTAGCCTTAACTGTCATAGACCCGGCTGGCCTCAAACTCAAAGAGATAAGCCTACCTTTGCCTCCCAAGTGCTTGGATGAAAGGTGTGTGCCATCATCTAGGATTTATACTTTGAAAAAAAATTATTCTGACCAATAAGGAGACCATAGAAGGAGATGATGCCTTGTGATGGGGGACAGTAAAGATATGGAGCCCTTGTGAAACTTGATGAACTGACTGTAAGAAATGAAGGGAAGAGACAATTGCCTGCTTGATATTTGTTCTGGGATATTTACTACTGAACTCATCTTTCCCCTCCCTTTTTCTTCTTGAACCTACCTTTCCAGGGTTTTGACTGCTTTGATTTGGGTCTACAGTCAGATGGGTATCCTTAGGCTATATGCCCTAGTTGGGGTCTGAAGGAGTCGACAAAGGCACAGGTTGAGTCTCAGCTACCAGCTTGTGGACCTTTTGAGTGGTGGTAGAACCTTTAAGTGGTGGGACCTAGTCTAGGCACTTGAGATCATTAGGGAGGTGTCCTTTAAGGAAACTGTAAAATCCTGGTCTCTCCTCTCATTTTTGTTCTGTCAAATGTTCATACCATGACATGCTTCATCACCATGAACTTGAAAGCAGCACTGCCAACCATCCATGGAGTAGAATCTCTGAAACTGACAAAACTGCCTTACTGCATGCCCTATTTCTCAAGATAAACACTGTGCATTGTCTTCTGTTTCTTGTCTTCTTCCCTGCATATCCTATACGCCCAACAGAGGTTATCAATTCTACTTTATGTATACCTCCCAAATAGCACATTTCTAGGTGTTCATGCCTCTTCTTTCGTGTCCTTCTAACTAGCTGGTCTCCTGGCCCCTATGTCTTTTCCTGTATCTACTGAAAAATAGTCAGGCAGATTTAATTATCACACCTCTCCTGAAAATTCTTGGCTGACCCCTGAGAATAGCACTGAAAGTCCCTAGCATGATCTATAGAGGTTCTTAGGACTGAGTCTGTGTACTTCTTCAGCTTCATCCTTCAGCCTGCCAACCCATGTTCCTACCAGCCACACAGAGCAACTGTTTACTTGTCAGAGCCCTACCCTAGCTGTTCTGTTCCTGACTACTTTTCTTAGCCCTCAATCCACTCCACCCCTTGATTCCACTTTCCACCCTGCATCCCTAACAAGCAAGCAAACCTAAAGAGGTTCAGATTGTCCTCTGGGCTCACTTAGGAGCCATTCTGACCCACTGGCTTTAGGTGAGTTCCTCTGTGCTCCCTCCAGGAACTGTCACTGTCTTGATTTGCTTTTGTTTTCTAGTGAATGAAAGCTTCTTGAGACAGGAACAGTCTATCTGTGTATACTACTGTGCTTCCAACTTCCAGCTTCTTAATTTATATGTTGAAGGTGATCTACAGGAAGAAAGGAAGTGTAATAGCCAAGCATGGTAACACATGTAATTCCAACACTATGGAGGCAAAGTCAGAATGATCTGCAAGTTCAAAGCTAGTCTGGTCTACATGGCAAGTTCCAGGCCAGCCAGAGCTACATAGAGGGACTATCTCAGGAAAAAAAAAACAAACACTAACAAAAAAGAAGAAAAATGGTGCATTAATAGAACATGTACAGTATGATATTTTTATAGAAAACTGAAGAGTGTGTAGATAATACATTAATTGAATAAAGTGATCAAATAATTTAAGACACTTTAAAGTGTCTGGACATGACTGCAGCAATGTTTCTGTTATCATATGAGCTAAGGAACTGGAGTCTGAGAAGGAATGAGAGCTGAGGACCAGGCTCTACAGAATACAACTGCCTGAAGGAGGAGGCTGAGAAAGTGGAAATCAACAGATTGGGGAAAAAAAAACACTGGAGAAAAACACACTGAGTCGGGAGTCTTGTCAAAGTGTTTAATTATATTAGACAGGAACTTATATAGGGTTGTGATGGGGGTGGGAGTCTTGGGATGGGGTGAGGTGGAGTATGAAATAAGGGCCAATAATATCCTGCCATGTTAGAGGTGACTGGGCAGAGGCGGGTTTAGGTCAGGCTGTGCTGAGTCACTCATAAGTGGAAGTCATGGCCGAAGACAGGTCTCCAAACTCGAGCTAGGCTCAGGAAGTTACACTCGGCCTCACGCTCCAGCCTCATGAGGCCCAACAACACTGAGCAAAGCTTTAGCAAAAAAGACTTCAAAGCCCGCCCCCACAGTGGCATTCTTCCTCCAACAAGACTATACCTGCTTCAACAAGACCACTACCTTTGGGGTCCATTTTCTTTCAAACAACCCCAGGACTAGTAATGCTTCTGTTGTTCCATCGCTTCAGTTTCTATTAATGATTTTGATTGTTTAGGAGACCACACACTTAATTTTGTTTTTTTCCTGACATAGTCTTTTATTCAAATTGACAAAAGTGTTTTGCAAAGGCCATGCAGGATCCAATAACCCACATCATAGCATGCTTCCTGTGGTGTGACACTTCATGATTAAGATTTAGAATTGAAATCTGTAGAAAGATTTTGATAGTGTTTCAAGTATTATATCAACTGACCTTATTGATACCTCTGCAAATATATCTACAGGTTTAGATTTTTACTTTTTGATTGAATTGCATTATGAAAGGTCATTACAGGGGCCTTTGGAGCTTCCAAAACTTTTCAGCCTGTCCTACTAGGTTACTATTGCTGTGATGAAACACTGTGAGCCTTTCAAGCAACTTGGGGAGGAAAGGGTTTATTTGGCTTCCACTTTTATATTACTGTTCGTCATAGAAGGAAGTCAGGACAGGAACTCAAACAGGGAAAGAACCTGGAGGCAGGAGCTAATGAAAAACAGAGCCATGGAGGAATGCTGTTTACTGCTACCCGTGGCTTGCTCTCTTATAGAACCCAACCACAGCCCAGGGATGGCACCACCTTCAATGGGCTGGGCCCTCCTCCATCAGTCACTAATTGAGATAATGCCTTATAGGCTTACCTAGAGCCCGATCTTACAGCAATGTTTTCTTTGTGGTTTTTTTGAGAAAGGATTTCTCTGTAGCCTTAGTTGTCCTGAAACTTGAGCTGTAGACCAGTCTGACCTCAAACTCACAAAAATTGACCTTCCTCTTTTTCCCAAGTGCTGGGATTAATGGCCATCATCACCCAGATGGAAGCATTTTTTAAATTGAGGTTCTCTCAGATGACTTTAGCCTGTCTAGTTGACATAAAACACAGTCTTAAGAGGTCTATTTGCTTACCAAGAATAATATAGTTTCCCCTTTAGTGACACATAGGAAATAAAAGTTCCATTTTGGCCAGGTATGGTGGCTCATGCTTGTAATACCAGCCCTGGGGAATTTGATACAGGAGGATTACTATGAGTCCTAAACCAGATTGAGCTAGAGTAAGACCATGCCTAAAAAAATCAACCTGAAAACAATGTTTCAGTTTTACGAAAAATGCATTGTGTGGACGACCATTTTGAAGTGTGATCTAATTAGTTTTAATAATAAAAACCCAGAGTTAGATATCGGGGTAAAAGCTGAAAGATCAGAGATGTAAAGGAAGAACCACAGTCACCTCTTAACCTCTTGACTCTTCTGACTGAAAGGAGTTGAGCTCCTTTCTCCACCCCACCTTATCACTTCCTGTCTCCTGTCTGTACAGACCTCCAAACTTGTATGGTTATTTAGTGGCTAGCTTCACCTTCTGATCTCCAGGCACGGTTTATTTGTCAGACCACAAACAGAATATCACAACACCATTTGCAGGTATGACACACATGACTGGGAGAGACCAGAAGACCAGAATGCTCTTCATTGCTTTTCACCCAAGGAGACTTGTGACTAATAACAAAGAGCATTTGCAATGTTTTTTTTTTTGTTTGTTTGTTTGGTTCCTTTTTGGCACTGTAAACTGAAACCAGGCCTTTAGGCTTGCTATGCAAACTAACTTCCTTCCTTCCTTTCTTTTTTTCTTTTTTCCTTGGTTTTTTAAGACAAGGTTTCTCTGTGTAACTGCCTTGGCTGTCCTAGAACTTGCTTTGATGGCATCGAACTCACAGATCTGCCTCCTCTTTTTCCCAAGAAATCTTTTTTTTTAAAGTATTTTTTGAAGTAAGATAAGAAGTGAGACTTAGCTATCCTTGATTACTTTTTTGCCCTGACTGAATGGGGATGTAAAGCACCCAAGTTTCTGTTGTCTGCCGGTGTCAGCATGAGAACATGGGCAGTGAGATTGAGAACCTGTTGCTTTAGGTGAACAAACTGGGCAGAGATGGGAAGGGCTCGACTCTCTGCTGAACTTTCTCCTGGCCCTGTGTGTGCAGTGTGCTCAGGCCCCTTACCTTCTCTTAATAAAGCTGTAATTTTTAGATCCCACGTGAGTGCAGGCAGTCTTCCATTCCTGCTAACAAACTTTGCTGAGTGTCATGCTTTTTATATCTTTGCAAAAAGATTAAAGAGAAAAACAAAGATGGACAGCCTTAAGGCTTACATCAGTCAAGATGTAATAGATGTTAATAGATGCTGAAACCCAGCTAGTACAAGAAGAGAAAAGCATTTTACGAAATAGACAGCCAAGGGATAGCCTTAAAGTTATAACCTACTTTTATTTTCTCTTGTGGGGTGTATGAATTTCACTTGGTACTATAGTATATAGGCTTAACCCAGACCCATGTTTTTCTTTAAAATTAGCTATCAAATCATATTTTTCTTAGACAGGTAAAGAGTAAATGGTGTAAGTTTCTCTAGGCAGAGGACAATAAGAAAGGGAAACGACAAATTGAATCAGCAGAATTTACAGTGAGTGAAAACATATTCCCAGATCTAGTTTCTTAAATCATGTTTCGTCAGGCATTTCTCATGAAACATGTTTATAATAAACTCACAGAGCCATTAAAGTCCTTATGCCTAAATAAATGGACAGTAGTTAAGAGTTATGGTTCAGTAGTTAAGAGTGCTTTCTACTCTTGTAGAGGACCTAGGTTCCATTTCTAGCACCCACGTTTCGTAGCTCACAACCTCCTATAATTCCAGTTCTAAGGGATCTGATTGCTCTCTTGTGGTCTCTAAGGGTCCCTACACCCATAAGGAGCATATATCTACACTCAGGCATATGCACATATACATAAAATAAGTAAATCTGATGCTGGACAGTGGTGGCACACACCTTTAATCCCAGTACTTGGGAGGCAGAGGCAGGCGGATCTCTAGTCTCAGGACAGGATCCAAAGGTTACAGAGAAAGCCTGTCTCAAAAATTAATTAATTGATTACTTAATGTGTAAAAAAAATAATTAGGGCCCCTCCCCCCAAAATTATTGTCAACTCAGGACATTTTAGCAGGTAAAAATGCTTGCTGTGTAACCCAGGTCTTGATTCTGAGAACCTTCAGTAGAAGGAGAGAACTAGCCTGAAAGTTGTCCTCTCACTTCTACATGTATACCACAGAGCATTTGCCACTTCTTCTCATAATAAATAAATTTTAAAAATTAAAACAATAGTCATCAGAGATTAAAAAGTTAAAATTATATTTAATTAAATATTTTCATTCTGATTATGAGGAAGACTTATACTCTAGTATCTTAACTATAAAATATCTCAGAAAATACATACCCTTTTTTTAAAAAAGTAGGTTTATGTGTATGTTTTGCCTGCTTGTATGTAGATGTGCTATATGCATGTTATGCCTATAGAAGCCAGAAGAGGACATTGGATCTCCTGGGACTACAGGTACAGAGGATTGAGGGTGTCAGGTGTGTTTTGAGAAGCAAACCCAGGTTCTCTACAAGGCCAACAAGTGCTTTTAGCCATTGAGAAATCTCTTCAGCCCATAGACTTCTTTAAGCTAGAGGTGATTATTTGCTTTACCAAACAATGCTCCATTTTAATAATGCATCCATATAATGTGCTGCATAAATGAGCCTTACAGGCGTGCTAAATGAGGGACCAAACACAAAACAATCCTCTTACATGTATCTGTTTATAAAGAACAACCAAAAAAAAGTGGATGAGTGGCTGCTGGAAGCTGAGAATAGGGGTTTGGTAGCTAAGGTCACAGAGTTCCTTTTCAGAGGGATGGATGGACATATGCCACAATAGTGATGTTGTTGTAAATGGGAGGCTGTTGTGTCTCGCCGCCAAGAAGTGGGGCCGTTTTGTTCTCTGTGCCTGGCTCCCGACCGCAGCTGCTAGTTTATGCCCGAAATGATTACACACAGACTGTATTCATTTAAATACCTCCTGGCCCATTATCACTAGCCTCTTCTTGGCTAGCCCTCACATCATAAACTAACCCATTCCTAATAATCTGTGTGTTACCACGAGGTGGTGACTTACCGGAAAAGTCTAACCTGCATCCATCTGCAGAGGAAGCATCATGGCGTCTCTCTCACTTCCTTTCTTCTAGGAACTCTGTTCTGTCTACTCTGCCCACCTAAGGGCTGTGTCCTATCTTACAGGCCAGGCAGCTTTTTTTAACTAATGAAAGCAACAGAAATGAAGGACCCTCCTACATGATATAATGATGCATAGTTCTGAAAAATTGAATTACATATTTTAAATGGATGAATTATCTGGTACATGAATTCCATCTCAATAGTGTTTACAGTGGAACTTATCATAAGATTGATTTAAATTGTGAATATAATATTTACAGTTTTTCAATAGAATCATCACTGTTCTCGATGCATGTTAGCACAAATCTTTAGAAATACTCTAACCCAGCCGGGCGGTGGTGGCGCACGCCTTTAACCCCAGCACTCAGGAGGCAGAGGCAGGCGGATCTTTGTGAGTTCGAGACCAGCCTGCTCTACAAGAGCTAGTTCCAGCGCAGGCTCCAAAGCCACAGAGAAACCCTGTCTCGAAAAACCAAAAAAAAAAAAAAAGAAAGAAAGAAAGAAAGAAATACTCTAATCCCAAAATACTGAAATGACTGTATCTGAAGGACAGCATCACTATCTCACCTTTGTATTCTGCTAAGCAAGGCTAGCAGAAGTTATCCTGACAATGGTTTGCCATTTCTTATAAGGACAGGGGGCATTATTTATATATCAGACTATTTATTTACTCTTTATTTCAACTAGTCAGCACAGCCCATCTTTAGTTTTCAATGTTGGTGTTGATTTTTGGTGGTGGTAGTTCACTCTTGCTACAGATTCTTCAAACATCTAGATTTGAGTACACTTAAAGCCCAGTCTAAGAAACATCTCCCCCAAGTCTGTACAGGTGAACTAACTTCTCCCTGGTTTCCCTTTCCCTCATCTCTATCTTCCCTCCCCACTTAAAGGAAGAAGGAAAATACCCTCACAGTGCAACTTAAAGTGAAAGCCAATTTCTTCCTATTTCCTACAATTAGAATAAAGAGATTTGTAAATTTTTTTTGTTTTGTGTTTATGAGTGTCTTGCCTCATGTATACATGCCCAAGGAGACCAGAAGAGGGCATTGACTCCCTGAGACTTGGATTACAGAGGATAATTACTGGTCGTTTTTATCATCATATGGCTGCTGGGACTAGGTCTTGGGTTGTCTGGGAGAGCAGCAAGTGTTCTTAACTGCTAAGCCATCTCTCTAGCCCGATTTTTCTTCCTTTTTTTAACATATTTTTTTTTCTAGTTTATAGCCACTTCCTCACTTTGTATGAGGTCCTTCCCTCCCTATTTACTAAGACAGGGTCCAATTTCACAGTTCTGGGACTTATGTAAATCAGGCTGACTTCAGACTACAAAGTGATCCTCCTCCTTCTGACTTTCATGTATTGGTGTTACAGGTATGAGGCATCACTCCAGATCTTTTTCCTGATTTCTTCAAATGTTATTTAATGGATTACCTAATAAAATTTAATTATATATTTTTATAATTTTCACATGAAATTCCTCCATTTATAAATAGAAGTGCCGATTGTCTTAGAGTATTTGAAACTTTGGAATAGAAACAATAACTGTATTGCTGTTTTAATCTACCATTACACACCTGAAACACCTGAATCTGCTGATAAATAACCACCAAAGTGGCCCTGCTGCCCCACAGTCAGCACTATGCCACTCAGGCTGTGGCCTGGCAGGATTTATAGTCCTGCTGGCACCATCTCTTGTCACTGCCATGAAAAGTAGTTTTTAAATAAGTCTCTATTGTCTATCATCAATAAAGTCTCGGAAGTTGGAGGTGAAAACCTGATAGCTCAGAGGGGCCACGAAGCAACCAACTTAACCCTCATTTTGGTTAGAGATCCAGCAAGAGTTTCTCCATTCATCCCAAATCAGAAAGACAAGGAATCCCTTAAGTTCCTCCCTACTCCTTCCTGTGCATCTCTATCTGGCTTCCTGGGTCTTCCATACTCTCTGTGGCTAATTCTTATCAATTAGTTGCTGACTCCACCCCCTGATCCAAGGTTGGTTTTATTAACACAGTCTAAAGGTTTCACAAGTGTGATCAAATATCCTACAACAGTAAGCCCAGGCAGCCAGGGCTTTGTCTGTGTGTCACTGTGTATAATTTCATTTAAAATAAAACATCACTCCTACCACATTAGTTTCTCTGTTTGACAAGAACTGTTACCCTTTGCTAGCAGCGTCTAAGTAATACCATCAACATTGTCAGGAATGCAAAGTTCTTCCCTTGTTACCATATGAAATCACAAAGGGAACCATCTTTGATAATCATCTAGAGCAGTGGTTGTTTTGCTACCTTCCTAATGCTGTGACCCTTTAATACAGTTCCTCATGTTGTGGTGACCCCCAACCATAAAATTATTTTGTTACCACTTCATAACTGTAATTCTATTGTTATGAATCATAATATAAATACCTAATATGCACGGTATCTGATGTGATACCCCCAAAGGGGTCAAGACCCACAGGTTGAGTAGCACTGATCTAGATCCTCCTGCCTCTGGTTTCTAAGTGCTGGGATAGGATTATAGGCATGTATCATCACCCCCAGTATCTCCAGATTTACAGAAAGAAGTAAGTGTTGAAACATAATTATGATAGAACTCCAAATAGATATGACCAGAGTAGAAGCTCTCCACAATATATTATAGTCAGGATATCAAAAATAAAAGCTTGTAGATGGAAGTTTCTGTTCTGCCTGGTCCCACAGCCATTCATTCCCAAGTAAACACACAGAGATATATATTGCACAGGCTAATTACTAACTAACTCTTACAACTTAATTTAACCCATAATTCTTATTTATGTTTAGCCACGTGACTTGGTATACCTTTCCTCAGTACGGCATTCTCATCTGCTTCCACTGCATCTGGCTGGCAACTGCGTCTCTGCCTTTCCTCTTCCCTGTCTGGTCACCCCACCTATACTCCATGCCTGGCTACTGGCCAATCACCATTTTATTAAACCAATACAAGTGACAATTTTTTACAGTGTACCAGAGCATTATCTCACAGCAATAGCTTAAAATTAATAGATTATTTATAAATAAATGGACTGGGTATTATGTATGTGCCCTTTAAAATGGCTGTCAACTGTTGCTAAGCTTTGAAAAGAAACGTGGTTTATAAGATAATCACAGAAGTTGAAGGAAGAAATGATTTCTAAATCTTTTAAAATCAGATATTATAAGTATATAAGACAACTTCTCACTAGGCCAGTTGTGGACAGAAATTACTTCAAATGAATGGTAGAGGTTTTAAAGAACAGATAAGGAGAACTTAGATCTATATGCTATCGGGTTAGGCTTGATAAGGTTGGGCTACAGTCCCAACTGCGGGCTGCATGATAGCCAAAGCCAAATGTTACTTAAGGAACCTCAGTCTTGAATCCAGGGCTGTCCTGGGCTTTTACATAATGTGTATTTGTTTCTGGTGGAAGAATGAGTTGCTGTTGTTGTTACTATTACCTTTGTAGTATATGAGCAAAAAAAAAAAAATGATCCATTATATTTTCTTAAAGGAAGGTGGCTAAATAAGGGAACTCAAGTTTGCTTTTAAAAATCTTTATAGCCTCTATTAATGGTCATGTATTACAGAATTAAATATAGAAGTTTAACCTTCAATTATATGGGCAATCAGTAATTTATTGAATGCCTAGTATATGCCTTAAAGAAAATTATTCTTATCTTGTGATATGTTTCATTCTCACAGCAGTGACTCAGAGTAAATATGATCCCTTTGTACTGATGAAGAAACTGAAACTCAGATTAAAAAGCTGGTCCAAGGTCACAGAACTAACAGTAGCCCTATAAGGCAGCAGTTGTTTCTGCTCCAGTTTGCTCCAACCCACTGATTGCATTGCTGTGGGCCTGTATTGGGTGTAGGTTATTAGAGAGATAATATTGACTGTAACTGAACCTTAATCCCCACACTGGAAAAGAATGTGAAGTTATCAAGTATAGAAAAACTTTTAAAAAGGGGGGGGGCAGTGAGATGAGTCAGTGAGTAAAGGTGTTTGCCACCAAGTCTGACAACGTGAATTTGATTCCTGGAACCCATATAGTGAAAGGAAAGAACAGCATCCCACAAACTGCGTGCACACACAAACATATGCGCGCGCGCACACACACACACACAATAAATATGGGAATTAAATAGTGTGCCTTCCTGTAATCCAAAAAACAATGGTAAGGTAATTATTTCTACATTCTCAATATTGGACCATTTTCTCAAGTCTCCCAACATATATGGGAAAAGAAAGCGCCTCTAGTACAAGTGCACAAATGAGGCAGTGTACAATTATGAGTGATTTGGCCCACTAGCAAAATCACAGTTTTAGACCAGAATTCTTAATACTTTATGTTGCACAGCAGTCTACATATTTTTAAAAAATTTAAGTCTACACATGTTTTTATTAAATCTTCTACAGGGTACTTCTTTTTCTTCCTCTCAGCTGAAGCAGGGATGTGGGTGGAGGGTTAAAACCCTGAGGATTTAGGGTGTCTGGCAACGTTACCCTAGAGATTGCACACCACAGCTGTAGATGTGCACATTTCCCATCGGCATTTGCTCTGAGCACAAAGGTCCCTGTAGAAACAGCTAGGCTGCAGAAGTCAGAGAAGCTGCCATGGTCTTCTGACTATGCACTTGAAGGAGAGACTGCTAAGAGGGTAACGGACATGACGACGAGGTGCTTTGTAATCTCCTCATACAAGCCAAAGAGAAGAGTGAGTTTCCAAACATAAATGCATGTGGAAAGCTGTCAGCACATGTTCTTCTGTTGTGTTCTTGAGTTATTGTGAGAATCTCCTCCTAGATTGCAATTGCTCCCACAGTGACACCTGGAATCTTGAACATAGTGAGATAATTTTTCAAAAATAAGCAAAAGGTGGGTGGGGGGATTTCCACAAAGGGAACTCAGGGAGTTCCTAAGGGCTGTGGCAATTGGGCTTTGAAGGCCACAGTAGCTTTGGATGTGTAGAGGCATCTATAGAATCTACTACTTTCGTCTTCATGCTTCGACTTAATTCCCTGCTCAGAATACTTCACAAAGTACATAGAAGATCATCTTCTCATCCCTCAGATTTTCCATAACAGATCACAGAGGGAAGTATCTTATAAAAATATTTGATGTCTTCCTTAGCCCCATCCTCCTAGAATTCTCCACTGGTCGTTAAGTTCACATTACAAGAAGACTGATTTAATTGAGGATTTTTCTTATATAAGAAGCTTCAAACATGAGGAAGACTGAGCTTCTTAAGTATTGTCTGCACACCAGTAATTGGTGCTTAAACTGGAATTGGTTCTGTCTTCTTCTCCCTAAGGCTAGTGTGTGTGTGTGTGTGTGTGTGTGTGTGTGTATACCATTATGCTTCTAATCTAGTACAATTTGCATTAAATTCATATTGATATTGAGACCTGGAATAACTAAAGAGGGAATAAATCTCTTAGAAAATATGTTATAGGGAAATTACTTTTTAAAGACAGCTTTTTGAGCCAAGTGTGGTGGCATGCTTTTACTTCCAGCTCTAGGGAAGTTGAGACAAATGGATCTCTGTGAGTTTGAGGCCAGCCTGGTCTACATAAGAGAGTTCCGGATCAGTCAGGAGGGCTACATTTTGAGCCCTGACTCAAAAGAACAAACACTCTTTAGAAATATAATTTCCATACCATAGGATTTACCAATTAGAAGTGTGTAACCGTGGCTCTTAGTATAGTCATAGAATTAGTAATCATCACCACTTGGCTACATAGTATTTTCATCACCTCTAAAGAAACCCCATAATCCTTAGCCATCAGTGCCCAATTTTTCTGTTTCCTCTTGCCCTACACAACTGCTAATCTTGTCTTGTTTCTCTTTATTTAGATGTTCTACCCTCCTCTTTTGAAGTAATTGTGAATGCTCATTAACTAGAATGAGTGTGGAGAACAGTTTAGAGGATGGGTCAGCTGCTCCAAGTTTATGAAATAAAGCCAGGTTTAGCTGGGGGTGGTATTCTTGCCAGTAATCCAGGCACTCAGGAAACTGAAACAGGAGGACTGCAGCTTTGAGGCCAGCCTGCACTACATAGTTCCATGCTGGCATGAGCTACCCTGCATAGGGAGGGGCATGGTACAGCTAAGACAGAGTTGGAGACAATTAATTGAATGACAGAAAAAGTAAAGATAGTGATAGAGTTGAAGTTCTTAGTTCTCACTCTAACGTACATTAGGTCTTTATTAAACCACTAAACCCTCAGAGTAGTAGCTAACATTTATTGAGATGTGCTATGTGTAAGATCCTGTACAAGCACCAACCCTGTGTTTTGTAGAATAAAGATCTGAAGAGCTGTGTCCATAAAAGGGATTGTAACTGCCTGAATCTTATCAGTCATAGCTGGTTATGAGTTGCAAGGTTAACAATGCCTGAAGTGGGATCCTGCCTTATGTTTATAAATTCTGTATGTGTTCTACAAGTATAGGTTCAGCCAATTCAGACCAGAAATATTCAAGGGGAAAAAATTTTTAGGAAACATGTGCAAGCATCTTTTTATTATTATTCCCTAAGCAATACAGTATAACAGCTGCTTACATAGAAAATTGTGTTATATCAGATGGGACAATGTGTGTGGGTGTTGTGGAATATTATTTTTTTAATTTTTTTATTGATATTTATTGAGCTCTACATTTTGTTCTACTCCCCTCCCTGCCTCTCCCCTCCCCACCTTCAACCTTCCCCCAATGTCCCTATGCTCCCAATTTACTCAGGAGATCTTGTCTTTTTATACTTTCCCATGTATATTAGGTCTATGTAAGTCTCTCTTAGTGTCTATATTGTTGTCTAAGTTTTCTGTGATTATGGTTTGTAGGCTGGCTTCCTTTGCTTTATGTTTAAAAACCACCTATGAGTGAGTACATGTGACAATTGTCTTTCTGTGTCTGGGTTACCTCACTCAAAATAATGTTTTCTAGTTCCATCCATTTGCCTGCAAAATTCAAGCTGTCATTATTTTTTTTCTGCTGTGTAGTACTCCATTGTGTAAATGTACCACAATTTCTTTATCCATTCTTCGGTCGAGGGACATTTAGGTTGTTTCCAGGTTCTGGCTATGACAAACAAAGCTGCTATGAACATAATTGAGCACATGTCCTTGTGGCACGATTGAGCATCCTTTGGATATATACCTAAAAGTGGTATTATTGGGTCTTGAGGAAGGTTGTTTCCTAATTTTCTAAGAAATCTCCACACTGACATCCAAAGGGGTTGGTTGTACCAGCTTGCATTCCCACCAGCAATGCAGAAGTGTTCCCTTTCCCCACACCCTCTCCAGCATAGGTTGTCATCAGTGTTTTTGATCTTGGCCATTCTTACAGGTGTAAGATGGAATCTCAGAGTTGTTTTGATTTGCATTTCTCTGATGACTAAGGATGTTGAGCATTTCCTTAAGTGTCTTTCAGCCATTTTAGATTCCTCTGTTGAGAGTTCTCTGTTTATGTCCTTACTCCATTTTTTATTGGAGTGATCTTTTGGTGTCCAGTTTCTTGAGTTCTTTGTATATTTTGGAGATCAGCCCTCTGTCTGATGTGGGGTTAGTGAAGATCTTTTCCCATTCTGTAGGCTGCCGTTTGACCTTGTCCTTTGCTTTACAGAAGTTTTTCAATTTCAGGAGGTCCCATTTACCAATTGTTTCTCTCAGTGTCTGTGCTGCTGGGTTTCTATTTAGGAAGTGGTTCCCTGTGCCAATGCGTTCAAGTGTACTTCCCAGTGGAATATTATTTTAACTAGACAAAGATGTGTTGCATTTGTTAATGCTATGGAATATTACTTTAACTATGTAAAAAATGTGTTACATTTGTTAATGCTGCATTTGTTTTATTATGCAAAGATGTGTCACATTTATTTCACCTTGCCTACCTAAGGCACCTGATTGGTCTAATAAAAAGCTGAATGGTCAGAAGCTAGGCAGGAAAGGCATAGCTGAGGCTGGTGGGCAGAGAGAATAAAATAGGAGAAATCTAGGCTCAAGAGAAGAGGAGAACAAGGAAGAAAGAGAGAAACATACAGGGCCATCCAGGTATCTGCCAGCCAGAAAGGTAAAAAGCCCCAAAACAAAACGTGGATAAAGTAAAACAAATTATAAGTTATAACAGCTAACAAGAAATGAGCATAAAATAAGGTGGAGCATTCATAACTAGTAGTAAGTCTCCGTGTCATGATTTGGGAGCTGGTTGGTGTAGGCAAGAGTTTCTGTCCCACCTGGTCCCACAGCCATTCAGTGTAGGAGGTCCTTCTCTTCACATGTTGTTTTCATCGGTTAATGAATAAAGAAATTTTCTTGGCCTAGTTGATAGGGCAGAACTTAAGTAGGTGGGAAGACAGAACTGAATGCTGGGAGGAAGAGACAGAGAAGGAGAGAGACACCATGGATCCACTGGAGACAGACATTGGGAATTTTGCCTGGTAAGCCACTGCCACATGGCGATACACAGATTAATAGAAATGGGTTAAATTAAGATGTAAGAATTAACCAATAAGAAACTAGAGCTAGCCGGGCGGTGGTGGTGCACACCTTTATTCCCAGCACTCAGGAGGCAGAGACAGGCGGATCTCTGTGAGTTCGAGGCCAGCCTGGTGTACAAGAACTAGTTCCAGGACAGGCTACAAAGCCACAGAGAAACTCTGTCTCGAAAAACCAAAAAAAGAAAGAAAGAAAGAAAAAGAAACTAGAGCTAATGGGCCAAGCAGTGATTTAATTAATACAGTTTCTGTGTGGTTATTTCGGGGCTAAGCTAGCCAGGTAGCCTGGACAAACAAGCAGGTCCTCCTTTGCAAGAATTCAGTCCTGAAGAAACACATAAACAATTATAAACTGTTTGGCCTATTAGCTCAGGCTTGTTATTAACTAGCTCTTACAACTTAAATTAACCCATAATTCTTGACCATGTTATCTATGTGGCTTAGTACATTTTCTCATTGCAACATTTTCATCTTACTTCCTCTGTGTTTGTGTGGCAACTACAGACTGAGCCTTTCCTCTTCCCAGAATTCTCCTAATCTGGTCACCCCCACCTATATTTCCTGCGTGGCTACTGGCCAATCAGCATTTTATTAAACCAATACAAGTGACAAATCTCTACAGGGTACAAAAGCATTATTCTATAGCAGGTTGGTGACCCAAAAGAAAAAACCTGCTTACATATGGTTTCAGGGAAAATCCTACACTGTGTCCATGTGTGCACATGTTAATGTAGGTATACAAGTTTGTATACATGTGAACATACAAGGCTGGCTGGAAATCAGCCTTGGGTGTTGTTTCTCAGGAATTGTCTACCTTGGTTGTTTTGGTGTGTCCATGTTCGATTTTTTTTCTTTTTTTTATTACATTCATTTACTCTAAGTATGTTTGCATGCACGTGCATGTCATGGCATATATGTGGAATTCAGAGGACACCTTGCAGGATTCAGTTCTCGCCTAACACCATGTGGTCCTGGTATTATTACTCAGGACATCAGGCTTAGTGGCAAACACCTTTACCCACTGAGCCATCTCACTGGTCTAACTTTGATTTTTGAGACTGGAGCCTCTTTCTGGGATCTGAGATCTCACTAAATAGGCTCTTCTGCCTGGCCATTGAGGCTAGGGATTCATCTGTTTCTACCTTTCCAGTGCTGGTATTACAAATGCATGCTGCCACACCTGGCTTTTTATATGGGTACTGGAAAATATATTCAGGCCCTCATACCTACATGAACAGCTATCTTCCCCTCTTTTCTACACTGTTTTATATAAGGGACTTAAACATTTGCAGATTTTGAAGTCCAAGGAGAATGAGTACTAGCCCTGATCCCCTTGGACAATGAAGGATGACTCTGTTTAATGTAGTGGTGATAACAGCAGCTGATAGTACATGTGTCTCTGTTCAGCAAGGAATACAGGATCCCTGTTTGATAATAAAGAAACCAGTGATCAAGAGTTCCAAAAGTCGTATCACCAGTGACAATAGAAATACAGTACTAATCCAGTTCTGCCTATTCTCTTTATTGCCACCATAACTGTAGCTGGAAAGATACTAGATTCTGGGAGGGATGGGATAAGAGGTTAAGATTCTTAGATATATAAGACCTTAAGATACCATTCCAAAAGGGTGATGAATTCTAAGGTTGCTGATTTCGGAGGTGAGGTGGAACAGTGCCCTGTGTTCACAGGGTCAAAGGTGCATCCCATGTGATTAATCTGTAAGGCCCGGAAGAGCTGTGCTTGGAAGCACAGTCACATAGAGCTTATCCAAGTGTGCACTGGAAACTATTTTTGTTAAGTCAAAGGAAAGACAGGATCAGTAAGATGATGCAGTCACAGTGGGGAGAAGAGGTAAGTACTAGAAGACAAGGAGTTGCCAGACTTATGAAGAGGTAATTTTTTTTGAGTTCTCATATTCATACTCTTGTTTAAACTGAAAATATATTTTTGTTTATGTAGTAAATTCCATCCTGTACTAAAAATGAGTATCTTTAAGTATATCAGGGGTATTTTAAAATTTGTGTGTTTCATTTTCTTATCCTGATAGGATGTAAAGTCATTTTAATAGACATCAGTAACATCTCACATATACAGAATCTTGGGTAAGTGCTTAAAACTGTAGGCCAGTATTATACAAAGGCATGGGAAGATTCCACGAACCAGGGTGCAACAGATTTGTCCTTGCTGTTTCCTGGCAGCCTTATCACTTTCTATGTCTTTACAAAATTTTGACTCTTCCAGCTCCTACAGAAAAATAGGCTCTTTTTCCTTTGTCATTGTTCAGAAGTTGCTTGATCTTCAGTTTTCTGTTGCTTCCAGCTTTAGAGTTTTCTTCGTCACCAGAAGTTGGTTGTAGGAATAGTATTTCATGTTGTGTTCTGTGGGGCAGGAGTAGGTGCCAAATTCAGACTTTTGTTACTTTTTGTATGATTTGAGTAATTGCAGCCTGTCATGGTGGGGAAGTACAGCAGTGACCGGCTGGCTCCATGGCAATACAAGTGTTTAGCAGCTGCTTGTGTCACTTCAGCCTGAAAGTAAAGTTTTTTCAGCATCTATGCTTTTATTATTTTATTGGTTTTGGTGTTAGGCCTCACTCATGCTAGGCAAATGCTCTATTACTAGGCCCAACGTTCTTTATTTTTATTTAACACATAATTTAAATACACATGAGGTACTTAGGATAAGCTTGGTTAACGATCATTGTACCCTGCTTCTTCCAATAGTTGAGTTGAGAGCTCCTGGAAGCTGGGAAACAATGTCTGGGAATATAAGCTGAACAAACTTACCAGGAAAAGAGTTCTTAGAGGAAGACCAGACCCACTTTATTCCTTCATCTGTCCTGTGCTGTTTTTCTTTTGACACCAAGTACAAAGGCCACTCACTGTGCTGCATTCGTTGCTGCTGGCTTGAAGCTATCAGATGGTAAAACTGCTGCTCTTTGACAGAGTTCAGCTGTCAGAGATACTGGCATGTCCACTGGCACAAGGAAGCCCAGGACTTTGAACTCTAATTCTGATCAACTTCCAGTTTCTACATGGAACCCTCTGTGAATGGTCTAAGAGAGGAGTTCTGAGATAGAAGAATGGAATAGGAAAAATAACTGATCTTGAGCCAGTTCTCTCATGAGACATTTGATCATGTGAAGACCAAGGAAGGAAGTCTTGGAGATAAGAGACCTGACTTCACTTTTACTCTACAGAGCAGGACTGAATTTTTAAAAAAAAAAAAAAAAAAAAAAAAGGGACATCTGACCTGAGAAGCATTAATTGAGAGAAAGCAAATAACTGCTCATTTTGCATATGTACATTTGCATGTAAATTATAGAGAATAGTAATAGTTTCCTTAATCTAGGTAGGTCCTCCTCCTGTTTAAATAGTGCTTAGAATCAAAATATCTAAAATTGCAGAATAGTTCCTTCTTCCTTTGAACAACTCATCAACACAGCAGTGGACCTGTTGGGTGTGAAGGGAAACTAAAATGTGGGGGGATTCTTATAGCTGTTACTATGTAGTCTGTTGCTATTGCCCCCAGTGAGTTCAACCTTGTGCTGACATCTCCTGTTAAAAACCCATATTAAGATGAACAGTGGTAGCATATGCCTTTAATCTAGGATTTGGGAGGCAGAAGCAGGTGGATCTCTGTGAGTTTTAAGGCCATCCTTGTCTACAGAGCAAGTTCCAGGCCATCTAGAATTGTTACACAAAGAAATCCTGTCTCAAAAAACAAAAAATCAGATTAAACTCTTGACATATGAAGCCCTCTGCAAGGAGACATATGGGCTGTCTGTTATTCAGACTGTTTCCCAATATCAGGTAAGATTACCAAAACCCACAGGCCTTCACTGATTCCTTTATTGAATAAAGGAGTCTAGTTTCTAAACCCTAATTGTGCAGGAAGCCCTTTTTTACTTTATAGACATGAATAAGAATCATCTATGAAGGATGCTTGTCTACCTTTTAAAAATCTTTGTTAAGTTTCTTCCACACTTGTCTACATACATATTTCTTCCTTCATCTAAGTTGCTGATGAATTCTCTAGCACTTTTTTTAACAGCTAATGAAAAATTGTGAAAACTGGTATTGTCAGAAAAAAATCCAAAGTGCTCCATTGTAGTGACCTTAGTTTATATCAATCCATAGTTCAATTATCTTTCTTCCTAGTTTTTGTTATTTTGTTTTTTAATATTATTTCTTATTGAGCTTTTTGAATGCACATAAACTTGTTTTCATTTTGTTTGAAAAAAGAGTCTTTGTAGACCAGACTGACCTCATGTGTGGAGAGATTGTCTTAGTTAGGATTTTGCTACTGTGGATAAATGACATGACCAGAGCAAATCTCATTTAATTGAGGCTGGCTTACAGGTTCAAAGGTTTATTTCATTATCTTCATGGCAGGAAGTATGGCAGCATGCAAGCAGACATGGTGCTGGAGAAGTAACTGAAAGTTCTACATTTGGATGCAATGGCAGCAGGAAGAGAGAGTGACACTGGGCTTGGCTTGAGCTTCTGAAACTTCAAAGCCCACCTGTTAAGTGGCTACTAAGTCTGTACATCCCACATGGGAGTTTTTAGTCTGTGTTTATTGAAACTATAATTTCTATTTGGTTGTCAATTGTTGTTTGGTTTTTGGAGACAAGATCTTACTTTGAAGCCCAGGTTGGCCTCAGACTCTCAAGTGCTAGTATTGGTGCCACCATGACCACCTCCAGGATTGTGTGTGTGTGTGTGTGTGTGTGTGTGTTTGGTTTTACTTTTTTATGTGATACTCAGCACTTACGTTTTTGTAGATATTTTGGACTAGGTAATTTAGAAACAACAGGAATTTTACTTCACACAGTTTTGTAATCCAAGATCAAGGTACCAGCAAATTTAATTTTTGCTAAGGACCTGTCCCTGTTTTGATGGTGCTTTCTTTTTGTGTTCTTATGTGGTAGAGGAGTCAAGAGAGTAGCAGGAACTCTTTCATAAGGGCACTGAACCTGTTTCTGAACACAGTTAAGTAATAACTAAAATATGGGTGTTAGATTCCAAGATTGTTGGTGGGGGGCAGTGGTCACCAGTATTTGAACTGTGGGTCCAGAGCACCACAGGTTTAGCAGTATGTGTGCGTACACTTGACTAAGGCAGTGTCAGAATATTGGGATTGTTGATGTGTGTTTTTGCTCTTCTAGGAATTAAGCCCAGGGTCCTGCACATGCCTGACAGATGCTGAGCCACTGAGCCACACCATTGGGTGCTAGCACATTTCTGTTTTTTGTACTATAAATATTTTAAGCAAAAGTAAATAGAGAATAACATAACAAATACCTAATAACCATGGCCAAGCTTTTTGCTATATTTGCTTGAGAGTTTATTTTTATGTGCCACTCCTCGATCTGTTCCACTTCTTTAGAGGCAGTTTCTATTCTGAGTTTGGAATTTTTTTTTCTCAGCATACACTTGTTTATGTATTACTGGAGCCCATCTAAACTGCCAACTTGGTTAAATTGAGAAGCACCCAGGAGATTAGCAAAGTACACCTCTAGGTATGTCTGTCTGGAAGTGTTGCTAAGAGGATTGAAGAAGGCGGGGTGTCACATCCTAAATGTGGGCAGCACCACTCCTCAGCTTGAAACCTGGGTGGAGTAAAAGGGAAGGAGGAGGAAGCTCTACCACAGGCATTCCCTCTACTTCCCACCCTCCAGAACAGAAACTCTGCCCCTACCCTGCATAATGGTATGTCCTACTGTAAGCCAAAATAAACCTTTCTCTCCTGAAGTTGCTTTGCCTGGGTGTTTTGTCACAGCGGTGTAAAGCTAACACAATTGCATGCACGAATCATGTGTTGTTTAACAGGGATACATTCTAATAAATGGGATATGTGAGACTGCATGTCACAAACCTAGGTGGTTTAGCCAGGGCATATAATATGATTTATTGCCCCTAGGCTGTCTTGCCCTCCATGGGTGACTGAGATCAATACAATTGTAGTATAAACATAGAAGATATTATTAAATACCAGATAAAAATTTGGGGGGGGCAAATTTTTATTGTGTTTTAATATCATGCCTGTATTGGACACTTTATAGGAAGAATCTGGCAGGACTGACTAGAAGTAGCTCTAGGTAAGTCAGGGAATAAGGACCAGAAATTTCTGTACAGACCTGCTCTTTAAGGATGCCTAAAATTTTTCTTCACTAGCTTATTGAGTTATTTTACTTTGTAGACTTTTTAAACTTCTTTGTTGTTTGGTAATGACACTTAAAACACACATAAAAGTTGCGTGTGGTTGCCCACTGTCTTTAATCCCAGCACTTGAGAGTCAGAGGCAAGAGGATCTCTGCAGACTAGACTACATAGTGAGTTCCAGGATAGCAAGTAGTATAGACAGACCCTGTGTCAAAATATATATATACACATACACACACATACACACACACTGTTTTGGTGGTGGAGTTGATGGTTTTATTGTTGGGCTTTTTGTTGTTGTTGCTTTGTTGGTGTTGCTATTTTAAAAATCATTTTGTTAAAAACTAAGGATGTAGTGGACTGGACCAGATGGCTCTCCAGGTACAGGTTTGCTACCAAGCATGGCAATCTGAATTTAAGGTGGAAGAAAAAATCAGGTATTCTAACCTCCACATGAGTGACATGGTATTTGCCCCCAAACCCTAACCTCCAGTAAATAAGTCAATGTAAAAAGAATTTTTAAATCATAAACCTAAATCATAAGACACGAGCACAGTCTACTAGAGTCAGAGTCATGAACGTCTATTGACCACACATCCTATCCCACTAGAAGTGAAGCAAAGGTGAGCTACACTAATGGAGCTGTTGTTACCTCCTATGGCAGCAGTGCCTTTCGGATTCCCTCCTGAAGGGCCTGCCTGAGGTATGTTTATCAGTAATTTAAAAACGTAAAGCTGAGTGTATAGAACTAGACATCTGTGAACACAGGAACCACGGCACATTGCCTTTACCAAGTGCTCTGTGCCTCATTACATCGTGTGTCTTGTTTCTTTGGTTGATTGTGCATTTTAGGTTTTGGGTTTTTTGTTGTTGCTCTTGTTCTTGTTTGGTGTTTTGGTTCTTTTTCTTTCTTTTTATTGTTGTTTGGTTTGGTTTTGAGACGAGGTGTCACTATGTAGCTCTGGCTGGTCTACCACGAGGTAGACCAAATTGATGTAGAAGTTAGAGATCTGTTTGCCTTTACCTCCACCTCCTAAGTGCTGGAATTAAAGGTATTCGTTACCATGCCCAAAATTTTTGTTTGTTTTTTACAATGTTGATCATTTTTGTACTGCTGAGGGCCTTAGATTTACTAGGTACTAAGTACAGAGCCACATCTATGATCTGTGTTTTTTCAAGGCAGAATCTCTAACCTGCCATAAAGCAACTATTTGAAAACTCTGAAATGTATGTTGTAAAGGTAATTTTGCTTTCCAGAAATGGTGCTCCAGAACCCAATCTAAGCTAGCAGACACATGGGGCGGGAAGCTCACTTGGTTTTATCCTAATGCAGGTGATTTGTCTTTTCCCTGTTGGCTGGGGTCTGACCTCACAGCCTTGAAATTGGCTACTTTTTAAAGAATTGATGAAAGAAAAGAGGAAGAGGGTAAAGTGCTGTAGATCATCCAGTTCCTGGAAGGGTAGGGGGAGTGTGAGCAAAAGCTTTACTAGGTGGGAAAAATGAAGATTTGCATGAGGGCTAGGCTTGGTATCTCATGCCTTTAATCCCAGCACTAGGGACTCAGAGGTATACACATCTCTCTATGAGTTGGAAGACAGTCAGGATTTCCTAGTTAGATGGTCTCCAAAAAAGAAAGAAAGAGAGATTTGCATAAAAGTTTTGCAAGTGGACAGACTACTTTTGATGGAGGAGAGAATGTCATTTCTTACAGTGTCAGCACTGAATTTATCATCTCACCCATTCCCAGAAGTGGACATCACTCTGAGAAGAGAGAATGCTAAGAAAAGCCTTGGATTCTAGCCGAAGGAAGAAGAGAATACAGAAAGGCCTTGTTTCTCTGTTTTCTCTTTTCTCTCTTATACTAAGAAACTCGCACAATTCTAAAGTAAGAATAGATTGAAGTCCTGCAGGAACCTGAAACTCTTGAGGGCAGAAACCATCTCTGATTAGTGGGAAGGGGTCCTAAGAGTTTGGAATGTTTGTTTTCTCTGTTCAGCTGCTTGGCTCCAAACATAGTTACTGTCTAGAAATTACATGACTGAGAGAAGAGTATGAGTTCCCAGTCTTCTGACTAGATAAGGAGGACCCCGGTTGTACAGAAAGTACTGAGGAGATTAGACTGGTAGGAGACTTAGGAAGTAAACTCCTTAAATTTTTTCACTAACTATTCAACTTGCCTGAGTGTCCATATGCTGTGCATGCACAATCTGGACCCAAACAGGCTTCGAGAAACAAAGTGTGGCTTAGGCTATGGCTAGGTCCCAGACTGGTGACAGGATTTGGTGTACATGTGGAGCATATCTGCTTAGCATTGCAAAGACTTTGACACTTAGCTCATGTTGGAACAGTCTGCAGGAGACTGGCCAGAAACTCTAAACTGAGGAAAACTAGATTGGTTCCGCTGATTGTTATTCTTTATATGCACTTAGCATTACCTAGATTTTTACAGCAGTAATCGAAATATGTAGAGTACGATAAAAAGTGATCAGATATTAGAAAAAGTAGTAAAATTATCAGTTCACATGGAGGAGGGGGGACCAAAATAACACTGATGTTAGCATTATCCAGAGAAACATAGAAACATCAAATGTCTTGACATCTCCAGAACTAGAAAGGGAAGCTGGCAGCACTAAAAAGGTCAGTCAGTCCACAGTTAGAGACAACAGCACTCCTCTCTCTGTGATTTCTAGAACCCAGTAGGCAGGAAGTAAGCAAAGATCCAGAGGAGCTGAGCGTCTGTTCTGAAGTAGATTATAGAAAATGTGAAGCAACAGAATACATATTACTCTGAATGTCTGTAAAACATGCATCAATGTGTGGGCCCTGTCATGGGTCAGAAACTAGAGGTATAAAAAGTGATATAAAATCTATTCTCCAACTGAAACAAATTAGAGAATAATTTGAGCTGAAAATCATAGTATGTCATGTCAAAATTTGGTAGAGAACAAGACATAGTAGGGAAGAGCTTTAATCCCAGCATTTGGGAGGCAGAGGCAGGTGGATTGCGGTGAGTTCAAGGCTAGCCTGGTTTACGCAGTGAGATCCAGGATAACCAGGACTACATGGTGAGGCTCTGTCCTTAAAAATAAAATAAAATTGGTAGATGCAGGGCTCAGTCAGTAAACTCCTTGCAGAGAACAAGCCCAAGGACTTGAATTGGGATCCCCAATACCCATATAAAAAGCCAGTTACAGTTCTAAGGAAGAAAAGACAAGAGGATCCCTGGAGCTTGTCGATCAGCCAGCCTAACCAAGTCTGTGAGCTCCCAGTTTGATAAAAGACACTTAAAGGCAGAAAACATTTGAGGAAGATAACCAGCATATTTGTGTGACCTCCCACACAAAATGCACAAATTGCTAATGTCCAGAAAGAAATAGGCTGTCTCCACATGAATATCAGGTTTGTGAAAGAAACTATGGGTGATTGTGTGCAGATAGTCACCTCAGTAGAGTGCTAGACTTGACAAAGATGAAGTAGAGCACTTTTTTATTTATTTACTTATTTATTTGAGGTAGAGTCTCATGTATACCAGGCTGATATGAAACTCTGTATGTAGCCAGAGATGACCGTGAATTTCTGATCCTCCTACCTCCTCTCCAGTATTGGGATTAGAGGGTTACACCATCATGCCTATATATGCTGTGCTGGGGACTGAACTCAGAGTCATATACATTCTAGGTGAGCACTCTGCCAGTTAAGCTATATCCTCAGCCCCACATTTACATACATTTTTGGTAAACTAAAAAGAAATGGTATAAATGAAGTTGGACATGTGTGAAAAATGGTTATTAGTCACACCTTCAGACCTAGTGTATATCCATAGTCAAAGATATGTTTTCATAATATTCTGCCTGCTCTGTATTAAAATGACAGAGAAGATTTGGAGCTCCTCAGCTAGGTGTCAGGGTCCAGGAATAAGAGATCCAACCTCTTGTCAAATCAGAATCAGTGTGTTTGTGATATAAATCGACTGAACCAATAAGTTCTTCAGATTTCCCACTTCCTGTTCAATGAGAACATTTCTTTCCTACATTTTAATGCTGTGAGCTGCCTGTGATTGGTGCTGAAGGTGTTTTCAGTGTCATTGCTTAACTGGACTGGAGGTGATCTCATGTGACTGCATGGAGCTCTTGTTTTGGTGTTGCCGTTACTTTCTAGAACAGGCATTCTGTACAGCTGCCAACATGCCCTGGGTACTCTTGCTTCATATTGCAGTGATACTGCTTTGTCAGGGTAGAATTCAGCCTCGCAGGGCTAGAGTCAGTCTGCTGACCTCATGCCACAGTACAGCATGTTCAAACCTGGGAGAAACTCAGGGGTTACGCGGCATATTCCTCTTCCTCCCTCACAAGCATGGAACCAGCACTCTCCTCGGAAACCGTATGTTGTATATGTGTGTGTATCTGTCTCTTTTTATAAATATCTTCCTTGTTCCTTTAGTTATACAGCTTTAAGTGGGGGCTGGTTGCGCAGACACAGGAAACTGGGCTGCTGGAACTTAGCACTCTTCAGCAGCAGAGCTCAGCCAGGGCATGTGCTATTTTAAGATGGTGAGTTTGAGATAATAGAGAATCCTGTTATGTTTCCTAGCTGTTTGTTTCACTCACAGCTATTTGGACAGAATGCAAGGGGTATTGTGTGGCTATATAGGCATGCTCAGATTGTACTAGAGTGTCCCAGCAACTTGGGTGTGGGGCCTGTTTCTATGCAGAATAGATGTTATCCTGGGTTTTTTCAGGCTACAATGTTACCGGAAAACAAGCATTTCCTTAAGTGAACAAAGGGTTTCATTTGCCTTGGAAGATTAGGAAAGACTTGGGTTAAATGTGAAGATGCCAGGCATGCAGAACAAATAGGAATTTGAGTTAAAGCCAGTTTGAAATATTTCTCACATTCTTCTTTTAATAAAAGGCTTCTTCTCTTTGAGCTACTTGTTTTCATTGTTTTTCCTGTGAAATGATGGTTTTCTGAATTATGAACAATATGTACATCTCTGTTAATTTTCACGTTAGATCAACAGCACAAGGCTGTACAGTGAACTAAACAGGAAAATGATCCAGCTTTATGCAACATCCCCCATACTCACATTTTATCTTTAGTTCTGAATAGAAAACTGAGCCATTAGATTGAGTTCACTATGGGTTGGTTTTATAAACAATGCATAGATACTTTCTAAGAGATAATGGGTATTTTTTTTAAAGCAAATCCAATTCTTTAGAGTGTTTTTTTTCCTGATTCTAAAATTAATACTGTTTGATGGTGAACAGTTGGACTTAAGCTCCAAACAGATTTTTCACTTTGGAGTTTAATTTGTAAATGCCGACTTTATTAGCAGATGTGTGCTTCTGTTTGTTCTGAATCTTGGATCCTAAAGCCTTGGCACATCTTGTGTTTGTTCTGAAGTTATAAAAGGTCAGTTTATTTATCAGTGTTTTATTAAGAATGCTAGTACAGGGCTGGAAAGATGGCACAGTAGGTAAGAGCGCTTTTACTCTTCTTGCAGAGGACCCAAGTTTGGTTCCCAGCACCCAGAACAAATTAACCTCAACTACCTATAACTCCAGATCTAGGGAATCTGGCACCTCTAGTTGCCATGGAAACCTACACTCACATTTTGAAACACATAATTAAAAATTATAAATATGTGAGGAAAGAAAAAAAGAGTGGTAGCACAGGCTGAGTGGGGTGGTATGACATTGAAAGTATTCATAGAAGAGCCCTAAGAGATAGGGCAGACACAATCTTGTACTCTGTCAGTGCCAGTGTGAGACAGGAACATAATACAGAACTGAAACACTCCAGTTGCCTTTACCAAGTATTTGCATTACTCATAATAGTAGAAATCTTTCTAGAGCTGGGAGGACCCAACAGGTCAATTGTAGACACTTGTATAGCATGCAGAAGCCTTAGGTCCAGTCCTCAGTACCCCCTACACATGCACATGCACACACACACACACCACCCCAAAAATAAATAAATTATTGTTTTCTGGAGCACAGTGTGCCTGAGTGAGTTTCTTATATTAAACAGTATCCTTACTTCATTATCTGTATCTCTTCTTCAAACTAATAATACACTCTGGTCAACTAAAGTATTCTTACTGAAGCAGTGATTTAAATATTCAACAATGAAGTACCTGCATCTGCATCTCAGATTCTTAACAGGACTAGGTGCATCAGGAGGCTGTCAGCTGGGACCATTTGTGACAGCTGAACACCTTTCTACACTACAGAATTAGCATTTTGAAGGAAGTCTTAGAAAAGGACAGTATAGATAACTATAGAAAATCAATGTGGAATGTGAAGGAAGGGGAACTCTAGAAGTCACTATTGAACTCTTCTACACTTTAAATGTTTAAGATTTTATAGTGTCCCCAGAGGTTACTCCATTCTAAAGAATTTTTGCCCTTTTCCTTTCTCAGTAACCCTGCAGTAGCCACAGCTTTATATATTTATGCTCAGGCCATAGACATTCTAAACAATTCCTTGATGGTATTATGTGAGCTTTTTCTACAAATGCTCAAAAATTTACCATGGCAACTTAAAACAAGCTTGGCCACAAAAAGATGCTGTACTAAGTATACTTTAAAGTTTAGAATGCAGTGTTCTTTAAACCTAAGTTTTATATACATTGGACTGTTATTAAGTGGTTAGTTTTTGGGGTTTTATGATACAATAAAGTTTCTTTCACATCCAAACTTCTGGCATATGGAGATAGAGGTCACCACCTTCACGTGTTGTTCCTTAGGAACTGTCTCTTTAAAACAGTGCTTTTTTTTTTTTTTTTTTTTTTTGGTTTTTCGAGACAGGGTTTCTCCGTAGCTTTGGAGCCTGTCCTGGAACTAGCTCTTGTAGACCAGGCTGGCCTTGAACTCACAGAGATCCACCTGCCTCTGCCTTTGTGCTGGGATTAAAGGCATGCACCACCACCGCCTGGCTGACAGTGCCTCTTTTAGATCATTTATACGTTTTTTTTTAAAAAAAAAAAAAAAAGACAGTGCCTCTCAGTGAACCTGGGATTCACCATGTAAAATAGACTGACAAACAAGCTTCAGGGTTTGACTTGGCCCCTGCATCCCTGGCATTACGATTATATGTATGTACTTCCACATTTAGCTTTCTTATATCAAATCCAGGACCTTAGTCTTCAAGAAACAAGAACTGACTGAACCTTCTCATCACCTTAATTTTCATTATTAAAGGAATTATTAAAATGTAGAATCAAAGCCAGGTGATGGTACATGCCTTTATCCCAGCATTTGGGAGGCAGAGGCAGGCGGATCTCTGTGAGTTTGAGGCCAGCCTGGTTTACAGAATGAGTTATAGGACAGCTAGGAATACACAGGAAACTGTGTCTCAAAAACAACCAAAAATAATAAATAAATACATAAATACATACATAAGTATATGGATGATGGATGGATGAATAAATCAATAAATAAATGAATAAATAAATAAATGTAGAACCAGTTCACAAGACTGGAGAAACAGGAAGACAGAATTTTTTTAATAATTTATTTATTTATTATATGTACAGTGTTCTGTCTGCATATATGCCTATGGGCCAGAAGAGGGCACCAGATCTAATTATAGATGGTTGTGTGCCATGTGGTTGCTGTGAATTGATCTCAGGACCTCTGGTAGAGCAGTCAATGCTCTTAACCTCTGAGCCATCTCTCCAGTCCATGACAGAATATTTTAACCTTTTTTCTAAACCAGAAGAGGGCATTACATCCCTGGTCCTCTGCAAGAGCAACCAGTGTTAACAGTTGTCATCTAGAGTTGAGCCATCTCTCCAGCCCCCAGGGATGGCTCCTAGAGAAAGTGTACAATATCTGTTTATCTTAAGATTGTCCTTTGTGGAAGCAGTGGTAAATAGTTTGTGTTACTTGTTTTGTTGTTCTCCATTGAATTAATTATATTATCAGATTACCGCTGAGTTTTGGGGCTAAATGAAGGAAAGAGGATATAGGACTTACAGCTTAGAACAACTTTTGGCATTTTCAGGGACCAGACCTGAAGAGCCATGGTCAACTAATTTGAAGTGTGAAAACAGGATTAAAATATAATAGTCGTCCCTATTCTCACTGACCATGTGGTCATGGTTCAGATTGAACAGAAGGAGCATTTCCATTTGGAGGCCAGGGCTCTGGGCTACACTGCTGCATAGTCTCTGGGAAGAATAATATGGTGAGAAGGTGAGGCTCAGGAGGCCTGACTTGTGGAGTCAGCCCTGCTGTAACTAGATAGGAAAGGAATTCAGTTAGCATGCCAACACTTTTATTTCTTATTGTGAAATAAGGCTCTTTCACTAGAAAACTCCTAAGGATCTTGCAATTTAGGGTGCCTAGATGAGTGTGTGTGTGTGTGTGTGTGTGTGTGTGTGTATGTGTGTGTATGCATGCATGCATACACAGACTTGTATGAATTGGCGTTTAATATGAGGGCCAGCAAGATAGCTCCACAAGTAAGAGCATTTGCTGCAAAGCCTAATGCATGAACACCCACCACCATACACACAGAGAGAGAGAGAAAATTAAGATGGCTTAGTGGTTAAAAGTAGTTGTCATGAAGCCTGATGTTCTAAGTGTTAATTCCCAGGTCCCACACGGTGGGAGGAGAAAACTGACTTCTGAAGGAAGTCTGGCCACACATGTATAAAATAAATAAATTAAATAAAAATAAAAGTAATATATTTTCCTATGTCTCTCAGAAGTAGATATTTAAGCCCCAAACTGCAGGCATTCTCTGTTTATATTCAGTTATAGTAGATTTAGAAAACAATTTCCTAGTGCTGGTAAGATGGTTTATGAGGTACTTGCTGCCCAGACCTGAGTAGTTTGATCCCCGGGACCCACATATTGGAAGAAAAAAACCAAGTCCTACAAGTTGACCTCTGGCCTCCACATGTGTGGCACACATAATGAATGAATGAACAAAATTTAAAGCTCGATCATCTCACAAAGACCTGTTTATAATTAAATAGCACATGACTGTGATTGTGTTGGGAGTCAGATGTAGATCAAAACTGAAACACAATTAAAGACAGATTTCTTGGAAGTCTAGGCACATGAAGAACTTAAATTGAACATACCCTGACCTCACCATCGTATCACAGAAAGCTTTTGACTTTTGATTCAGTATCTTCATAATCAGTAATTGCTAACGTAGGTATGTGTAGTTGGTGCCTCTGCAAAGGTCTTATCTCCAAATAGAGTTCTGTGTTTATGTAAACAGCCTGAGAGTTCATTGTCATTGACTTGACTACTTAGGATTAACCACAAGAGAAGACAAAATGCAGTTAGTTATCTGCAGCACGCTTGGATTTCTAATATGAGTCTTAAATTTAGCTTGAGCTCTAAATGGTCCTTAGTCTTTAAATCATGTCACCCTCACATTAACTTTGGGCTTCTCATGAAAAGCCTAGCCCTTAGCCCTTTAATCTAAAAGTAGATCATCTTAGTACTTAGGCACTTTTTTTTTTTTTTTTTTTTTTTTTTTTT
>JAQHUG010000007.1:13698972-13717051 GCA_028555095.1 Dicrostonyx torquatus | reverse complement strand
GCAGGCGGATCTCTGTGAGTTCGAGACCAGCCTGGGCTACAAGAGCTAGTTCCAGGACAGGCTCCAAAGCCACAGAGAAACCCTGTCTCAAAAACCAAAATATATATATGTTGTAGAAATTGAACTCTTGTGTTTGTAGAACAGGTATCTTAAGTATTTTTACAATTAATTTTAATCAGATTATAAGGAGCTAAAATAATTTTGTCACATACTTAGGTAGGTGGAAAATGTTTATTTTTTTTTAGGCAGCTGCCAAAGCTAAGAAAAACTAGAGATAGTGCTGTATTGATCACCCCACTGTATTTTTTTAGACTGGATCTTACTCTGTAGACAAGACTGACATCAAACTCCTGGCCATCCTTCTTCCTTAGCCTGGGATAATACTTGTGAGCCACCACAACGAGTTGCATTGTTGATTGTCTAAGCATAATTTTAAAACAGAGATCTTCCATATTTACTGGTACTTTGTATTTACAGTGCACATGAATTCTAGGCCAAAGAACATGTGGACATTTGGCTTCATATCTTTCAACTTAAATATTGGCATGCGTCATAAAATGTCTTAGAGGCTTTATTCACTTTGAATTAAAACTTAAGTGTCTTTGCTTTCATTCTAACCTTTTGTATAAGAGACTTTTTTCCCTTATAGCAATTCAGAGTATTTAAATTTGAAATTAGAATTCTTATTCTCAAAACTAACCCTGTTTTCGTTTTCCATATTTGAGTCAAGTTCTCCTCCCCTTATGCTTGAAACAAGGGCTCTAGACTTCTTCCCTCTTCTTCTTCATCTCCAGGACAAAGGAAACAACTTGCAGAAGAACTGTTGGATTGTTTTAATGTCTTCTGCTTCTGTTGCACTTCAGGCTTCACTGTGTGTGAGTCATCCTCTCAGAGGTCTCACCTCCCTTCTTGGAACCTTTATGGCCCTTAAGTAAAAACTGCCAATGCAGAATGCCTGCAACAGCGTGGAAAAACACAGTAGCTTAGCCTGAGCTCACCCAGAGTAATGTGTTCTTTCCCTCCTTTCTAATCCCAAAAATGCATGTTTGTGTTTATCGGAATTCATTAAATACCCGTTCTGTCTGGTGTAGGTAACCTCATGCAGCTCACTGTCCCTTGACAACTCACCTTTCCTCTTGAGCAAGCCTGTTTATGCTTTGTTCTCTTCCTGTTTCTTGGTCCTAAACTTAGATTTATTTTAATTATATATTAGAGGGGGGCATCATAGTATGCATCATAGTATATGTATGAAGATCAGATAGACAATTTGCGGGAATGAGTTTTCTCCTGCTACCATGTGGGTTCTAGGAATCAAACCCAGCTCATTAGGCTTACTGCAAGTGCCTTTACCTGCTCAGCCATCCTGGGGGGCATGATTATTTTAAGTTCCATAAATCACGGTCTCAGAGGGAATGGGTGGAAAAACAAGGATTCAAATCTGTCTGCCATGTAAACACTAGCATACTTCAAACCCATGTACTGTGACCTGGTGTTTTGAGCTTAATGTTCCCAAACAATAGAATACTGTCATGTGATGGCATCTCAAGAGGAAGGGTGAAAGGCTGAAAAACTGGTTTTGTATTCCTTTATTTGTAATACAAAGAGGTTGAGGAAGATTTCCTATTGGTAAGTTGCCAGCTGATAGCTAGTTTTCACTCCTGTTTCTTCATTCTTGTTATAGCTCTTTTTTTCATTCTGGTAATTGTCTTAATGTTCAGAAAGCATTTCTTTGAAACTCTGGGTTCTCTGCTGGTTAGTGACAAAGCAACAGTGATAAAGCTAAGTGGTTTGTACTTTTTTCCACAAGTCATCTGTGACAACTGATGTTTTGCAAAGAACAAATTAAAATAAACTTTGTTTTCACATTGACTTGAAATAACTCATCAAATAATATAATTTTTAGCAGTTTTCTTATTTTCTGACAATGTTTATTTTTCATATTTATGCAATTACCTATCAAAAAAGCAGTTATTCAGTGGTGCTTGCTGAAGCACAGTGAAACAGGCTGTAGGTCCCTCAGTGGGAAAGAGTACAACATGAGCTGGTGTGTACTGGTTGGCCTGACTTGACAAGATTTTTCCCAAAAGACAGACAGACAAGACAGAGAGCCAGGTCAGACACTGAAGAGACTATGTATCAAGGAAGGAGTTCTAAACAAAACTTACTTAACCAATTTTTCTAGAATTGGATTTTAAGAAGGACACAGATGTGCCCAGGAAAAAGCTCAGATAGCAGCAGGAGTTTTTGGCTGAGCAAAGAATCTCTGTCAATACTTGACTGGCATGTTCTTCACCTAAGATTTAGAAATCTAATAGCTAGGACTTTCAAGAGAGTTATAACCATCCAACAGTGATTGAGTATAGCATGAAAATGACTTTTTAAGTGGTAAATAGCAATGATTTTTTTTATGGTTTTTCAAGACAGGGTTTCTCTGTAGCTTTAGCAGCTGTCCTGGAACTAGCTCTTGTAGACTACGCTGACCTCGAACTCACAGAGATCCACCTACCTCTGCCTCCCGAGTGCTGGGATTAAAGGCATGTGCCACCATCGCCTGGCTGTTTTTTTTGTTTTTCAAGACAGGGTTTCCCTGTGTAACAGTCCTAGCTGTCCTGGAACTTGCTCTTGTAGACCAGGTTGGCCTTGAACTCACAGGGATTCACCTGCCTCTGCCTCCCAAGTGCTGGGATTAAAGCTGTGTGCCGCCACCACCCAGCCAGCAATGTATTTTAAAATATTTATTAGTTTATGAGTATTTTGCCTGAAGGTATGTATATTCACTATATGTATGCACTACCTACAGGGGTTAGAAGAGGACATCAGATCCCCTGGAAATGGAGTTACAGATGATTTGTTGGGGGGAGGGTTGTTTTGTTTTGTTTTTCAAGACTGGGTTTCTCCATGTAGCTTGGTGTCTGTCCTGGAACAAGCTCTTGTAGACCATGCTGGCCTTGAACTCACAGAGATCCACCTGCCTCTGTCTTCCTGGGTGCTAGGATTAAAGGTGTGTGCCACCACTGCCTGACTTTTTGTTTGGGTTGTTTGTTTGTTTGTTTGTTTGTTTGTTTTGGAGTTACAGTTTATTGTAAGCCCCAGTGTGGATTCTGGGAACCAAACCCAGGTCCTCTGCAAAAACAGCCAGTGCTCTTAACCTCTGAGCCATCTGTCCAGCCCCTTTAATGTATTTACTTATGTATGTGGGTGATGTGAACATATGTGTGTATTTGTGTTTGTGAGTACATGTAGAAGCCTGAAGTTGATTTAGGTTATCTTCCTCAATTGCCCTCCACCTTATATATTGAGGCAGAGTTTCTCATTTGAACCTCAGTTTGTCACTTTGGCTAGTCTACCTCACCAGCTTGCTCCTGGGATCACAGGCAGACTGTCACACCTACCCAGCATTTACCTAGGGTCTATGTATGAATCTGAACTCTAGACTTCACACTTGCCTGGCAAGCACTTTCTCCACAGACCATCTTCTGCCCCTGTTAGCATTTTTTAAAAGCATAGTTTATCTGTGCCTCCTCTGAGTGGTAACTTTCTGGTAGTATAGTAAGTTATGATGATTCATTTTCTTCTTTTGAAATTACGGAGTTACTTTATTTAGCATGGAAGATCATTTAGAAGATTTAGAAACTTTAGTCAGCTGGGTTCTGTGGTTATTTGTTCTTTTCCTTGTTCTGAGCTTGAGCCTGAATTCTTACACTCTACCATGGAGAAAAGCCCCGCCCCAAGAGTCTTGATTGGTTCTTTGCTTTCCCTCCTGAAGAAACTGCTATTCTGATACTGTCAATCAGTGAAATTTCACTTGCCCCGGATGTTTAAGGTGTATGCTCAATCCTTAGTGCTGCCAAAAAGGGAAGGGAAAGGCTACTATTTTGAAAATGTTTCTTTATAACATTGAACATTATTTTCATTTAAAATAATAAAAAGTAAAGAACTTAGAGCCAGGTAGGTATTTTTCTTCCTTCAGTTTGAAACAGGGTCTTGTAATGTAGCCCAATCTAACCACAAACTTCCAATCTTAGTAGCCAGGCATGTTATCTGAATAGTATTAATATAGCAATACCATGTGCAGTTTTGAGTTCCAAACAAAATTAAGTAGATGAAATGTCATTTTTATCTTCCTGGAAACCTTGGTAACAGTTGTGCCTTGTGAACTTTGGGTTTAAAGATACTCTCTATTCTCGTCACTTTGAGAATACTGGGCTCTTCATATTACGAAGTAAATTTTTGCACACCTCTTCATTTGTTTGGAGGGATTCCTTGGGAGTTTCCCAGCACTTCCTCTTATAAGGCCATGTGTCACCATGCAGGATTTATGATGACCGCTGCTATGAAACAGCAACCCATAGCACCCTTTGCCCTTAAAATGATTGCCATGGATTAGAGTATACCTCCTAAAAGTTCTTATTATAAAACATGATTCCCACATCAAATGGTAATGATATTTGGAGGAGGGGCCACTGGAAATAATCAGGATTAGACGACATTTGAGTGGGGCCTCCACAGTAGCCCAAGCAGCTTTGTGAAGAGAGAGCAGCGTCAACATTTTTGCCCAATCTCACCATAAAATGCCTGTACTTTGTTAATGCAGCAGGAAAGCCCTAACCCAGGTGTCAGTGCTATCCACTTTGACATCCAGCTTCCAGAACTGTGAGCTAAATGAACTTATATCCCTACCAATCACATGGTTTCTAGGATTTTGTTATAGAAACAGAAGATGGACCAGGCAGTAGGCAATGACATTATAATATATGGTTCTTTTGAGATAGGCAGAGCCTTAGTAGTAAGTGCTTATTAAATACTGCACTTTTCACATTTGTTTGTTTGTGTGCTTGCATGTGTTCATATACATATATGTGTAGGTGCATGTATGGATTCTGGGCATCAAATTCAAGTCATCAAGTGCCTCCACCCTCCGAGCCATCCCATCACTCCCTATACTCTGCAGTTGTTGAAACAGTGTCTCTTCATAGCCCTTTCTGCCCTGGAACTCACTGTATAGTTGACTTCAAACTCACAGAGGCCACCTACCTCTGCCTCTGCCTCTGCCTCCTGAGTCCTGGGATTAAACACAGGTACCACCATGCCCAGCCCCTGTACTCATTTTTGAAGTATTGTTTTACCTAGTCAGAAATAGTCAGTGCGAATGTTCTTTTTGGAAACCTTACAACTCTGCCACTAAGAAAAAAAAAAAAACTCTGTGTCCTCCTTTCTGAACTAATTGGCTCTAACAGTAAAAGAAAATGCTTGCCCTATTTAGATGATCATATGACCATTTCCAGCTCCTTGCTTTATAGTTTCTCTGCTTCCCCTGCCCACTGGCTAGTGTTAGCTTTTACATAATTGAGAGCTGCTGTAGTCAAACAAAAATTTCCCTCTTTCTGAATTCCAGTGGGAAGTTAATACAATTTCTTACTTTGAACTAAGCTAGTTTGGAGGGTTGGGGAGGGCTAACACAGAAGATTGCTTGAGGGCTACGGATTCCCAGCTGACTAAGGCCTTCCCTACAAATTTGTTCTCTACCTTCCATGACTGTTTCATTTACCTCTCATCCCAGTGCCCCTTGGCTCAACTGGTAGCCCTCGCTAACCTGGAACTCTGTTTATACCAGGTTAGCCTTGAACTCACAGATATCAAGTGCCTTTGCTTCCTAAGTACTGGGATTAAAAGTGTGTACCACTACACCCTGGTATAGACCTGTAATCCTTTTGCAAGACTAGGGCAGGAAGATCATGAATTGGAGGCCAGCCTGGGCTACATAATGAGATCATGGGTCACAAAAAAAAAAGTTAACAAACTCAATGTGGGCCCAATTAAAATATAAACAATACCTAAAGCCAGTATGTGTTGGCCCGTGCCTTTAATCTCAGCACATTGGAGGAAGAGGCAGGTAGATCTCTGAGTTATGAGACCAGCCTGATCCATAGAGCAAGTTCCAAGACAGCCAGGGCCACTCAGAGAAACCCTCTCTCAAAAAGGGTTTTTTTTAGGTTGTTTTTTTGTTTGGGGTTTTGATCTTTTAAGGTTTATTTGTTTATTTTGAATACAGTGTTCTATCCACAGGTATGTCTGCCTGCAGAGGCACCAGATCTCATTATATGGTTGTGAGCCACTGTGGGATTGCTGGGAATTGATCTCAGCCAGTGCTCTTAACCTCTGAACCATCTCTGCAGTCTTGGTTTTTGTTTGTTTGTGGTGCTAAGGCCCAACTAATAACCATGCCTATGCCCCTGAGTGAACTACAAACCCCTACCCGTGATAATCAGATCTATTTGAATGATCTGCAGTAATAAAATTAAAATAATTACTATTTCTAATTCCTTAATCATTGGCCATCTCTCTTGATGGCACCTTCAAAGTCCTTGCTACTATTTCTTTATGCAATGCATAATTATAGTGAATTGTGGTTACCCTTTTGTATTATAGTATTATTCAGTATCTTAATAATTCAGACCATGACAAAGCCAGAAAGGTAACTGGGAGTATTGTACATCTGTAATTCTGGCACTTGGAAGGTAGAGGCAAAATTGTATTGGTATCCTTTACTACATAGTGAGTTTAAGGCCAACTTGGACTATGTGAGTCCCTTTGTTGCCTTGACAAATAGAAGAAAAAATCCAGAAAGTGTTTTTGGTTTTCTGAGGAAATTACACAGGAAAAAAAAATGTCTCTTATTGCAGATGAAGGTATTGATCAGCAAACCAAGGAAGCACACCTACCAAAATGTCAGTTTCCAAACAGCTTCTTTTCAGTAGAATATTCCTAAAGCAAATACAGTTGTTTTTCTACATTTCTCTTCTTTCAAATTCTGGAAGAGTTCCCACTGTACTTGGGAAAAGAATAACAGTCTTTTTTCTTCTTCCTGTTTCTTCATAAACAAAAGGACTTAATACTTTGCAGTTCTATCACTTTGTTTACAATGTTATTCCAGGCACCTGAATCAGTTATAAACTTTTTAAAAAAAAAAAAATAGTGAAGGAGATAGCTAAGAACCATTTTCAGGTCAGCAAGATGGCCTAATGACCCAAGTTCAGTCCCCATTGCTACAAAAATAAAATGGTTTTTAATACCATAAAGTCTTAGAAATATTGGCTAGCATGGCCATAAAAATTTTGTTAGTGTTGTCCTTCAGGTTTCTTATATTGTGTCTGTTTGGAGTTTCTGAGATGATATCTCATTGTGTGCCACTGTCTAGCTTGGACCTCACTATGTAGACCAGGTTATCCTTAAACAGATAACAATCCTCATCCTCACAGATGCTATGATTGATTATAAGACTGCACGACCAAACCTAGATTTTTTTGTATTTTGAGACATGGTCTTGCTATCTAACTCCCGCCAGCCTTGAACTCAGCAATTCCAGTGGTTTCAGCCTTAAAATTCTGGGACTATAGGGTATGGCCTCATTCCTGACATCCTGATATTCATTTTATTGAACACAAACCCTGTGCTATAGAAAGAGTAATATTCTTTTTTTTTTCTTTTGTCAGTAAGTCTAAGTTTAGAAAGTTCAGATGAGCTTTTCTGTACATCAAAGAATAAACCCAAGTGAAGTAAGAATGCATGCAGCAGGACTGGAGAAATGGCTCAGAGGTTAGGAGCACTGACTACTCTTCCAAAGGTTCTTGAGTTTAATTCCCAGCAACCACATGGTGGCTTGCAAACATCTGTTATGAGATCTGGTGCCCTCTTCTGGCCTGCAGGCATACATGCAGGCAGAACACTGTATATATAATATATAATAAAGAAAGAAATCTTAAAAAAAAAAAAAAGACATGCAGCAACTCGGGCTTGATGTGCTGAATATACTTACCCAAGTGCATAAGTGTTTTGTGTGGTGGTTTTTGTTTTGAACCCTAGGTGTCACCTATGCTAAGTACACATTCTGTCACTGAATGTGTCACACTCTTCCCCCAGCCTGTGGATTTGAAATCTTTAAATGTTTCTGAACTATAAGATGGATTTTTTTTCTCTGTCTACCATGTTTAAAGTATTAAATCTTTATGAGTTTATTATATTGGAATTTTAGGGATATTTACGTGCTTATTTAACTTAGAAAGCCAATAAAGTACTGTTTTAAGAAACTACATAGGGGTGTGAGGCCAGCCTCGGATATAAGAGATCCTGTCTGTGGGGGTAAGGGGTAAGAGACATTATGATGTAACTTATCCTTAAAGAAAAGGAGCAGTTCTGTCACCGGGCAGTAGTGGCGCACGCCTTTAATCCCAGCACTCGGGAGGCAGAGGCAGGCGGATCTCTCAGTTCAAGGCCTGCCTGGTCTACAAGAGCTAGTTCCGGGACAGACTCTAAAAGAACTACAGCAAAACCCTGTCTCGGGGGGAAAAAAAAAAGTAGCATTTTTGTCTACAGCGTTTCATACTAGCATAGTAAAAGACCATGTCCTTTCTGAATTACAAACAAAAACACGGAGATCTGTGACTAAACTTCTAACAGCTTCTCAGCCATGTACTAGAGTAAACCCAAACTCCTGAGACCTCACCAGTCCCCATCTGGAAGAGCTGTTCTTCACAGTATGTACCAAATTCTTAATTGAACTACTCTCAACATAAGCAAGTGGCCAAAAAGAAAATTCTAACAGACTGAATGAACTACTTTGTGGTCTCTTGGCTCACAAAGAAAAATAGATACCCATCGGTCTTCTCTAGAGACTACCATATAGTCAGACAGTAAAACCAAATCCTTTTTCAGTGCTGTCATCATAGAAGACTCTTTAATAACCAATACATAAACCAGAAACAACTAGAACCTGTTAGAAAAGAATATTGAGAGAACCAAGAAGTCAGCAAAATCAAAATGGCACTACTTTGAGAGACAAGAAGATACATGGTCAGACTAGTAACCCACAAGTCCATCCTTTCTATGCAGCTCACCTATTCAGCTCTCCATTCTATCAGTTGAATCCATTAATATCTGGAATAGCCCTTAAATTTGTTAAAGGACTTTTTCTTTATTTGGTGTGTCTGTCTGTCTGTCTTTGTTGACACTGGATCTCATACAGGAGAGATTGGCCCCATACTTGCTATGTAGCTCATACTGGTCTTGAGCTCCCAAACCTCCTACTTCTACCTCTGGAGCAATGAGAATATAAGCATGTTCCATCATACCTGGACACTACACCTTTTCCATTCCTGTTTGTTGTTTGTTTTCTTTTGTAGTCCTGAAAAATGATCCTAGGGCTTGGTGCTTGCCAGGCACCTCTACCTGCTAAGCTATAAGTCCAGCCCTTTTTTTTTTTTTAATTCCTTGAGATGGTATCTCATTGCTACCTAAGGTGACTTTGAATTCTTGACTTTCCTGCTTCTATCTCTTGGGATTACAAGCATGCTTTCTGCCTGTTTCTCAAATATACTTTAAAAAATAAAATAAAATAAATGCCCAGTGAGCATTTCTCACACAAAAGGCCTGCTTTAGGCCCAGTCATCTCTCCAGGGCTACTATCCATATAGCATGGGCTCACACAACCAAGGCATTTTGTCTCACATGCTTCAGTAGTCACAATGGTAAAAGAAAAAGCTACAGAGCTTCTTGGAAATGCTTTGACCAGATGACATACTCACTGCCTTTCTTTCACAATCCATTGCTATAACTGATCACAAGATTACTAGGGGATGTGGGAAATGTTATCTTGCACATGTGTCCCAGAAGGGAAGGAGCATTGGAAATACCTATCAATGAGAACAATTTTGCTTCAAATTTCAGAATTGTAACATTACCTACCTGGAGGAGAGAACATAATCCCCAGCATTCAGCTATATAATTATGAGGAAAAGTATTCCCTAATAGATTTTATACTAGGTTGAAAATAATTAAATAGTTAAAGTAACTATTTAAAATGTTACATCAAGTTTTAGTGTGCAAATATATGACATTACTTAATAAGTGTTTACTCTCAAAATAAAAATTAAAATCACAAGAGCTACTGTTTTTGAGTAACAGAAAATACTTGCATTTATAAAACAAATTGGAGGAATATGAATCACAGTGGTGAGGCTGGAAGAGATGGCTAAATGGGTAAGAGTGCTTTCTACAAAAGCTTGAGGACCTAAGTTAGGGTCCTAGCACCCACATAAACAGTCAGGAATGATCACAAGTGTCTGTACACCATGCTGGGTGCTTTGGGGAAGAGACAAAATTTCTGGGGCTTGCTGGCCAGCTAGGCTGGTTTTAAAAGGAGTGGGAGCCAGTTTCAGGTTCAGTAAGAGACCCTTTTGCAGGGAATGAGGAAAGCAATAGAGGCCAGCATAGAAATCCATGATTTGTTTGATTTCTGTGAGGTGAGACCATAGATAAAGCAGAGCAGGAGGATCTTGAGTACAACCTGCCTGCATAGTGATATTCTGCCTCAAAAACAACAGAACATCTGAGCAGACCAGACCCAGGCCTGCGCTCTCTGCATGGTTTTTGCATCCAGTACTGGATCTTGGGGTTGCAGTGCTTTCCAAGAAGTGGTTTTCCCTGTCTGTAGTGTCAGATTTTAGGATCTCATACTCACTTGCCTATTTTCTTGCTCACTGTTTTTTCTCCTGGTCAATTGTCACTTACATAGTTTTCCAAACGTAGGATAGAAAACAAAGAAGAAACATTGGGAAAGTAGAACTGTCTCCTGGTATTTAATGGAAATCTGCATAGGTTGCCTTTCAATTGTATTGACTGGACTAAGCTACCTCACAGTGTTATTTTGTTGAGAGTTGGTTTTACTTTGTTAACTGTCCTCAACCATTGTCTGAATGAGGAGACAAATGTGAATGTGGAAATAATGTTCTGTAGCTTTAAATCCAACCAGTTGGACGCTTTTGTCTTTTATAAAAGATGCTCACAACTGGAGCAGAGAGGCAGATACTGTCTTTGCTCTCAGAGTCAAACTGTTCATTTGCATTTAGCAGCCCTAGCAAACCAGAGAGAGAGAGAGAGAGAGAGAGAGAGAGAGAGAGAGTTAGACTGAAGCTTTGTATTTATTCAGCACAGTCTCCCAGGCACCCAGATGTAAGGCTACTGAGTTGACGCAGAAGACAGAACTGAGTGTGTAGACTGAGGTGGGCACTGCACTGCAGAGCATCGACTATGTGGAGTGTTGATATGGTGCCGCTGCACCTGCCTGTTGTGTGCGAGCCGCTTCTCTGAGATTGAAGGTGAGAAGCCGAAGGATCGCCTAGAAGCTTCACTGCGCCCAACCCTTTGGTGGAGGATGTGTCCCCTGTGGTAGCTGCCCTCATTTACAGTGTGCGAAAGTGACAGAATCTGCCACAGCTCCTCTGCAATTTGGAAGCCGGAACAAATGGAAAGCGCTTATGGCCAAGAGAGGTTATGATTTGTTTTCACAATCTGAGCTTACTCTGGTGTTCACAAATGAAGGATGAGCTTTGTGGCAAGCAAAATCAGCAGACTGCCTGACGGGGTTTTTTGGTAAGATAAATGTGTTATGATGAGAGGTTTTCTTTGATTTGTTTCATTTTTCTGTATCAGCTACATAGAATTGTATCTTAGCAGTATCCATTCTGCAGAATCATGTTGGGTGGAAAAGGATGAGCAAGAGTGCCAGAAAAGATATTTTTGCTGCTTACTCAGGTTGTGACCTTCAGATATAATCACCAGGCTTTTCTCAGCTACCCATGAGCAGTTAGAAACTAAGCATTTCTAGATCGTGGGGTGGCTCACTCACAATTAGGTCTTTTTCTTCTTTAAAAAAAAATGTCTTTGGATATTTGTAGTTACCTTATTTTTTTCCAGGATTTTCCTAAAGCTTGCGGTGGGGAAGGAAAAATAAAGCCTTCATCCTGTTACTGGGTCATTGCCCCTGGAACAGTAGTAGGGCTGGAAACATGAGTGTGGATGTGGGGGAAGGCAGGATGAGTAGTCTGCTATTTTCATGCTGTGTGTTGGTGGAGGTCTGTCTCTGGCTCTTTGTCATTACTGTTCAGTATCCAGGGCTGGTTTGAGCTGCATCTCTCTGCCCTCTATTATAACTGAATTTCCTTTTGTGTTCGCTTTTGTATCTTTTTCTTTGTCAGACCCAATTCTGTCATGCAGACTTTTTCTGTTAGTGTTACTACATAGTAGCCTTTACTAGAGAAAAGACAAATGTAGAAAGCCCTACAGCACAAGACCCAGGGCTCATCTAGCCCCAGCACCTCAGGAAAAAAACGGAACAATCCTGACGTTATTTTGGCCCCTAAAATAAGATAATGAACATTTTCTCTTTAAAGTGTAGGTTTTGATTTTAGCAAATTTAAGCATCTTAATATGGATGTTTATTTTGAGTTAAAGAAATGGATCTTCATAGAGAGTTCCAGGACAGCCATGAATGAATAAATAAGGAGACCCTGTCTTAATTTAAAATTAAAAAAAAAAGAAAGAAAGAAAAGAGATTGCATTAGATCCATGAAGTCCTATCTGGCTCTAGTCCATTCTGAGTTGGATCCTATTATATTTTCTAAAGATAAAGGTTTCCTTTTCTTCCCTGTAACTTGGCCATGTGTTGTTGGGAGATCTGTGACTTGTTTCATTGGCCAAGCTCAGATCTTGTCCTTGGACCCCTCTTCTCAACAGCAGGCACAGCCTAGTTTCCTAGGAGCTTAGAGTAGGCACAGAAACTGTCCACTGACACCAGCCTTTCTGCTGACTCACTGGTTATGTAAGCCTTGAATACAGCCATCCATATATTGCTCTAGGTTGGGGAATGGAGACTGCCTGTTTACCCTGCATCCTTGGGCTCTTCCCTTAAACCTTTTTGGCTAACATGGTCATAAGGTTTCACTGCAGTGAAAAGATAAATCCCTTTTCTCTTTTTAAATTGCTGCATTCTTAAATTCTATGTGTATCTCTCCATGATGAAATTCCCATCTGTTCTCTTGGCACTTGACACCTTCAGAAGTAGTGATTTTTCTCACTTCTTCGTTAAAGTAAGGGCTTCCTTTTCTATGTTTAAGAGCTCAGTTTGAATGCCCCATTATAGGAGCCTCTGAGCTTTTCATGTGAAGTAAGGTTTCCTCCTTCTGTTACCCCTTTCCTCGAAGTACCCTGTTCTTTTCTTCATGGTGGTTTCCATAATTGACATAGTTGGGTTACCGGTTTCTGTGTTTCTGTCACTTGCCACTCAACCGTGAGCTTCATGAAGGCAGAAAGATTTTATTTACTGGTAAATACCCAGCAAAATCCCTCACTGGAGCTTACAGAGTGGACTGGCAGTCAGTACACATACACCAGGAGGAGAGCAAAGAGGGTGAACTCAAGGTGTGATGAAGGTGAAAAGTGAGAGAATATACAGGTGAGGCTTAGAAATGAGGAGGGCTAAATGCAGGGCCTAACAACATGAGCCTGCAGAGGCCACATTCAGATTCTTGGTGTATGGAGGGCCTGGGAAAAGTTTGAGGGTCATTGGTTTGGGTGCTGGAACTTCATGCATTTTTAGGCAAATACTGCACCACTTAAGTGTACCCCAGCCCAAAACCCTTGCTCTTTATTTTAAAAACTGGAGGGCTGGTAAGCAAACATAAGCATCCCCTTAGAGTTGGGCTTTTCTTTTCCCTTTTATTTTCCCTTCAACTCCACAGAGAACCTAAGTGAATACAGGCAAATCTTTTGTCCAGAAAAAAGGCATTAAGAATTTGTCCTGAGATGGCGGCAGCGGGGATGGTTGCAGAGCATTATGCAGAGCACTCAGATGGAAATTTTGAGTGAAGTTGATGGGACTTGGAGGTGGCTTGGGTGTGGTGAGAAGTAGATGATGTCAGAGGGGCTGCTGGTCTGTGGTACACTTCACTTTTTGGCTTGTTTAACTTGTGGACAGTAATTACTGTCCCTGAGGTCAGGAGACCAGGAAGAAGACTTTGAAGAGGGTTCTGATAGGGTTGTGATATACTTGGTTCTAGAGATTAGACTGTTGCTATTGTGAAACCTTCAGTGATGATCTAGGAATGCATCATAGGACTCTAGTTCAGACTGTGGTTGAAGCTTGTCTCCTAACATAGTCTTTCCCTGTGCCGTCATAGGACTCTAGTTCAGACTGTGGTTGAAGCTTGTCTCCTAACATAGTCTTTCCCTGTGCCGTGCTGTTACAGCCTCAGGTTAGTCTGTCATCCTAAGGTTCCCTTCAGTGCCATTCTTATTCTGAGTTGTCAGCCTGAAAGGTTTTTCCTTATTCCTTCTGTCAAAAACTTCCCTTTCAGTTGATAGTTAAGTTTCATTGGTTAGAGAATGTGTTCGTAGAGAACAGAAATTCTCTACCTTTATTGAGTGGTTTTTACATAAGCTTTATTTCTGAAGTAGGGCTTCAGTTGAAGGAAATACCTCACAGTGAGTTCTAGGCCATCCTGTGCTACAGAGACCCTGCCCACTCCACTTCCAAAAAAAAAAAAAAAAACTAAGTCCCCCCCACCCACACACACAAAATAAAATAAAATAAAAAGAGCCAGATGTTCGATGTGGTAACTATAATCTCAACACTGGAATGCAAAGGTAATCACCAAAATTTCAAGACCAGCCTGGGCAAAGAGTAGAAATTCTCGCCCAAAAGTAGCAGGGAAAGAGTGGAGAAGAAAGAGAAGGAGGGAAGGTTAGCACAGACTGAATCTGAATGAGAAGTATCAACACTTCACTGCTGGAAGAATGCTTGTGTCTGTTTCCTAAAGGGTCCCTCTATGTCAGGGTGAGGGAACAGTATTGATATCCCTTACTCTTAGAGTCAGTACTGGTCCTCCACTTCTATATACAACCCTACATGCAGTTCTGCTGGTAGAGCCTTCCCATTTCATATTGCTTCATAAAGACTGAAACATTTAGCTTGCTTTTTCAAAAGTCTGAATAATTAGATTTCCTTGTTATCTTAATTGATACCAGTATGCCTTACCCAGGATCTTCTGATACCTGAATATTAGTGATTATTTATACTTACTAGGAACAACAGATACCTCCGTTTTAAATCCCAGCAATGCCTGTGTGACTTCAGGAGACCCAATCTAAAAATCTATGAAAAGGACTACAGCTACTTCAGTGGTAGAGCACTTGCTTAGTATGTGCAAGGTCCTGAGTTAGCTCTCCTGCACCAATTAAATTAGGTGATATGTTCTATGTTCCTGTTTGAAGAAAATGGTTTGTACTTTGCTATTTAAGAGAGATGAAAGAAGAGGAGAGGAGAAAGGGGTGTGTAACATCACGAAGGAAGGGAAGAAAGCGCTTACATGCTGCAGATTTTGATCTGTCAGAAGAACAAAGGCTATCCTTAATGAGAATAAGTAGCAAGCTAGAGACAGAATCAGGAAGTCAGCAATGAGCTTGAGCATTCTAGTTTCTGATGATAGATATAAAAATGCATAGAAATATAAAAATCCCTAATATACAAAGGTAAAGATGTATACATAGAAAACTGAAATCATGGACTGGAAAGATGGTTCAGCAACTGGTGCACTGCTCTCCTAGAGGACCCACTTCAGTTCCCAGCACCCATATCATTAGTTCACAAACACTTATAAATCTAGTTTCAGGTGATCTAACACTTCTTTCTGGCCTGTTCAGGCACTTGCACACATATGATACACAAACACACAAAAAAAAGAATAAAAATAAAATTTAAAAAAGAAAGAAAGAAAAATGAGGTCAGGATAGAGAAGAGCAAGTATGTAAGAGAAATGAAGGCTGTAGCTTCTAGCCCTAGGGTGATCAGTATAGTGGTTGCTATTCAGACATGTAGGAGCAAAACCTTGAAGTGACAGCAAGAATCTGATGGAAAGGCTTCTTTTTTTTTTTTTTTCATTCTTTTCAGATGAGGTCTTACTCTAGCTCTGGTTGACCTAAAATTCTCTACAGACTAGATTGCCTTTGAACTTTCAGTGTTCCTCTTGTGTCTTCCTAGTGCTAGGATTATAGGTTGATATCAGTTCAGATTAGGAACTCAACTTTAGAGCATCCATTGGAGAACCTACGGCTAATGCTTCCTACTCCTCACACAGGACCGATTGCCCACTAACACAAAACTCAGCTACCATCAGCACTGCCAGGTCTACTTCATGGCCCACTTTCAGGGCTTAAGGAAGCAGCTATAGCTGCCTGCTATTTATTCTTGTTTTAAGAAAAACTTTACAGAAGCCAGTCTACAGAGCAGGTTTCAGGACAACCAGTGTTACACAGAGAAACCCTGTCTCAGAAGAAAAAAAAGAAAAAAAGAAAATTTTACAGTATTCTCCACCCCCATCCCCAATGTGTATGGCCCATGTTAGGCATTGGAAATAATATCAAAAAAAAAAAGGTATACAATCTCAGTAGTGAGTGTACAAGCAAATAAGACTATGTTGGCTGAGGACTGGTGAGGTGGCTCAGTGGGTACTTGGCACTAAACCTGACAACTGAACTCAGGTTCAATCCCCCAGGATTTGCATGGCAGGAGAGAACTGATTCCCAAAAGCTGCCCTCAGACCTCCACATGTATACCATGATATCGCCACCAAAAAAAAGTTTTAAACTTCAAAGACTATATTGGCTTTATAGGAGTGTTGCTTTTAACCATAGTCCCTCTGGACTGGTAAGGAGACTAAGAGGCTATCTTCTTAAGAAAATTTGATGGGACTAGAGAGAAGGATCAGTGGTTAAGAGACCTTAAGGGAAAGAACCCTCCTCAAAAGAAAAAATAACATATATCAAAGATACACAGAAGTGAACCGTTCAGCCCCATGGGAATGTTGTTCATGCTTCTAAAATCAAATTTGCAGGGTTTGTTTTGTTTTGTTTTGTTTTTGTTTTTAGATAGGAACTCACTGTGTGGCTCAGGTTGGCATGGAACACATGATAATCCTCCTGCTTCAGTCTCCTCAGTGCTGCAAACACAAATAGACATATGGGCTACCATGTCTGGTCAAATTTGCAAATTATTAAATTCATGCCTGCGTACTAAGAATTGTTGGAGGAGGGAATGTGTGGCTAGTGGAAGAACAATTGTCTAGTTGTCCTTTGAATCCCAACACAAGGAAGAAAAGTATAAGAGATCTGATGAACTGACAACAAATGGAAATCACCTATCCACTTAAGAGGGTACACAGTGAGTTCCTATATTTAAAAAAATGCAAATTTGATTTTGGAGACAATATACTAAAAGTCAAATATTCTTCCTTAATCTCTACTACCATTATCTCATGAATAAGCAAATTAAACCACATACGTTCTGGTTCAAAAACAAAGCTATCTCTATCTCTAACATAAAATGTTGGCAGAACTGTGAAACTTACTCTACAGGTGCCACGAAACAGCTCCAATAGGCACAGTCTATCCTATGAAAGCTAGCTTGGGGCTAAGAGGTAGAAGGAGTGGAGAGATGGTTCAGCGGTTAAGAGGACCTGGGTTTCAGTTCCCAACACCCACATGGCAGCTCACAGCTGTCTGTGACTCCAGTTCCAGGGGACCTAACTTCCATGGCCTAACACTAATGCACATAAAATAAAAGCAATTTCAAAACAAGTCTTGGGGCTGGAGAGATGGCTCAGTGGTTAAGAGCACTGACTGCTCTTCCAGAGGATCCGGGTTCAATTCCCAGCACCCACATTGCAGTTCACAACTGTCTAAAGATCCAGTTGCAGGGGATCTGACACGTTCACACCAATGCACATAAAATAAAAAGTTAAATAAACCTTTGAAAAAAAGAAAAGGCTTGCCCTTGAAAAGAAGAAGAAGAACCCCACTCCTAACAAAACTGTATGTGTCAGATGAATTGCAAAGACTTCCCCACCTCCATCTGCTTTTGTCTTTTTACTTCATGAAGAAGTGATGTGCATTGTTTAGTATGTAGAATATGGGATTTTCACAAAGAGCTAATATTCTGTAAGCAGACAGAACTTCTACTGAAGATACTGATTTGAGACCAGGGATGGGGGGGTGGATCTGCTGGCCAGGTAAGGTGGTAAGAGAACATTGCCTTTTATTTTTTTAAGGTTACAATGCAGTTTTATTGTTGAATACATATGAATTAATAATTTCCCTCACAAATATTAATTGGAAATATGACTTTGAGTCTACATGCAAAATATATCCATATAACTTTCCATTTATAGCCATGCAATACATTATCAAGTGA
>JAQHUG010000007.1:13664036-13685263 GCA_028555095.1 Dicrostonyx torquatus | reverse complement strand
CCACCATGAAGCCTCCAGGGTCAGACATACGGAATGATCCCCGGTAAGATCACCACCTCATGGTGACACACAGACTTTTATAATGGGTTAGTTTAGATGTGAGAGCTAGCCAAGAAAAGGCTGGAGATAATGGGCCAGGCAGAGTTTAAATGAATATAATTCTCATGTGGTTATTTCGGGAATAAGCAAGCAACCAGTGGCTAAGCGGGCCGGCAGCTGGGGGCTGTGAGCTGGGTGCCGAGAACACAACCCACACCTCTCCTCTACTTACAACACTTGGCTCCAGTATGTGCCATTACCTACTGAGCCATGTCCCTAACTCCCAGCATGATTCGTTTTGATCCCACAGATTCATAAACTTGAACATGGAGAAGCTTACTTGAAGATTCTTCATATCACTGTTCCATATATTCTGCGTATAATTTGATCTTAATTATTGGGCATATATAAGCAGAATGGTATTATGCACTTTAGTTAAAAGATACTAAATATCTTGGAGCACTTAAGAGCAAGGATTTTTAGAGCTATTACTGAGGCTCTTGAGGCCTTGTCCATCAGGGACTTTGACTCCCTGTCCCTTCTGCAGTCTCTAGCGACTGTGCTCCTCAAAGGTGAATCAGCATGCGGAGGAAGTAATGCAAAAGGCACTGTACTAGTCTCCTTCAAGAGTTTGTCTCTTGCTGTGCTGGGGGTGGGAAGCAGGGCTCTTCCATTAATCTGCATTCCTAACCGAAACAGTGTCATTGAAATAAGAAGAAAAAGTACTGTGGTGGTGGTGGAGTTCTGTTTTGTTTTGTCAGTCTTAGGCATCATACCCAGGGCCTCCTATGTGCTAAGCAAGTACTTCACCACTGAAGTGCACCCCTAGGGTGTAAGAACACTGTCCTCCTCCAGCCTCAGCTAACTAACTGCTTTGACGTGTAGGAGTTCAAGCTTTCAAGTCTAAGCAGTTGTCCTTTCTTCCATTCCTTTTAGTGACACTCACCCATATGAAACGAGAGTGTGTGAGCCTTCTAATTGTAGTTCCTTACCCAAGGCAAACCTCTTATTGGATAAAACACAAAATTGGGGCTCAAAAAGATCTAACCTTAGTCCCCAATTTGTTTAATCACTTACCTCTCACTGCCCCTGTCTATTCATACCATCTTCCTGGGTATATCATAGTTAACTTAATTCAGAAGCGTTCAGCAGCACCTCCGCAATCTAGCCTCTGCCTGTTTCCCACTGCAGCAAAATGTCCCAAGAATAGAAATGATCTCATTATCCTGGGTGTGACTTAAACTAACAAACATTGTGATAACAATTGGATGCTTTTATATCAGTATCAACCTTTCTATTCTTGCTAGCATTTTCAGGGGACCAATCTGTGAGTGTGGCTCAGATTGATTTTCATAGGATTTCATTGAAAAGCTGACATGCTGTCTCATGGATTTGCTTCTGAACAGATGTATGTGTAAGAATGTGAACTAATTCATGCTTTTAACCCATAAAGGGGGCTTTTTTTATTTAAAGAAATACTGTATAAAGACTAGCCAAGAGGGCAGCAGGGCTTTTACAGGACAGGGGATGTATAGGTCAGCGGTGTGTGCTGAGAGTTGAGCATTAACAGATTTCAGCATATTTTGGCACATTGATTCTGGACTGCTTCTAATATTCACCTCTTGCTTTTAAAATGTTAGATCGAGCGTTTGGAAGTAAGCAGCCTCGCCCAGACTTCCAGTGCCGTGGCCTCCAGCACCGATGGCAGCATCCACACAGAGTCTGTGGATGGAATACCAGACCCTCAGCGCACAAAAGCTGCCATTGCACATCTGCAGCAGAAGATCCTAAAGCTAACAGAACAGATCAAGATTGCACAGACAGCCCGAGACGACAACGTTGCTGAATACTTGAAGCTTGCCAACAGTGCAGACAAGCAGCAGGCTGCTCGCATCAAACAGGTATTTGAGAAGAAAAACCAGAAATCTGCACAGACCATCCTCCAGCTGCAGAAGAAGCTTGAGCATTACCACCGCAAGCTCCGTGAGGTGGAACAGAATGGGATCCCCCGGCAGACCAAGGATGTCTTCAGGGATATGCATCAAGGTCTGAAGGATGTGGGTGCAAAGGTGACTGGCTTCAGTGAAGGTGTGGTGGACAGCGTCAAAGGTGGATTTTCCAGCTTCTCCCAGGCTACTCATTCAGCAGCAGGGGCTGTGGTCTCCAAGCCCAGGGAGATTGCCTCACTGATTCGGAACAAATTTGGCAGTGCAGACAACATCCCTAATCTAAAGGACTCATTAGAGGAAGGACAAGTAGATGATGGGGGAAAGGCTTTAGGGGTGATTTCGAACTTTCAATCAAGTCCAAAATATGGTAGTGAGGAAGATTGTTCTAGTGCCACTTCAGGCTCAGTAGGAGCCAACAGTACCACTGGGGGCATTGGTGTAGGAGCATCAAGCTCCAAAACAAACACCCTAGACATGCAGAGCTCAGGGTTTGATACACTACTGCATGAGATCCAGGAGATCCGGGAAACCCAGGCCAGACTGGAGGAATCCTTCGAGACCCTCAAGGAACATTATCAGAGGGACTACTCCTTAATAATGCAGACCTTACAGGAAGAGCGGTATAGGTAAGTTCTGTTAAATTTAAAGCCTAAATTATTTGTTCCCTTCTCTTTGAATTGGAGAAGTGAATTTAAAAGATGTCTGTCTCTAGAGTGTCCCAAGTGTTCAGATCTGTCTGTAACAGCCGCAGGAGTTCTATGTCAGTCAGCACAGCTGTTAAATGACTTCTAAGATCACACACAGATGGAGCATTTCTTCAGTCCTCAGTCTTCTATTCCAGTTTATGACTTTAACATGCCTTTCCGAGGTATTTCTTCAATGATCTGAGGCCATGATACATAGTCATTGAAGCCTTCACTGTATTGCACTGAATTCAGAACATGTTAATCTGAGAACTTTGTAAATAGCTAGTGGTAGTGAGAATATAACCCAGCCAAAATATAGTGAACCTTGTGGGGTTTTGGCTTTAAACATACTTTGTGAGCAATATAGAAAGAACTGGGACACTTGGATGATAGTAGACATAGCATTAAGTCATTCTACTGTAGTTAGAAAGTACTCAAAGAGCTCAGTGCTCTTCATTCAGAATCTGTACCAAAGTTTAGAGTGGGTCATTCATTCTTGCTATAGAGATGGAACCCAGAGCCTTATCCATGACCACCCATACCCTATACTAAGTTTGGTTTTTCACATTGCACATAGGTTTCTGTTGGACCACTCTTATCCAGTCTCCAAATCTGTATCCCATCTTCCAGGTAGAGAAATAATATCCTCCCCACAGTAATCACTCAGATCCAAACTTATGGACCAAAGATTGGCAGCCTCATGCAGATCAAGAAACAATCTTAGGAGAGTGGTGCCTTGCAACACCTGAGCACTGGCCTTGTTCCTGTCCCTAACTAGAAGAAATTTCCAGTACTTTACTAGACATTGGGGTTTGAACAAATGAATTCCCTTTCACCTCTTAAAAAGTAAAAGTGATGCTTTAAAACTTTACTTTTATGAGGTAACTCAGTGTCTGAAATAAATTACTTGTGTTTATCACTTAGTTTTAAAGACAGCAGCAACAAGCTTGCTCCAAATGGTGAAAATGCTAAGCAGCCATCCAGTCTACCACCTTTGTTAATTTTCTTCAGTTCTCATTGACACTTTGAGAACCAAGGGATATGGCTCAGTTGGTAAATGCTTTCTAACATGTGCTAGATAAATTGGTGATAGTATACATCTGTAATTCCAGCAAGAAGATTAAAAGCATTTGCTGTCTTCAGGGAACCAAAGTTACCAGCACATCATGTGACTAACAACTGCCCATATCTGCAGCTCCTGTGTTTATGATGCACTCTGTTGTCTCCCATTGACTGATATAGACAAATATATAGCAGACACACACATGACACATAAATAAAATCTTTACAGATTTTTACAAATAAGTCTTTTTTTTAAAATCAAAGTCATGTGTAGGCCAACTTTTCTGTCCTGACACCCAGCTCCCAGATAACCACATAAAGATTTATTAATTATAAATGTATAGCCAATAGCTTAGGTTTGTAACTAGCTCTTTCAACTTAAATTTACCCATATTTCTTACCCATCCTCTACCACCTAGCAGTACCTTTTTTCAGCACTGCATGTTCACCTCCTAATTCCTCGCATCTCACTGGTGACTTCGCCCTTCTTCCCCAGTGTCCCTTAGTCTGGCTCTCTCATCTAACCTTTTCTTGCTAGCTATTGGCCAGTCAGCTCTTTAGTAACAATGAGAGCAACACATCTTCACAGGGTACAAAAAGGTTATTCCACAGCAGTCATCCATAGAAAATGTGAAGACAGCCTGGGCCACATGAGACCTTGTATTGAAAAATAATCAAATTTTTATAAAAGCCAATAGATAGTATAGTGGCAGAGTGCTTACCTGACAACCAAAAAGTGGGTGAGAGTACTGATAAAATGGCTCAACACGCAGAAGCACTAGCTGCCAAGACCTGAGTTTAATCCCCAGGACCTATCTGATGGGAGGAGAGCACCAACTTCCACAAGTTGTCCTCAGACATCCATATGCACATGCTGACATACATGCCCCTACCACGTGCACGTGCGTGCACACGCGTGCTCACACACACTCACACACACTCACACACACATACACACACACTAAATGTAATAATTTTTTTGGAAAAAAAAAGACTTGAGGGTGAAAGAAGAGTGTATTTAGGAAAGAAAAAGTTAAATATGTTACTATTTTTATCAGTGTTTTCTGTATCTATTAAACTGGGAAGATAATGTTCAAGTGAACTGATTAAAATAAGATACTTGGTCCCTTTTACCATATTAAAACTAAATTCCAAATTATAATTCCATTTTTGTTACTAGCTGTGAAAAACAGGTAGATTTTTGACATCTGTGTCAAGGTGTCCTGCCTGTATCATAAGAGTAGCAAAAGCCCTGCACAAGATTGCTACAACACTGAAATGAAATGCATGCAGGCGAGTGCTGGCCCCACAGTGCTGCAATGATGGCAGGTGACTGTTATTACTAAGCCCCAGCCCCACCCTCCAGAGGACCTGTCCATTATTTAAGAGATAAAATTAGCATTCCTGTTATTAAATTCCTCTAAGTTTTAAAATTCATATAGAAATTGTTTTCTTCAAGTTAGATGTAGACCAACGTGAAAAAAGGAGAGGAGGGAAAACATGTGGAAAAGTCTGCCTTCCTGTGTCTATTAGAGTAGGTCCTAGACTGGCGCTTCTCTCCTCACCACTGCTGTAGGACTGTGTCTCAGCCCCTTCTGCACATTTTACTGTGGGGTCTCTGGAGTAGAGAGTGAGGAAACCTAAACCCTGCTGGATATGCACTTGTCACTGTTCTCTCAGCCTCGCTATGATACTTCCTTACAACAGACTCTTGAAGACTTTGTTTGAAAATTAAAGTTTTTTTAATACTGGTAATTCCCTAGAAAGAGTAGTTTTGGGGGGGGGCTCCATTGTTCGTCCTCATGAAGCAAATGCATTTGTCTAACATTGTTGGTCTTTGAACAGTTTCACAGAGCGACACTCTTCTCTTGAATGAAAAACTATTTTAGATACCAAAACTTCTCACATTTTAAGTATTTTTGGAGAATTCCTCTAGTACACTTTGACAAAATAACTTAGCTATCCAGCCAGGAGTGCTCTGGTTACATGTCTACAGAAAATGTTCCTAGCTGTTTGTTTGTCTGTTTAGCTTGTCTTCTTTACACATGTATGTATAGTTTCTTTCTCTCCTTTCCCTATCTCATCCATGCTACACTGTTAATGAGCTGCCTACAGCAGCCTTCTTTTCCCCTCCTCTTTGGTCTTCCATGTGCTAGACAAATACTCTGCCATTTAAGCTACACCTCAGCCCATATTTTTATTTCTACTTTGTTACAGGCTTTGATTTTATAAGGAAAAAAATAAGTGGTAGGTAAACTATATAACCAAGAATTAGTTAACTTGGACATGGCTGCTCCAGTGTCTTGTCTTTTGTGTTTCTGTGATTTATCTTACCAGTGCCTGAACAGCGGAGCAACCATTGTTGTACCTTGCTGTATGATGGTGATGATGATTTACAGATGATAACACTATCACTTTGAGAAATTTGCTAAACTGCTGTGATAAACTTCACTAACTCTCATAGCAACCTGCAAGTGGGCTGTGTTATCCCATTGTACAGTTGAGGAAAACTGAGGGCCAGTGACGGGATGGTTTTTTGGTTGGTTGGTTGGCTGGCTAGCTGGTTTTTCGAGACAGGATTTCTCTGTGTAGCCCTGGCTATCCTAGAACTAGTTGTGTAGACTAGGTTGGCCTCGAACTCAGAATCACCTGCCTCTGCCTCCCGTGTTCTAGGGTTAAAGTTATGAGCTATCACCACCCAGCCAGTGTTGGTTTTTTAATTTGCTGAAGGTGAACAACTAAGCCAGAACTTTACCTCACTTCAAATCCAGTGTCCTTTTATAATAACGCAGGTTGTGTTCCATGCTCAGCTCTGATATCTTTGTGACTGATGTGATTGAAAGACCTTTATCATTTTGAGAAGCACTCATGACTGCATTAGAGGTGCTAACAGGCTTTCCCAAGGTCAGAGCATGCATCTGTTTACTAAAGCTCGAGTTACTATTTTGAATATATTATATAAAATTCTTTGAAATTTTTCAAATGCTAATTCAACAGTGTAGGTAGAAATTGAAATCTCCTTGTAACCCAACAGCCATTTTCCCCCTTCCAGAGACATCTCAGCAGTGCTTTCTTAATGTGCTTCTCCTGTGTTCTGCCTGTGAACTTCTGGAAAGAATCTGCTTAATATTCTGCAATAATTAGGTGTTCTGATTCCTCTGTCCCCACCAACACACTTAGCCAGACAGCTGGGCAGCCATGGCAGCAGAGCCTGCATCTAAAGCTCCTCTTCTTTCTTCAAAAGGAATTAGATGTGAGTCATTGATCTTTTCAGTGGGCTTTTTTTTTTTTGGTACTTAAATCATTTTATTTTTATGTGCATGGGTGTTTTGCCTGCATATCTGTCTCTGTGTGTGAAAGAGGGTGTCAGATCCCCTGGAATTGGAGTTAAAGACAGTTGTGAGCTGACATATGAGTGCTGGGAGTTGAACCTTTGTCCTTTGGAAGAGCAGCCAGTGCTTTTAACTGCTGACCATCTCTCCAGCCCCTGCATAGGGCTTTCAATTATAAGCGAGGTTCCTGGAGGAATGAGGTTTAAAATAAGGTCTTAAGTGGTAGGATCCCTATTGACTTCAGGTTTCCTTGTCCAGCCCTCTTTGTCACCTCTTTAAAGTATTAGCTTAGGTTTGTTAGTAGCTCCGGGATTCAAAGATACTCAGAGGAGAAGAGAACTTCAGTGTATAGTTGAACCTGATGACAGATGCATATACTGAGTCCAGGAAAGATATGTAACTATACCATGTCACCTAGCAAAATCACTTCGTATGCATTTATTTACCAATAACAGCTGAGAGAATGAGGTTTGTTCCCAGAGTGGTATGCTGGTTAACAGACTAGTGGAGGATAGATTCAACTAAGGCAGAATGCATTGACAGTATAAAGACAGTAAAGCTCTGCTGGGAGTTCCTGGTTGCTTTTTTGTTAGGAATTCTATGTTTGCTGCTGGTGCTAGCAGTACTGTGTAAAGTGGGCAGGAGCCTTCCTGGTATTGATAGGCAGCAATATAATTTGAAAAGCTAGAAACAGTCATCAAAAGTCTCCCAACCAAAAAAAGCCCAGGACCATATGGTTTCAGTTCAGAATTCTACAAGACTTTCAAAGAAGAGCTAATACCAATACTCCTCAAATTATTCCACGCAATAGAAACAGAAGGAACAATGCCAAACTCTTTTTATGAGGCTATAATTACCCTGATACCTAAACCACAGAAAGACATTATTAAGAAGGAGAATTATAGATCAATCTCACTCATGAACATTGATGCAAAAATACTAAATAAAATACTGGCAAATCGAATCCAAGAACACATCAGAACCATCATCTACCATGATCAAATCGGCTTCATCCCAGAGATGCAAGGATGGTTCAACATACAAAATTGGTCAACGTAATCCACCATATTAACAAACTGAAAAATAAAAACCACATGATCATCTCATTAGATGCTAAAAAAGCTTTTGACAAAATACAAACATCTCTTCATGATAAAGGTCTTGGAGAGAGCAAGGATACAAGGAACATACCTAAACATAAACAAGGCAATACACAGCAAGCCAACAGCCAACATCAAACTAAATGGAGAGAAACTCCCAGCGATTCCACTGAAATCAGGACAAGGTTGTCCATTCTCTCCATATCTATTGAATATAGTTCTTGAGGTCTTAGCTAGAGCAATAAGACACCAAAAGGAGATCAAGGGGATACAAATTGGAAAAGAAGAAGTCAATCTTTCACTGTTTGCTGATGATATGAGAGTTTACATAAGCGATCCCAAAAACTCTACCAAGGAACTTCTACAACTCATAAAAACTTTCAGTAATGTAGCAGGATACAAGATCAACTCAAAAAAAAAAAATCAGTAGCCTTCCTGTACACAGATGATAAAAGGGCTGGGGAAGAAATCAGAGACAACAACATGCTTCACAATAGCCACAGATAGCATAAAATATCTCAGAGTAACATAGTAAAAATGGCAATCTTGCCAAAAGCAATCTACAGATTCAACACAGTACCCATCAAAATCCCAGCAAAATTCTTCACAGACCTCAAAAGAACGGTACTCAACTTCATATGGAAAAGAAAAAAAACCATGATAGCCAAAACAAATCTGTACAATAAAAGAACTTCTAGAAGCATCACAATCCCTGACTTCAAACTCTACTACAGAGCTACAGTACTGAAAACAGCCTGGTATTGGCATAAGAACACACAGGAGGACCAATGGAACCAAATAGAAGACCCAGATATCAATCCACCCACCTTCGAACATCTGATTTTTGACAAGGAAGCAAAAAATATCAAATGGAAAAAAGAAAGAATATTAAACGAGTGGTGCTGGTATCACTGGATATCAACATGTAGAAGTATAAAAATAGACCCACATCTATCACCGTGCACAAAACTCAAGTCCAAATAGATCAAAGACCTCAACATAAAGCCAGCCACACTGAACCTTATAGAAAAGAAAGTGTGAAGTACACTTGAACACATTGGCACAGGAGACCACTTCCTAAATATAACTCCAGCAGCACAGACACTGAGAGAAACAATTAATAAATGGGACCTCCTGAAACTGAAAAGTTTCTGTAAAGCAAAGGACACGGTCAACAAGACAAAACGACAGCCTACAGAATGGGAAAAGATCTTCACTAACCCCACATCAGACAGAGGGCCGATCTCCAAAATATACAAAGAACTCAAGAAATTGGACACCAAAAGAACACATAATCCAATAAAAAAAAAATGGAGTACAGACCTAAGCAGAGGACTCTCAGGAAATGTTCAGCATCCTTAGTCATCAGAGAAATGCAAATCAAAACAACTCTGAGACTCTATCTTACACCTGTAAGAATGGCCAAGATCAAACATTGATGACAACTTAATGCTGGAGAGGTTGTGGGGAAAAGGGAACACTTCTGCATTGCTGGTGGGAATGCAAGCTGGTACAACCAACCCCTTTGGATGTCAGTGTGGTGATTTCTCAGAAAATTAGGAAACAACCTTCCTCAAGACCCAGTAATACCACTTTTAGGTATATATCCAAAGGATGCTCAATCGTGCCACAAAGATGTGCTCAACTATGTTCATAGCAGCTTTGTTTGTCATAGCCAGAATCTGGAAACAACCTAAATGCCCCTCGACTGAAGAATGGATAAGGAAAATGTGGTACATTTACACAATGGAGTACTACACAGCAGAAAAAAAAACCGACATCTTGACTTTTGCAGGCAAATGGATGGATCTAGAAAACATTATTTTGAGGGAGGTAACTTAGACACAGAAAGACATTTGTCACATGTACTCACTCATAGGTGGCTTTTAAACATAAAGCAAAGAAAACCAGCCTACAAACCACAATCCCAGAGAACTTAGACAACAATGAGGACACTAAGAGAGACTTACATAGATCCAATCTACATGGGAAGTAGAAAGTAGAAAAAGACAAGATCTCCTGAGTAAACTGGGAGCATGGGGACCTTGGGGGAGGATTAAAGGGGGAGGGGAGAGACAGGGATAGGAAAAGTGTAGAGCTCAATAAGAAACGATAAAATATTATACAACTGGAAAAAAAAAGAAATGGCACAAGAAGCACCTTCAATTTGGCATTCCAGTTAGAGTCCCGGTGTATCACACATTTGATTAATAAACTCTGAAGTGCTGAAAATGAACCAAAAAAAGATAAAAGAAAAGCTTCTATTTTGAGGAGTTTGCTTTGGAATCAGCTTCTGAGAATATTTGTATTAAGCCCAATGATATTTTAAATCACACTGAGTCACAATAGCAAAATTAGAGAAAGAACAATATCACGTGCAGTAGAACATTGAGTAACTTGGCTAACCCAGTCAGGCCAGGCTGTGTGCTAGCTATGTAAGTAGTTGTTTAAACATGGTTTTACTGTCTGTCATTTTATATGATTAGATTTAGTTGTTTTAAGCCCCTTTCAACTGTTAATCAACTGAAAATTGATCACTATTTCTAGAGAATATGTCGGCTGTACTTAAGCAATAACTTTGAAATAGAAACCAAGACAGTTGGGATCGTTGTTAGCCTTTTGTGTATGGGGTAGGGTGTTCTGAGATATCTTTGTGAAAGGTTAAGACCTGATATACAAAGAGATTCACAGATGTGTTCTTCTCAGCTTAGCCATTAAAGAGGTATGGAGAAAGAGTGTGGGCGGGACTGGCGGAGAGAAAAGAACTTAGTTACCTATTAATTCATCGAACCTGGACAAGCTTGCCAGCTCTGATACATCTTAATTGTATGGTCTTAAATAGGTCATTTAGCTCACCTGAGCCTCAGTTTCTCTGCCTATGCAAACAAAGTATATTTATCAAAAAGGGGTTGTAACCATTATTTAATGAGACAGAGGGAAAGAAGAGAGTGTGGAGGAGAGAAGGGACCATGTAGTTCAGTGATAGAACACATGCTTTTCGTGGTCCTGAAATAAATCATTTACCATCAACACCACACATGGACAGTCACGCACATGCTAAGGAATTCAGTAAATGTTGTCTGTTTTTTCCAGATGTGCCAGGATGTTTCACACATGGCATTTCCTAATCTCTAAATTGCCAGACTGTCCCTGTATATTTCATTTTCAATATTTTTTATCTACCTTTTATTTCATCTATTAAGAAAATGCACTGTTTACCCTTAGATTCTTAGGGGTCTAACTGTGCTATGCTACCCTTTTTGAAACAAGGGTCACACCAGACTGGCTGAAATTCTCAGTCATCCTGCCTCAGTTTTGCAAGTGTTAGGATTACAGACTAGTTCATTGTTACCTAGCCTCCTTTCAAGCTTCAACACAGTGAAGTCATAAGATATAAACCAAATTACCCATTTCCCCAGCATAGACAGGCGTTGTTCACATTCCCACGTCATGCTCCTCAGCTATGTCTCTCTAATTCTGGGCAGACGTCTACCTATGTGTCCCAGATTCATTTGGGAAATGGTACAGGAGTCTGCTCCCAGAGTTGCCTCTATGTTTGTTCATGTGTCTCAGAACCACCTGCTTCACAAGTTTTATCAGGCATCTGCTCTACTGACCTATTGCCCAACTTTTTATTTATTTATTTATTATGTATACAATATTCTGTCTGTGTGTATGTCTGCAGGCCTGAAGAAGGCACCAGACCTCATTACAGATGGTTGTGAGCCACCATGTGGTTGCCGGGAATTGAACTCAGGACCTTTGGAAGAACAGGCAATGCTCTTAACCACTGAGCCATCTCTCCAGCCCCCCCCATTGCCCAACTTAAGAAGCACCACAGGCTCTCAAGGTGACTCCAAATTTTTGAACCACACCCAAAAAAAGTAATGCATTCCCAGCCTGTTCACTCACCTAGATTTTCATCCATCAGAAATTTAACCCAGAAGAATCCCTGGTTAATCTTTGATCTAAGAAGGTAACTGCTGTGTTGCCCAGCCCAGAGACCCAAAACACTTCCAAGATGAATAGTTACAGAGTTATTTACCTCCAGAGAACTAGACATGACAAACAATTGTAACACAGCAATTTTTATTTCCAGCCAGGGTTGTGTTCAGCCTGCTTTAAAAACAACTTAGTGTCCAGGTTTTCTCTTTGCTAATAATGAAGATGAAGCCATGTTTAGATGTTTAGAGCCCCCTTTGAATTGAAGTGATTTAGGAAACAGCCTTGAATAAAACTACTTAAAATGAGGTTGTTGGTCTCATGATAACTTTGCCCAGGCTGAGTTGCAAGAAATGTGCAAGAAATAGAATCATGCACAATACTTAGACAATCAAAAGTGCACCCCATCCTAGCTGTCCAAAAAATGCCCGCTCAGCATCCTTGGGGTGTGGGGGTGGTTAGCCCTCCTTAACAGGAGGTCTTGGTTTTTAAAGCAGGAATGTTAAAGGCCATACACAGCTTATCTTCACACTTCCTCCTTCCTACCTTTTGGTTGACTGGGTCATTACTGAGAAGATGAAGCTGTCTGGTCTCTTAAATTCCCTTTTCCCAATTTAGAATTTAGACAAGGAAACAAAAGACATAATATTACTAATGGCCCTTTATCATATAGATCTTGATTTGGTTAGTAATGAAGAGGGGAGGCAACCAATAAAGATGTTAAAACCTGAGGCAGGACAAGGTGGGTCAAACCCTTGCCCACCTCACCAATGGAGGAGTTTCAAGAAACTTAAGGAGGTCCTCTGCCTTCTGTCTCCTTACTTGTTAAATTGAGTAAACTCTGTGGGAGGGAGTGAAGGTGCAGGTGGAAAAGGCTTTGTAAATCTCCATCTGTAGAGGGAGGGTAGTTATCCTTCCGGTACTGTCCAGTGGTGTGCCAATGTGGGGCTGACTACATCCATGTAAAACCTGACAAAGCTTGGAAAGGAATTCTAGACACAAAAGAACAGAGTTTAACACAGCTTAATGCTGTGGCTCCTTTAAAAGAGGTTTTCCTGATTCAATAGTAGCAAAAAAAGAAGAAAAGAAAAAAGGAAAGCCTCACCCCCACCCCATGCAGTTCTGAAAGAGTGGCTGCCTGGGCCGTGCTGCGAGCACAAACTCTCTTTCAAGAGCTCTGGCAATGGAGCATTTAAATGGAGTTTGTGAGCAGGGTGCTACAAACATAGACCTGCTGCATACTTGGAACTATGGCAGTGAGAATGACTCTTAGAGGCAATGAATGGACCTCCGATGTGTTGGGCTGGGTGGAGCCAAAAGATAAAGCAGCCTTAGTTGCTGCTTAGCATTTTAAGAAGCACTCCTGGACAGAAAAGAATTTCAGATACACAATAGGACAGATTCAGATTTAAAAAAAAAAAAAAAAAAAACTCTAAATGTGTCACAGTATTGGGTAAATGTACATTGGCTTAGGAGAGAGAAGAAAAAGAGTATAGAGAGTTATCAAAGAAGCAAATGGCTTTTTAAAAATAAAACAAAGTTTTTAAAGAGACAGAGTAAACTTGTAGAAAAAGTAATAGAGTAAGAAAAATAAGCCACGTAAAGATGGAGTATTCACAGAGAGTCTGGATTATGATATTATTGTGTTTTCTTTGAATATTTTGACTGGGAATGAGCTAAGTACAGAGAGACATTTCATTGTAAGCCCACATATATATTTTAAAGGAATTTCAAAATTTGGGTCTAAGGATATGTTGCTTTAGAAAAGAGGTTCTGCTTTTGTTTCCATGGAAGATGAGAACCTATGAATTACTTCCAGACTAATGTGGTTTGAAAAGATACCAAAACCCCCCCAAAAGGTCACTGTGAACACCCCCAAAAATTACTTCACCTAATAAACAGCAGGAAGTAGTCTAGACAACAACGCCCAAATTCACAAATATTTGTTTACATTTAAAGGGGGGATATGCTATAGAGATGAATAATTTTCATTAGTATGGATTCTGGTTTATTGATACAAATTTAAGATCAATTTTGTTACATATATATTCCTGTTCTTGATTAATGTGTTGTGTTTGTGCAGCTCATTTAAAAATGTAATGTATAATTTGTTTTGTTTTGTTTTTTGTTTTTCAAGACAGGGTTTCTCTGTAGCTTTGGTGCCTGTCCTGGAACTAGCTCTTGTAGATCACACTGGCCTCGAACTCACAGAGATCCACCTGCCTCTGCCTCCTGAGTGCTTGGATTAAAGGCGTGCGCCACCACCACCCTGCCGGAAAATGTAATGTATAATTAAGAAATGTAGGTTAATAGATAATCATCTATAATTGTTAAGCTTGTAGCCATGTTAGGTTTTCTAGATATATAGAGATACATTTCAGTTGTTAGGTATTCTTCAGATCTTTCAGAGACCTTCAGAATATGGCATTTAAAATGTTTTAAGAAGTTAGGACTTTTCATGACAATGAGCCACATCTGTTCCTGGCAGCACCAATCTACTTCAAGAGGATGATGGGCATTAAAGAGGCTCCTTATGGAGTTTGTTAGCCATTTGGGCAAGAAATTGCTCTTGTCTGAATTGCTTGATGGTTTGCTGTGTGAATTGGACATTCAGGACCCACAGAGAAATGACTGCTGCTTTAGGCTGAACTTGCCTAAAGGTAGACAATCCTTCAGGTCCTGCTTCATAAAAGAGTCTGCAGACATTCTGCAGGACACAGGAAAAAAAGTGACTAACAAACTGCCAATATTGGCTGAACTGTCTTTGACATTTCCTGCTTCATGGAAAAGTCTGCTAGATACTACGGGCCAGTACACTGAAGATGGGTGCCCACAACAAAGAAGAACTTTGGGTAACTGTCCAGACAGCAAGATGTCTCTGTCCATTCCAGAGTTTTGGAAGTTGCTTATGCTACACTTCCTGTTAACTTAGGTAATATTATATCCTTCTGGGGTCTTTGATGGAGTTGAAGAACAGATAGTTAAAATTATAGTTTTCCTTAGTTATGATAAAAGATAAAGTTGATATAAATGTTGTAACTGTAATTCTTGCTTGAGACTTGTTTTGTTATATGAATTTTACTATGTTACAGTTAAAACCTTTTTATTTAAACAGAAAGGGGGGAATGGTGTGGGAAGTCCTTCTGTATATGTGTTGCTTTTATTGGTTAATGAATCTGCTTTCGGCCAGTGGCTTAACAGAATATAGCCAGGCTGGAAAAGATATAGAGAGAGAGTAGACAGAGTCAAGGAGAACCCATGGAGCCAACAGAGGAGAAAGACACAGCTACCGCCCAGAACCTTTCCAGTAGGACACAAGCCTCATGGTAAAATAGAGAATAATGGAAATGGGTTAAATTAAGATGTAAGAGCTAGCCAAAAAGAAGCTAGAGCTAATAGACCACGCAGTGATTTAATTAATACAGTTTCTGTGTGGTTATTTTGGGTCTGGGCAGCTGGGAAAGAACAAACGGCCTCCACCAATAGTCCAGGACCAATATTTTGATGTCTTTGGTGCTCGTGATGATTAAGTAGATTAAACTGTATCCTGAATTCCTCCACACCCTCTCCCCCAAAGAGAACACCACCGCGTTTCTCCTATGCTCTTCTGTTCAGCCTGATTCAGATCAGAACCTAGCTGAGGCTGTGTCAGTAAAAATGTTAGTGGCAGATGATTGGGTTTGTGCCTTAGTAATTGAGTGGCAGGTCAGGAGTTGATGCAGTGTTCTTCCTCTTTGTTGGGCAGACATTGAGTGTGATTAATAAAACAGAAAAAATGCTGACAATGAAATCTTTAAACAGGAAGCAGGGATGTGATAGATCTGAACAACAAACTTCTAAGCTCTGAGTGAAAAACTAGGGTTAAGTGTGTTTATGACGGTCTTGCTATGTAACCCAGCCTAACATCAGTCATGGTCCTCCTGCCTCAGCCTCCTGCAAGTGTGTGCACATACTCAGCTTGGATAAGGGTTTTTACAATAAGGCAATGAACTGAGCCTAGCCCAGAAGATCTGCATTCCAAGAAAGACACCAACTAGGTATTTGGCCAGACTCTCTATGCCTAGGAGTTTGCAAAGACTTCTATGGCTTGCTCAGTTTCCTACCTGATGCTTCTTGCAGATTAGAGGTGTTTCTATACTAATGAGAAATACCTGTTTTACAAGTTTAGTAGGATTTCAACTATACAGTAACAGCCTCGTCTTCCAGGTAATTGACATGAAAAGGGAAACTCACACTGGTTAGTTCTGGGGAGCATCTTGTTTCACCGAGTTGCACAGCTTTATGTACTGTCTTGCAAGTGTCTTGACCTGTTTATCTGCCTCAGCTGCTGAACTGAAAAGGGTGCTCATTCTACTAGCCAAATGCTACTTTGCTGTTTAACTCCCTGCTAACTTACACTAACCATTGCTCCCGGACATGACTTCTCCTTTGGGATGAATCTTGGCTTGAGGAGATTTGTGTGTTACTTTCCCATGAATTCATGAGTAAGTTGCTCAACTGCTGATGGACTCAGTTTCTGCAGAGACATAGATTCGCAGCTTCTACTAAGTTTTCTGGAGAGTTGTGAAGACCAGTTAAAACTGACTTGAGATACCTTTCCTCATGTGCATGCAGAAAGCATGTCTGGGAGGAAGGAAGCAGATGGCTAGAGATAAAACAAATTGAATTATGTGGCCAACTTGAGCCAGGGAATGGCAGGAGTGACTTAAAATAAGAAGTAGCAGAGGCTTGTCATCTAAGGTGGAGAAGGGTTTGTGCCCGGTAATCCATTTGCATGATAGTCCTCACAACTGCTCTTCTAGGATCACATAATTTGGGGAATTTTGTTTGTAATGATTTGGGGTTTTGGGTTTTTTGTTTGTTTGTTTGTTTTTCTGTTGAGTCACAGGTAGCCTAGGCTGGCCTCATAACTCCAAAAGTGACCAAAGATGACCTTGAACTTTTCTGACCTTATGTTTCCACGTCCCCAGGATATCAACCACTACACACACACACACACACACACACACACACACACACACACACACGCATACACTTATGCATGCACACATACATACACCCTCTTTTTTAATGCAGTGCTATGGATGGACTCTAAAAGCTTCATGCATATTTTGTTTTTCATTTGTTTGGTTTTGAAAAGTCAGTTTCACTCTGTGTCCCAATATGGCTTGAAAATTGCTGTGTATAACGAGACTTGCCTGGATCTCACCATCTGCCTACCTGAGCCTCCCAAGTGCAGTTATGCATCTCCATATAAGGCTTTTCTATTTAGAAAGTTGGGTAAAAAAGAAGATCATGTGCACTTTTCTGTCACAGTGAACAATCTATAGTATCCATATTGGGGAATGAAGCCAAAAGTCAGCCTGTTTTGCTAGGGTTTGGGAATTGGGTTCAGGGAGTTGAAAAGCACATTTTTTTTCTGTTTCATCTCCTGATATCTGTGAGCATCAAGTGAAGGGAAGCACTAAACTGAACAGCAAGTTTCAAGCACATTAGGATACAGAATCTGGGAATTTCTTGAATACTGTAGCGTGGTGCTGTGAGCTCATCACTGGGCCTGTCTTGTGTGCAGAGAAGTTTCATTTCTCAGTATGTACCTGGAGTGTTGTTATAGGCCTTCTTAGAATTGTTTGTTTACCTTTTTTAAGTTCTCACCAGCGGAGAAGAATGGTTCTACCAGCTGCATATTCTTACTAACACTTGGTTTTCTCTTTTTAATTTTGCTTTGTTTATTTCGAGACAGGGTTTCTCTGTGTAGTCCTAGCTGCCCTAGAACTCACTTTGTAGACCAGGCTGGCTTCAAACTCACTGAGATCTGCCTTTCTCTACCTCCCAAGTGCTGGGATTAAAGGCGTGTGTAATCTGAATCTGTCTAGACTTTTATTCAGCTATCTTCTCTTGACCAAGCTTTAAACCACCATGTCAACAGAGCCCCACTGTGGCTGTGTGACTTGAACCACTGTCAAGCTGACTCAGATTTTTTTTACTTTTTAAGGGAGCTTGTTTGGCTTCTTGACTAGTTTCAAAATAGCATTGCAGTGTAGAGTTTTGAAAATCGAACAAACCTGGATTTACATCTTTCCTCCTTCACTTTGTGTCTCTGACAGGTAGCTTTGGGACCTCTGAATTTTAACTGCTGCTTCTGAGGGGAAGATAACACCTTCCACCCTCTCAGCAGACCTGATGAACAGCAGGCTCCGAGGAAGCAGTGGCTGGGTTTGTTTCCAGTTTGCTCTGGTGCACATGAGCCACATTTAATTCCAAATAAAACTTCCCAGTGATCTTTGGGGTTCATTTTGTTGGGTTTTTTTTTTTCCAAGACAAAGTCTTGTTATATAGCTCAGCTATCCTGAGCTCACTGTATAGACCAGGCTAGCCTTGAACTCACAGTGATCCCATCTCTAACTCCCAAGTGCTAGGATTAAAGGAGTGTGTACAGACTGTGGGCCAAAAGGTTGTGGTGCAGCCCTGTCACCAGGGACCCTGCTAGACACCACCACCCTGCTCCCTGCCCAGTCCCAGTTACTGACTATAGCCAAGGAATTAGTCTGGTTTTTGGTTAAACAGAGCCTACTAAGTACACTCTACAACCAAGCTTTATACCTTCAAGACCTGGCAGTTAGGAATTCTAGTTTTACGTTTCAACATCCTTCTGGTAAAGAAAGACAATGAAGAAAGTCACACACTCAAAATAGTAGGCTACTAGTATAACGCTTACTTAGTATGTGCAAGGCTCTGGGTTCTAGCACACCCCTGCCGCCACCACTAAAAAAGAGTTTTGAAAGACAGTATATCAATATAATCTTACAGTGTCAGATGAATTTAAATTTTAGCAGAAAATCACTTCCATAGCTGATACCTGTTCCTGAGCCCCTAGGTAGCAGATGATATGAAAAGGCAGAGTCCCATACTCGGTAACAAAGCAAACATCCACAGATACAAAAAAGTTGGAGTAACCACTTGTGTATTATCGGATCACCATGGAGTAAAGTTAGAATTTAACAACAATCCCTCCCACAAAAAGCCTATGAGCAGATCCTGGTAATCCTAGAATCCATAAACAGAAGCAAAAGGATCACAAATTCGAGGTTATCCTGGACTAAAAAGAAAAACAAAGTTTATACACCATGGGTGTGATTAGAAATAAGAGTAGGGTTGTAGCTGTAGCTCAGTAGTAGAGGCCTTGCCGGGCATGCAGAATGACAGCTTCCATCCCCTGTACAACCAAAAGAAGAAAGAGGAGGCGGGAGAACGGGAGAAAAAAAAAAGCATTAGAGGAAAGAAAGGATGAATTATTAATGTTTAATAGTACTCTGGAACATTGATTGGTTGGTTGGTTGGTTGTTTTTTAGACTAGCCTCAAATTTACAGTCCTATCTCAACAGCTTCTTTAGTACCTGGGATTCTAGGGAATGCACCGTAGCCTGCTCCCAGCTTTCTTTCCATTTTTTAGTGGAAGTCCCCTCATTTTCTCATGTGGTTTTCCCTGTGGCATGAGCCTTGCCCAAATGCTCTCTGACACAGGACTTCATTCTGTTCAACAGGAGCTGGAGGTGTTTTTTCTCCCTTTGCCCTGTCTCAGTGTTTTTAATGTATTGTCTTTGGCCTTTGTTCTGAAGCCCTTTGGTTCTTGGGACTCGTGCTTCATCTGTCCTCTTCACCACTACCAGACAGCCCATTTCCTTATACACTGTCTGCTTTGGGCCCCTTCTCCAGCTATCCAGAATCTAGTTATTCTATGTATTTCTTTCTAGAGTGTTTTTTTTTCCTACCTAGACTCTCTGGTAAACACCCTTAATTCTTTATATAGAATAAATGTGAGTGAGCATGCACACACTCCTAAATGCTAGAGATACATGATAAATAAAACTAGCCTTCCAGGAACATTCTCTATTCTTCCAATTCTGAAGCTTCTCTGGCCTGCTCCAGCCCTTACACATGCCAACTTCATTCCTGTCTGAACAAGTTTGTACTTCTGCTCCTTCTGAGAAGTACATAATTCTTGCACATCTTCAGCCTCCTCATCTTCCAAGCCTGTTTGTATCCTTCAAGCTTTATCTCTCATTCTTGAAGAGAGTTGAGAAGTCTTCCCTGACTCTCCAGTGTCACTAGACACTGCCATATGCTTGGTTACCTGCTAGTCTTGGCTACATCAAATCCTATTGGTGGTCTTTTGTCTCTCTTCTCTCTGTAGAATAAATGGAAAGCAGGTGCTCTCTCTTTCTTGCTACAGTGTCCCAGTACTTTGAACATGCCTGCAGCAGATTCTCAAATATGTGTTGACAAATGTCCCAAGTACTGCTTGGCCATGAGGATGATAGATTCCTCTGGCTCTGACTTTCTGGGTCTCCAAATCACAAGCATCTGGGTGATTAAGTCATTGTTCAACTGATATTGAAATAAGTCATTACTGACAACCGTTTCTATTATTGCACTTTCTTTCCTGGTGATATCTGTTTAGTTTTTACATCTTCCATACTCAAAGATCATAGATGTGCAGAGCTAAACAAGGCTATGGAAAAAACTGGAAAGACCATGATGCCAGCTTTGTGACAGCTGCCTTTTGGAGACTGAAAGCTGCAACTTTTGGCACGCAGTATCCCAGACTTGCTTTAACTCTGTGTTTTGTTTTATTTTGTAGAATAGATGTGGGAATTGATCTAAATTATATCAGGGAGGATGCAAAATATTTGAAACTCCAACTTCTCTCCCTTTTTTAGATGTGAGCGACTGGAAGAGCAACTGAATGACCTGACAGAGCTCCATCAGAACGAGATTCTGAACTTAAAGCAAGAGTTGGCCAGCATGGAAGAGAAAATTGCCTATCAGTCCTATGAACGGGCCCGGGACATCCAGGTTAGTATGAACTGTTGTGGGACCATTTTCCCGGTGCCTGGCTCCCAGCCACCAGCTAGCTTATGCCCGAAATAACCACACGACAATTATATTCATTTAAATACTGCCTGGTCCATTATCTCTAGCCTTTGCTTGGCTAGCTCTTGCATCTTATTTCAGCCCATTCCTAAATAGTCTGTAAGTCACCACGAGGTAATGGGCTTACCGGGAAGATACAGCATGTTTGACCCTGGTGGCTTCATGGCAGCTCTCACATTTCCT
>JAQHUG010000007.1:13495273-13648473 GCA_028555095.1 Dicrostonyx torquatus | reverse complement strand
GGCGGCAGTGGCACACACCTTAATCCCAGCACTTCGGAGGTAGAAGCAGATGGATCTCTGTGAGTTTGAGGCCAGCCTGGTCTACAAAGGGAGTTCCAGGACAGCTAGAGCTGTTACATAGGAAAACCCTGTCTAGAAAAAATAAAAAAAAGAAAGGAAGGAAGGAAAGAAAGGCCCCCAGATATGAGGATAAGGATAGTGGTTGCGAAGCCTTGGCCCAGCTACCTGCCTCACTGGGCCAGGGTGCAGAGAAGGAGGTCAGAAGGGCTTGGCCACAGAAAGCCAAGAGCCTGTACTGGGGCTCCACACACGCATAGTTCCAGAGCTTCAAAATCAATACTGATTTATAATTTTTAAGACAGTGTTTTACTGTGTAGATCCAAATGGCCTCACACTGATAGTCCTCCCGCCTCAGCCTTCCACACGCTGGCCTGGAGACCAGTGTAAGGATGGAGCACTAGGTATGCTCTTCCCAAAATGAGAGTTACTGCCTCCAAGGTCTTGTTTCATTCTCGGCCACTGCTCTACCCCAGACCCTCCTCCTAAAATCAATATGTGTAATATTAAATCAGCAAAGACAACAACAAAATATGTGACATCTAAATGTGACAATAAGGTCTCAGAACTTCCCAACTGGGGCAAGGACACCGCGAAACCCATGACGGAGACCCTTGGTTTTGGAGTAGAGTTTGGTATGTCTAATAAAAGTGTTCCAGTTTGATCTCCGGATGCAGGATTCAGCAGCACCCATGGCCCGTGAAACTTAGCTGCACTACCTGGAGGAGACGTGTGTGTTATTGGTGAGTGGGAGCAGTAGAAGGTTAAAATGAGATGGATCTGATGTAAGGGGATTCCGGAGTTCTAGGAAATTTTTTCAATACTTTCATAACTTGGATATTATTTTAAAAAAATAAAATAAAAGGCAAACCTGGTCTCTGTCGCCACCTTGTGGATATATATGAGTGTGCACCCTCTGGCCCAGGTGATTTCCTTTTGCGCAAGTCTGTCTGCTGAGAACTACACTCCAGCCCGTTTGTTGCGCAAACTAAAACCATGTGGCTCTTGATTTAAGCGGAGTCAGTATTCAAGAGTCCTAACCCCTTGGCTTTCCATAGTCAAACTGAGGGAGGAGATGGAAGTCACTGACCGTGACACAGAAGCAGCCTGCCTACCCCAACAGGATTTGACTCTCAAAAATCCTCCTCACCTGCCAGGTTCCTTACTTCTCCACACTATCTTTAAGCATGTCCACCACAACCCACTCCTGTATGGCTCCCTCTTCCTCCTGTGGGCCTTGCTACACACACATTCCCATGTCTACAACTGGACATTTAATGGCCATGCCTGTAATCCCAGCACTCAGGAGGTAGAGGCAGAAAGACCAGATGTCATCAGTCATCTTTGGCTACATTGGAAGTTCAAAGCCAGCCTGGGCTGCATGAGACGCCGTCTCAAACAAAATAAAATGTGTTTATGACCACTGACCCGTTGCTACCCACTCCTTCCCACCAGAGTGAAAAAACTATCTCAGTGGTTCCTGTGTTCCCCAGTGCCTGATTATCCTGTGTCCCATGTTCCCAGTGCCTGATGGAGAGACAAGGGTAGACAAAGGCAGCCATGATTCTGACTCCTTCAGCTCCCTGATTTTGTTCCCAAGTGTCCATCCATACAAAGAATGCTCCACCACCGCTACCCACACAGACACACAGGGAGGCTCCGAGTGAGCAGAGGGTTCATGGTGATCCTGCCTGCTGGGACAGTGGCTCCCTCAGTCACCCCCAGCTAAAGCAGCACTGGGGCTCACAGCCACTACTGCCCAGGAGTGAAGGCAACCTCCTTCCACGGGGGAAACTGAGGTGAGGCCCAGGACTCCAGCCCAGTCAGCAGGCCTCAGGGCAGTCTTTACCAGTTGGTTCAAGTGGGCTGCATAGGCAGACAACCAGAATGGCACCCCAAGTCCACCCTGGAGCTCAGCCCACCTGGGACGAAGGGTTGGGACAGTACTGGAATTCAAGAACAATGACCGCGGGCCTCCCTGGGCATGAGTCACCGGGAGTGCTGGAAACAGTGGCCCAGGGTGTCTGGTTTGAGAGGCATCCTGCTGCTCTGTAGGTGGGCAGTTGCTTCCTTTTCCTCCCATTGTGCGGCCTCCCTTCCTCTGTCTGTCTGCTCACCGACACACTTCTCAGTTGTGCTGTGACATCCATGGCCAGGTTGGGTGGACTCGGATTCGCATGCCACTGCCACACATAGGTGCGGGTCCCTGGGTTGTCTGAGTCTGACTGCGCATGTGTGTGAACATGGGTGCACATGTATGTGGAGGTCAGAGGTCAACCTCCGGGGCTGCTGCTCAAACACCTTCCACCTCTTCTTTGAAACAGTCTCTCAACAAGTCGCTCAGCAAGCTGGCCAGTGAACTCCAGGGATGCTGCCTGCTGTCTCCCAAGTGCTGGGCTGCAAGCGTGCGCTACCCCTCACCACATATGGCGTTTTCTGCCAGTCCTGAAGCCTGAATTCTATGTCCACACGTGTGCAGCAATGGCTTTACCAGCTGAGCCCTCTCTCCTGCCTGCCTGTCTTTTCTAAAAAAAAAAAACCTGCCAAACATTTTGAGACTGGGGGCTGGAGCCATGGCTCAACCATTGAGACCACTCCGTTCTCTTGCAGAGAGCCTGGGTTCAGTTCAACTCTAGTTTCAAGGAATTTGACACTCTTTTCTGGTCTCCCTGGGCATCGGGCATTCATGCAGTGCATAGACATACATGCAGACGAAACACATACAAAAGTAAATCTTTAAAATAAAAAAATCACGCACACACACAAAGTTTTCCAAAATGGTGCACTACATCCCTCACCCAGCAACGAGCCACGTGTTCCACATTTTTGCCAGAGCCTAGTGGTGTCTTTTTCTTCCTTTTCTTTTCTTTTTATGTGTATGTGTGCCTGTGAGTGTGTGCCGTGCGTATTCAAGTGCCTGCAAAATCCACAAAAAGGCTTGGAACCCCCTGGAGCTGAGTTACAGGCCATTGTGAGTCACCAGCTGTGGGCATGGGAACTGAACTCTGGTCCTCTACAAGATTAGTATATTAACCACTGAGCCATCTCACCAGCTGCCCCCCACCTGATATATATAAATTAGTGTGTGTGTGTGTGTGTGTGTGTGTGTTTATTCTGGTAGCTCTTGCTAGCCTTGAACTTGCTGTGTATCCAAGGATGGCCTTGAACTCCTGATTCTCCTGCCCTCACCTCCCAAGTGCTAGGACAACAGGCCCGGACCTGGCTTTCAATCTGTTTATTTCATGCCTCAGAGAATCCTAACTACTCACAAACTCAGAGATCCTTCCTCCTAGAAACCCACAGATTTTTGTGGGTATTCTCATCCTTGTGCTGAGGGCCAGGAAGAAATTCTCAAGCCAACCCATGATGCAAGGATGTGAGTCCCCAGCAGCCCAGGCCTGGATAGAAGTGAGGGCTTGGCTCTGACCTGCCTGCCCGCCCTTTCTGCAGCCTCCCTTCCAGAGAGAGGCAGGAGGCTGGCAGGGTGAAGCTGAAGCACTAAGCTTGTAATCGATGCACACAGTGTGGGGGCGGGGACCTCTTGGCTAGACCAGAGGGGGGACTCTGCCTGTGGATGATGGGAGGTGGTACCCTTGGCAAAGCTTGACTAAACCTACTGTGTGCCAGGCCTAGGGGCACCATCCAGTAGGAGAGAGAAACCACAACCCCAGTGACATTTTGGTCAGTGTATGGGGGGAGTGTCTTTGAGAGGGATGTTTGAGCAGAGTCCCAGAGCCAGGTGGCAGAAAGCAGCAGCCCTGGGGGAGCTCTGGGGAGCAGGTCTGCATGGCAGGGGCTAGCGGAGGGGCAGGTTTGCTGCCGGGGCAGAAGGCAAAGGGACAGTGCCCAGAGGAACCTAAGTTAGAGATGCCATGAAGATGTGTGAGGTGGATAGTGTCCCTCGTCGTGGCTGCCTGGGAGTCTTTGCAGCAGTACACTTCCCAAAGCCCACCGCCAAGCGCCCCTAGTTTCCTTCCCAGGCCCTCTCCTGGGCACGCAGATGACCACCTTCTTGCTGTCCTAACGACCTCTGTAATGGCCTGTCCCTAGATGCAGTCACGTTAGAGTCACTGAATTGCAGTGTCACACCTGGATCAGTCACACATTGCTTTGTCTGAGGGAGGCAAGGACCTTGACATGGGTGGGTTAGGAGTAGGGGTCGGGGTGCAGATTTCAGCACAAGAAAGAACAACTCATCTCATCCCAGGGCTGCCAATGGCTGCTAATGGGAGCTAGAGCTGCACGCTCAAACGCGGATGGAAGAGGCGCCGGGAGAGGCGCTGTGGAGCTAAGGCTCAGCCCCAAGCTCTGCCTGAAGGAGACTCCAGCTTCCTAACTTACACTCCTCACACAGGAAGTGCCTACTGTGTGCAGTCTGCCTCTGTGGGTTAGGGGGGCCCAGTGTGCTGACTCTGCCCGCTCCCCCGGCCCTTCTTCCTCCCCTGTGGGGAACCTGACTCCCACTTGGACAAACATCTTGTGGCTATTTCCGCCTCGCCTGCCCGGAGCCCTGCCCAGCCTGAACAAACACTCAAGAGCCTGTGCTTCCTGCCTCGGCTCTGGGAAAAGCCCAGCCAGGGCTGCTGAGGTCAGCCTTGGAGGGAAGGGGAAGGAGGAGGCACCAGGTCCTGAAGGGAAGACCACCCTGGGCCTCCTGTGGCCCCCAGGGCTGCCAGCACAAACCCCTGGGCTTCAGGGTCTTCTCTGAGCACAGGTCTCTGTAGGAAGACACAAAGCCCTGAGCTGGTTCTGCCACCAAACAGGATTGCTGCCAGGAGTGGCCAGAAGGGAGACTTAGGACTAGCCCCTGCCATGCAGACCTGCTCCCCAGAGCTCCCTTAGGACTGTTTGTGGCCTTACCAGTCCACCCCTTTCTCATCTACTCATTTGTTTGGGCTCTCCTAGTGCAGTCTCTTGCTGGACATTGGCAGGCTGGTCCAGGTGAACCAGCAGCATCCGATTGTGGGGAGAGGCTTGCAGAGTGTGTGTGTGTGTGTGTGTGTGTGTGTGTGTGTGTGTGTGTGTGTACGACAAGGTATCAAGCCCGTGTGTGTGTGTGTGTGTGTGTACGACAAGGTATCAAGCCCGTGTGTGTGTGTGTGTGTGTGAACAAGGTATCAAGCCCAAGGAGGCTACCTAAGATGTGGGGAAAGGAGGGGCTCCAATGTCCACTGGGCTATGCCTCTTGCCCTGTCCCCATCACTCTAAAGCCTTCTGGTGTCCTTTGTCCTCCATTAGGAGTCAGACTGGAGTGGGCGGTTTGAACACGCCTGCCTCACAATGGGAAACAAGGGAGAAGGCTGGAAGACAGGAGTGTGAGCACGATGGCTAGACATGGTGACCCTGCTTGAACACCCTCTAGAGCACCATAGATGTAGATAGAGCCAGGCAAGCTGGCAGGCCCGGAGAGTGGGCACAGACTGGCCAGAAACTAGGGGCAACACTTGGTGCCCCCCCCACCTTACCGAGGGTAAGCTGGAAGCTGGCACAGCCACTGGGCAGCCTCCTGGGCAAGCCTAATGCTTGCCAGAGAAAACCTCCCCAGCTGCAGCTTGAGTTTGTTTTTGTTTTTCAGGCAGGATCTGGGAGCAGAGACAATGGGATTAATGTTATTTTTTTTTCCTTGCAAGCAGTTTCTCCTCATCTGGGAACTGTGGGGCTGGATTCCCACCTCGGCTTCCTTCCGGCCTGCGGAGGAGGTTAGGACAAGGCAGCAGGGAACTCTAGGCAGTGTGAGGTGAGGAAGTCACGGGACTCACGCTGTTCTCCCTCCCGCTGGCTCTGCTTGTGTTATTTGCTCCCCTGAACTCATCCCTGACAGCACCCCTATGCTTTGAGATGACCGCCTCTGCCAGGAAGCCCTCCCGAACTGCCTGACAAAGGCTAAGCAGATGGCAGCATCTTCCCCCACTGTCCCAAAGCTCTGCCCTATCTTGCACTGCGGTGTGGTTTTCTGGCACCAGCCTATGTCGTCAGTGTGAGCCCAGATCCAGCGCTGTGCCTACAGAAGGATCAGTGGGAAGCAAAGCACGGAGAGGGGCCCCAGAGGGGCTCCCTGATCTTCAGTCTGCGCATGTTCGCTACAGTACGCATGTGGAGGTCAGAGGACAAATTGCGGGAGTTGGGGCAGGCTGGGACCAGACGTCTACCATATGGGTTCCCAGAGATCAAACTCGGTCTCCAGGTTTGGCAGCAAGCACCTTCTTATCCTCGGAACCATCTTGTCCTCCCTGCGGGCTTATTTCTTAATACAAATAATGATATTATTGTAAGACAGAAATTCAGATACAACTTCCAAACTCCCCTCTGAGAGGTCACATTACACTAACATGTCTGGGAGCTGGTCGAGCTGCCTGTCTGTCCAGGACCCCGTCTCTACAGTGCCCACCGTTGGGGACTGGGCCTCTTGAATACGGCTGAAGTTGCGCAGCTGTCCCTGCCCAGGTCCTGGAACCATGACTTCCTTTGGAGCAAGGATGCCAGCTCACAGCCAGAAGGAACCGAGAGTGGAGGAGCAGGGGTGGGTGACATGGATCCCATGGGGAAGTGAAAGTACCCCATCCTCTCCCTACTTACTGTCGGACTGCCACAGCTGGCCCACACTGCCCGCCTCTGGGCTGTGTACCGCTGGCAGCTCCCTCCACGTCCAGCCACGTCTACCTGGGGTGCCCCACGCTGATGCAGGAAGATGAAATGGCCTTGGCCTCCAAAGGCCACCACAAGGGAATACCTGTGCCACGGCAGCTCTCTGGCCAGCTAAGGCTCCAGAGAGAGGGTGGGGAAACCGAGGCTTGGCAAGGAGGTATCTGACTGGCTGTTTCCAGCTAGAAGTGGCGCTGGATCTGAGCTTTTGCCTGGCTCCACGCTGTGCAGTCACACACACACACACACACACACACACACACACAATGCATGCACCCCGGCCAGGTCTGGAAGATGCAGCCTTTTGCTGGTCCACGCGGCCTTTCAGATCTCTAGAGTGAGGCCAGTGACACACTCTTTGGTGACCCCAGCCCACAGAAGGTTCAAGATAGAGTAAATTGGGTCAGAGGTTGAGGCTAGTTACCATCCTTGTCCTCCCTTGAACCCCAGGTGTGGGCAGATGGTGGACCCAGTGGCACATCTGTGATGACTTCACCAGCTTCTGGGGACTGCAGGCCTCCTGTTTTGCTGGGGAGAGGGTCTCCTCCTTTCCTCTTCCCCCAGGCCTCCTTCCTGCCTCCTGGGCAGTGGCTGCCCTTCTATCCAGGCATATCCATTGTACCTGGGATACCAGGCCTCCTGGCCTGCTCTGACCATGACTCACTTCCTGCTTCTGGGAGCTGACAATAGCTCTCCTGGATGGACGAGTCCGAGTCCTGTAGGGGGCTGCGAATGGGACAGAGGCCACTTACTGTGCTGTGCCTGCGCACGATGTGACCACTGCACGATGTGACCACTGCCCGCTTAGAGACACAGGACTCCTTATAGCACACAGGGTCTTGGGGTTTCTGCCCTCTGATAGCTTCAGACAATCAAATTACCATCTAATCACATGCAGAAGATAGTGTTGAAGGGCGGCTAGCAGGCATGCGGCAGCACCCACATAAGGCCGGGCACTGGGGGCCGGGCACTGGGGGCCGGGCACTGGGGAGGCACCATGTGGAAGGTGAGTGAGGGTCTATAGCAGAGGCCAGAGGCAAACCTAGGACTGCAACGGTGCAGGGGCCACCTCACAGAACTGCAGGCACGAGACCCGGACCTGGCTTTAGCCTAACTGCTTTCGCAGGGTTTGAAGTTGGAGAAACATAAGACGGATCTGTCCCCCAGGAAGAGAGATTGAGTGGGGAGGGCACAGTTTGAAAAGATGTAGCTGGTTCGGGGCAGGAGGCAGGAGACAGACGGGAGTGGCAAGGAGCCACTGGGAGAGCTGGTAGAGGTTACAGGGACCTACTGCCTCCCCACTTCCGCTTTGGGCAGCAGGAGAGGGGGTGAACTAGGGACCTGAGGGTAGACCCTGCTGTGGGAGATCTGAGCCTCAGGTCAGGCCATTAGAGTCTGAGCTTCTGGCCCGGCTATGCTCCTTTCTCCCCAGAGAGACACAAAACAAACACTGTTCATAGACAAGCAGTGGTTGGGGATCAGGCATGGCCATGCACATCTGTAATCCCAGCACCCAGAAGGTCCAAAACCCTGCCTCAAAAACAAACCAAGTGCTCAAGGAAGACAGATCCAGGGGTCTCCGGGCAGAGTGGGGCCACCAAACAACCACTGCCACCAAGGCACAGAGTCTGGGGCTTGCCCTTTTCCACCTCCAGCCCTACTGCTGCCTCCTCAGGGTTTCCCTGCCTCCACTTCTCCACAGGCAACAGAGGGTCCCACCCCATCCCCAGCTCATTGCCTCCCACAGCTCCTTCCTCACTGTTTGGGTGACCACGAGACCCTGCAAGATCTGCCTCCACTGCCGCTCAGGTCCCACCACCATCTCCCCTCTGTGCCTGGGCGGATGCACAGAACGTGTTCAGTGCTTCACAGCACTTGGATTTGCTCTTCTCAGACTGAGCCACTCTTCCTGCAGAAAGCTGGCTCCCTCCTTTCACCTACAGCCACACCCTTTCCTCTTCCTCCCACCTGCCTCCTTTGTCCACAGCCCTTCCCCTCCAGGCTCCCAGCATATTTTATCTTCTGAATTCCCAGGGTAGGGTGAGCCCCTTGGGGTGGAGACTCCTGTTCCCTGCTGTATCTATCTCCCCCGGTACTCAGTAGGAGCTCAACAAGTGCATCTTGTTAAGAGATGACGAGTAGGACTGGACAGGTATCAGGCCTGCTCTCTTGCCCAGTTTGCCCCCATCCTCCTTTCTCCTCTCCTCTCCTCTCTCTCTCTCCCCCCCTTTCTCTCTCTTTCTCTGCCACAGTCTGTCCTGGGGGTGGGTGAAATGGCTCCCCTAAGTCCTAGAGGGGCAGGATCACCCCATGTGCAGTTGGGGAAGTAGGAACTCAGAGAGAGGCTCTGCCTTGGTCCTGACACACAGTTGCAGCTGAGCCCAAGTGCCCCTGGCATCCAGAACCCATCCCCATGGGCTTCAGTGGGCTGTGGAGGAAGGGCTGCCAGGCTACTAAGCCATGGGGATTGAAAGGGGTGGAGGCACTGAAGGAGGCTGAGAAAGAGGGTCTAGGCTGCTCCCCATGTTAACCTTCCCTGGGGTCCCAGCAGCTGCTCAGAGAACACATGTCACATTCTCTGTGAGCCTCCTGAGAGCCCAGCTTCTTCCTAGTGTGGGGAACACGGGTGTGCCTCTAAAGATCTTGTCCTCCAAATGCACCGAGCCAGTAGGAGGCACAGGCACCTGAGGGGTTCCACCCAGCTTAGGGGTCTAAGTGCAGGGGACCCAAAGGACCAAGGGAGGCAATCGGGACAGTTCATAGCAAAGGGGACTAAACAGGACTTTGGGACTGACATTTTGGGAGAGGGACGGGGAAGTGTTTAGGGGAAGTACAAACAAAAATACATGTCTCATCCTAAGACAGCCATCTGCGGTCAGAGATTGCTCTCAAGTGAAAAGGGATGGTGTCACCTGAAAGCCCCTAAAGGCCTTCCAGAGTTCTTTAATAGAAGTGACATTTAAACCAGGAACACATAAGTTCAACTTCTCAGCTCAAGCGCTGGGCCACTCATGGTTCAAAGCCAGATGATCCAAGGCCAGTGGTTGGACAAGATCAGAGATTGAACCCTCCAAGGCCGGAGGCTGGACTCTGAAAAGCAGTGTCCATAAAAAGCATGGTGTGTCACACGGAAACCCTCCTCCTGCCCCAGGGATAAGCGAGATCAAGCTGTACAGCCTCCACAGGCAAGGCCTTCATGGCCTCCAAGGCCTGAGTGCCTTTCAGCACCAGACCCTGGTGCCCCAGCTGTCCAAGGCCCCCAGCTACATCCCCTCCCACAGTGCTCTTACACATACCTTTCCTCTGGGCTTCTGGGACGTTCTTTTCCATCCTACTTCCAACTTTGCAGCTCTCAGTTTAAGGGTTCCTGAAGAAGATGGATCTCACCCAGCACCCCCACACCTCCCCATGCAGTAATATCCTGGGTTCTGTGAGTAGAGGCAGGGCCGAAGACTGGCTGGTGCTTGTGGGAGCCTGACAGCTCAGCCCTGCTGAACTGGGGTGAGGTGGGGTTCTCGCTCTGTACGGTGCTGGGCTCTGCCTGCGGTTTTGCCTGGGTGTGGAGGTAATTCAGGACAGGACTCTTAGAACCCTCCAGAAATCAGCCATGGAGGCCTACTATGTTCTGCCAGAGTGAAGATGGGTTGTTTGGGTGGCCATACGACAAAATGGGATCAGGAGACATCTAGGCAGGGCTTTTTTAAAAAAATTATTGTTAAAAGAAAAATTTACATTTACTCCCCTTGTCCCAGGCCCTCCCAATAGGCAGGGCTTTTGTATGTCCTAGAGAGGATCTCCAGCAGGTAACAAGACTGCCCTGCATACAGGGTGGACTATCCTGGGGTGGCATCCGTCTATGTCCATTTGTTGGTAGTGACCTGTGTCTCACTGGGGACATGTCACAGCCCACTGTGGAGTCACATCCTGCTATAAGGTTATCAATCTTCTGGCAGATGTTTGAAGAGAATGGAAAGGATCCTAACATTGCTTTAGGACCTAGAAAACCTCAGGAGGGTCATTTACCTAAGGCCCTAAGGGATGTCTAGGAGTTCACAAGGACTTTCCAGAGGATGTAACATTTTGACTGACTCTTGAATGATAAAGTTCACCAAGAGAGGAAATGTCTTTTCTGGGAACTGGGGTCTCCTTAGGGACTCCTAAAGGCCACTAGGCTGGAGATCAAGGCATTATCCTGGGCCCAGGTCTCTCCTCTATAGTGTAGGGTAAGGAGAGTATATGCCTCAATTGCTGTTGAGTCTGACACTGTGCCTTGGTTCCCCCCTGGAGAGCCCCTTGTGAGCACTTCATGATGCCTTTCTCCCTGACTGGCAGCCCTTCCCTTGGCCGACCCAGCAGTTCCTGCAGATGCCCCCCCCCCCCCGGCCTACAGGCTGAGACCAGGTGGCTGAAGTGGAGGCAGCTGGAAGGTGAGGGCCTCATGAGACACAGCTGCTCACCTGGGTTCCAGCCTTCACCTGCTCCCAGGGGTGGGTGACACTACCCACCCTACCCCACCCCTGTGGCCTCTTAGAGAGCAGCAGCATGGGCACATTTCTTCCAGTCCCCTAGGGAACATTATAGGGTGCTAACAGGCTTCAAACAGGTGAGCAGCTGAGGCCTGGTGACATCTCTGGCCTGTTGACATGGGGACCTTGGAGAGTCATGTTCATTAAAAACAAGGTTTCCCACACACCAATGTCCCCACCCACAAATGGGCATAATGTCACCTTCTTTGTAGGTTCTTAATAGGTGCTTAGCACCAAGCCCATCCCAGAGAAGGGCTGGAGATGTAGCCGCTATTTATTTCCAGTTTTGTTTTGTTTTGTTTTGAAATTGGGTCTCATTCTGCAGCCCAGGCCTGATTTAAACTCACAGAATCCTCTTGCCCCTCTAAAATACTGAGATTACGAGATGAGCCTCCATGTCTAGCTTGACTTATTTATTTAGGTTTTTGAGACAGCGTCTCCCTAGCTATGCAACCCAGGTTGCCCAGGAGCCTGCAGTGATCTCCTTGTCTCTGCATCCCCATTGCTGGCATGCCCCACTGTGGGGAGGCCAAGGCTCTGCCCTCATGAGGTGTCAGAGGAACGCCTCCTGAGGACTACATTCCAAGGTCAGACCGTCCAGGCCCCACATCGAGGACATAGTGTTGCCTGAGTGTGTTTGCTTCCTCCCTGGTCCAGGGGATGTCAGGGTATCCTGTAACTCTCTGTCCCCACAGCCTGGGAACGGGGAGATCCTAATGCTGGTTCACAAGTGTGCCAACTGGGGCCAAGCAAGGTGAAGAATTCCCTTTAGACAGACAGGAAACACAGAGTGATGCCTGATGGACAGACACGGTGCCAACCACCACCCTGGTATTTATGTGAGACCCCATCTCTACCTTGTGCAGCCACATGACCCCACACTGGCTGGCCACCTCCCCTCTGAGCCTCAGTCTCCCCCGCCATAAACAGACTACCTATCTCTGCCTGGTGAGGGTTAAGTTCTGGCTGGGACTGTCCAGTGAACCAGGCCCGAGCACCCTGCCAAGGGAAACCTGCCTGGCAGTACTCAGCTGATCAGCCTGCCCCTCAAGGTATGGTCACCACAGTGTCCCTGGTGTCAATGCAGCATTCCTGGAACAGACATAGACAGGTGAGTCCTTCATCTGAGCCTTGGTTTACATATGATCTAGTGCAACCGTAACAGAGACTGTGATGGTGTAGGACCCACAGGCACACCGCGGGTTGTTTAACCTGCAGTTTGAGCAGAGCCTGCCCGCCTACCAGTTCCCCGCCTGCCAACCCGGCCTAGACTACTGACACTTATTGGTGGTGGCCTGTGAATGTGGGTGGGGACCCCTGGGGCAGCCCTGTCCTATAGCTGCCACTGGACAGAGGCCTCAGTGTGAGCAGGCTGGGGCCTTTTACAAGCCCAGAGCCATGACGGGGTGTCTGAGAATGCTATCCATTATCCAGTTCACAGAGCACAAAGAAGCCACGTGGGGGCTCATATAGGCCAGGCGCCTGCCATGAACCCATAAGGGCTCGGGGTCTCCACCCTGCCTGGCAAGTTCCCTGACCACAGAGGTCAAGGACATGCACAGAGTCAGCAGTGGCCTCTGACACACAGGAATGAAAAACATTTCCTCTAGCCCCATAGGGCAACAAAGAAAGCAGGTCTGGGGCAGGATCCCCAAGGGATGGGGTCCCCAGGTAGCAGGGGAGGGACCCTCCAGAGTCTAGGAGCAGGGGTCTGAAACATGACAAGCCCCTGTAGGACACTAGCAGCAACTGTGGAGCATGCCTCCTGACAGCGTCCCCACTCTGTCCCTTCTGGGCAACTTAGGAGCCACAGTGGCAAAGGCCAAGAGATCCACTGTGGAGTACAGAGGCTGAGGAAGTTGTGCTGTGTGACATCAGCTGGCTGGCACCCACGAATGGTAACTGACATCCAGGCCCTTGCTGGCATCTGGCAAATATGTTTGCTGCACCCTAGAGGCTCTCCTGAGGGACCCAGAGGAGTGAGGAGAGGAACCCCAGTTCCAGAGGTGGAAAGTGAGCAAACACCAAGCTCCTCGTAGACCAGCTGCTCCAACGCATGGCTGTTTCTTTCGGCACAGCAATCCTGTGCTTGGATTCCAAGGCTTGAAACTGAAGTTCATGTCCCTGTGGTCACCAGGAGGTTAGGGACAAAGCTGAGGCTGGGACTTTAGTTTGTCAACTCCAAGGTGAAGAAGGGCAGAGGTACACAGTGGCTATGAGCTTGAGTTGGGACACTGAACAGGCTGTGCAGCTCCTCGCAGGTGGCCCCACCTCTCTGATCCTCAGTGTCCCCACCTAAAGCTCACTGTGAAGAGGGACTGTGCAGTGCCACTCGTGACTGTGTCTTCCATCTATTCCACTTCCAGCACCTTTCTGCCCTCCGCTGTGGTATGTGTCAGAAGCAGTTCCTGCGGGGGACCTTCTCCAGTCCCGGGCAGAGCCCCTCTTCCAGCACAGCCAAGGCCCCCAATGTTATTGTTTCCAATTGAAGAAGAAAAACATTTCCTCCTCTCCCTCTTCCTTCCCCTCCCCCCTCCCAGCTCTGCCCTGTGTCACAGAGGAGACTAGCAGGAGCGGGTAGGGAGCATTGACTTAGGGGACTTGCCGGGTCTCCATCCTTAGCAGCAGGAGACAGCTTTCCCCACCCAGCCTTCCCGAATTCCAGGCTTCAAGCCTGGGCAATGGCCTTGGCCCGGGCCTGGGGATCACTGTTAAGGCCCTCCATAGGTGTTGACCAGGAATGCCGGGAGCCGGCTCCACTAGCTGGAAGCAGGCAGGAACTTAAAAGCAAAGAGACATTGGGAGTAAATTCTAGAAAGCTCATGGTGTTGAGCTTGAAACCCTCTTTCTATTACACAGGGACAGTGACAAATGCTAGATGCTAGCGAGTCATTAAAGACGCGTTAGCCCCAGACCGAGACTTCGCCTTGATCTAATCAGGAGCCAGGAGCAGGAGGGGAAGGGCTCAGTCATCAGTTGCTGGCAGCCCGGTAGCTGTCTGGGGGTGTAACTACTTCAGTCAATGTGCTGGGTACCATCTGTCTCCCAATGGGCCCCCAAACCTATCCTAGGAGGACCCCCAGAGTCTCAGCAAGGACTTCCTTCCTCCTTCCTACATCTCTTCTCACCCCAGGAGTGATCTTGGTCTTAGAGAGAAAGCTGAATTCCAGTCCTACTGCTGATGCCCAGTTTCCCCACCTGTGAAATGGGCTCAGCGACTCCTGCTTTGTCTTCTGGTGCAAGGATGGTATGAGCTGGTGGTGGCAAAACTGGGCATAGGGTTTGCCCCCCCAGGAATCCACTGACTACCATGGGATTCAAGATATAAAGTGGGCTGGGACCCTGATCTACTGTAATCCTCCTGCCTGGGCTCCCAGCTTTAGCAGGGGCTGTGGGGCCATGACTCAGCCTAGTTAGTGTGCTAATATAACACCAAGAAACAGGATCAGAGAGGGCAAGTGACCTGCTGGAGGCCACACTGCTCTTCCTCTTTCAGTTTACTTCAGAGTATTCAGACCCTAGAATCTAACGCTGAAGCTAGGGTGACTCCAGAGTTCCAACAGCTTGGCAGGAAGTTTGTCCACAGTACCCAAAAGAATCCATCGGGCCGGCTTAGCCCAGATGTCATAAAGTATTATCCACAAGGCTCAGTGGGGGGAGCTGCAGGATGCGGCAAGAAAGAGGAGAGGGACAGGAAGGAAGCAGGGAGGGGGAGGGGAGAGGACAAGGGACTCAGAGAGACAGAGACCAGAGATAGAGAGGGGAGGGGAGAGGGGGAAGAGAGACAAAGACGGGGAGCAGAGGAAGACAACAGATGGACAGATAAATGCGCCCATGGGCTGTGCTGGGGCTATCCGGTGGAGGGGAGGGCCTGGGGCTCTGAGTACCTTGCTTGGCTCTCCTGTGGCTAACACTGATAGTGTGGTGTGAGTGTCCCCCGCCTACAGAGGTGGAGGCAGGTCCCCTGAGTGCTCAAGTTGGGGGGGTGGGGGCTAAGACAGAAGTCTCCAGTTTCCTACCAAGGAACACTTTTGGCCATCAAAGGGCTGGAACATGGCAGGCACAGTAACAGGAAGGCTGGGGTGGGGGCCAGGGAAATGGGGGTAGCTGTAAGTTGGGCCCTTTCTGCTGACCCCTCAGGCACAGGGAAAACCCCTCCCCACCCTTCCTTCCTATCGAGTGGGAACAAGGCAGGAGAGGTCACCCTCTGAGTAAGGGCCACCAGGGCCTCAAGTGACAGCTGCAAGCTGATACATCATGATTGAGAACCTGTGGCTGAGGGACTGTGGCTTCAAACAATGAAACTGTGCCCCGCCTTCCTCTTTAGCTGTGGAACTTGGGCTTCACTTCTGGGGCCTCAGTTTCCATGTATGTAAAATGGGTTGAGTATTTCTGAGGGGACTGGCACTTGTCACAGTCCTATGCTGTGAAGGGTTCTGTGACCTTAGGGTACTACTACCTGCCTCTATCCTAGAGCTTTCCTATTCCTTTGTAGGTCAAAGGAGACTGGGGCCCAGTGCCAGCTCATATGTGGGTCGCTGGAAGGTCTTCTCAGAACCCTGGACTAAGGGCAGGGGTCTGGAGGTCCATGGGGTCTGGCTCCACACAGAGACCAAGGCCCTGTGGTCTGGTGTACTGCTCAGCCCAGCATGCCCCATGATATAGCACAAGAGACATACTTCGTTTTGTAGTTTCCTGCTTCTGCTGTACATTGCCAAGTTTGTTCCACGGTGCCTGCTGCTTGTGAACTCCCTTTACAGGACAGTTTTGGGGACAGATCATGGCGTCCCAGGGCCTGATGTTCCTTGTCTGACTGGTCTTTAGAGTGAGGTTTGGAGAACATGTGATGAGGGACTGTGACCAGAAACGGCAGGCAGTGGAGGAGAAATGGAAGGCTTCGGGGGACAAGGAAAGGAAGAGAGTGGGGAGGGAGAGCTGCGGGAACAGAAAACCGCCGAGAGGGAGAGGGAGTGACGCGGGAGAGGCACGGGGCGGAGTTGACAGGAGCGAAGTAGGGGAGTCGGAGAGATTGAGAGAGCGAAACTCTCCGCGGCGGCGGAAAGACAAACCAGCGCCCAGAAACAGAAGGGGGAAAGGAACAGGACGAGGAGAAAGAGAAAAGATAGCAAGCAAACGTGAGCAAGACCTTCAGGAACCAGAAAAGACGCAAGAACTTACGACCGTTGGGAGCGCCGGCGGCAGCAACCGCGGACCGCCAGCCGGGAGGGGTGGGGCGTGGCTCAGGGGCGTGGCCCGGGACGAAAGGGCGTGGGCCAGGCGGCTGGGCGGGGAGCTGGGCTGGGGGCGTGGCCTCCGCGGAGCCGCCCCCGGGCTGTGCGGCGCGCCAGAGTCGGGCCGGGGCGCCGGGGCCGGGGGCGGCAGGCGCGGGCAGGAAGCGCCTCGCGGCCCGGGCCCGCCCCCCGCCTCTCGCCTCCTCCGAGCTCCCGGCTCCCGGCCGCGCCGCGCCCCATGCACTCGCCGTGCCGCGCAGCCCGCGCTCGCCTGGATGGCTCGTCGCGCCGCGGGCGGCGCACCCCCTAGCGCCCGGGCTGCGGCAGCTGTCCCCTGGCCTCCGCGCCCGCACTCGCGGGGCCCCGGTCTGCCGCCGCTGCCTCTGCTGCTGCTGCTCGGGGCGGCGCGGGCCGGCGCCCTGGAGATCCAGCGCCGCTTCCCTTCGCCCACGCCCACCAACAACTTCGCCCTGGACGGCGCGGCGGGCACCGTGTACCTGGCGGCTGTGAACCGCCTGTACCAACTGTCGAGCGCCAACCTGAGCCTAGAGGCTGAGGCGACCGTGGGCCCGGTGCAGGACAGCCCGCTCTGTCACGCCCCGCAGCTCCCGCAGGCCTCGTGTGAGCACCCGCGTCGCCTCACCGACAACTACAACAAAATCCTGCAGCTGGACCCGGGCCAGGGTCTGGTGGTCGCGTGCGGCTCCATCTACCAGGGTTTGTGCCAGCTGCGGCGCCTGGGCAACATCTCAGCCCTGGCCGTGCGCTTCCCGCCTGCCGCGCCGCCTGCCGAACCGGTCACCGTGTTCCCCAGTATGCTCAACGTGGCCGCCAACCACCCCAATGCATCCACCGTGGGGCTGGTCCTGCCGCCAGCCACGGGCACGGGGGGCAGCCGTCTGCTTGTAGGCGCCACGTACACCGGCTACGGCAGCGCCTTCTTCCCGCGCAACCGTAGCCTAGAAGACCACCGCTTCGAGAACACGCCCGAGATCTCCATCCGCTCCCTGGACGCGCGTGGAAACTTGGCCAAGCTCTTCACCTTCGACCTCAACCCGTCCGACGACAACATCTTGAAGATCAAGCAAGGCGCCAAGGAACAGAACAAGCTGGGCTTCGTGAGCGCCTTCTTGCACCCGGCGTCTCCACGCGGGGCGCAGCCCTACGCGTACCTGGCACTCAACAGCGAGGCGCGTGCGGGCGACAAGGACAGCCAGGCGCGCAGCCTGCTGGCGCGCATCTGCCTGCCCCGCGGTGCGGGCGGCGACGCCAAGAAGCTTACTGAATCCTACATCCAGTTGGGCTTGCAGTGCGCGGGTAGCGCGGGCCGCGGCGACCTCTACAGCCGCCTGGTGTCTGTCTTCCCCGCGCGCGACCTGCTCTTTGCGGTGTTCGAGCGGCCCCAGGGCGCCCCAGGTGCCCGCAACGCCCCGGCTGCGCTCTGCGCCTTCCGCTTCGCCGACGTGCAGGCCGCCATCCGTGCAGCGCGCACTGCCTGCTTCGTGGAGCCGGCGCCCGACGTGGTGGCAGTACTGGACAGCGTGGTGCAGGGCACCGGGCCGTTCTGCGAGAACAGACGTAACATACAGGTACGCCGGGGACCTAAGGAGCCTGTGTGGGGATCTGTTGTGTACGCAAGGATGTAGATGTCCCGGAGGATTGGTTGCTGGCAGCGGTGCTGGCCCGGGAGCGAGCTGGGTCACAGGTGCGCACACCTAAGGGTGCTAGGTCTGTGTTGTCAAGGTACCCAGGTGTTCCCGGAAGACAGAGCACCTATATAGCTCAGGTCTGCAGGTGGGGGACACAGGTGCATGCTGAGTTGAGAGAGGGAGTGACATCAAGAGTGTGCTTGGGAGACTGTGGTTGCCCTTAGGACATACCACTGCACCCTGGCAGATGTGTGAATGGGTGTGGCAGCAGAGCCCTGAAGATGAGGGGAGGGTGGGATGGAAGGGCTAAGCGTGTGACAGGGGCACCCACTGGAGGCCCCAAGAGCCTGGACATACAGGGATATAGACTCCCAGTGGGAACATGTGTCAGGAGAAGTGATTGCTTCCCTGGAGAGGTCACCTGGTTGGCAAACAGGTGTGTGCTCAAGGCTGACTTTCACTCACTCAGCACATAGCAGCCAAGCACCTAGTAGGTGGCATGGCAGACCTGGGGTGACCACCAATGTTAGGAACTTTTAACTTAGTGTGTCAAGTGTCTTGTCTTCAACAAATGTCTATGTTTAATTCCATTGTACATACAGACGAAGAAGCAGGTGCAAGGGTTTGAAGGGACACTCAGAGTCACACAGCTGGGAACTAGCAGAGCAAGCCTTGAACTCAAGCTGTCTGCCCACTCCCACCCCCACCCCCCAGCCTGTGCCCATGGTTTTGGGGTATGCTGCCTAACAGATGAATGGGGGCATCCAGGCAGCCCAGCCACACAGATGGGGCCACCGAAGATGGAAAGAGCCTTTGGTGGGGACTCTTGGTTGGAACAGAGAAACTACAGGACTAAGGATGAAGTGGGGCCTGGGGGTGGGCAGAGGCAAGAGGGCCAGGCTAGGGGTCACCAGGAGGGGTGGCCTTGGGTGCAGCCAGTCAGTCCACTTAAAGGATTTTTCAGCAGAACTCATTTTCTATTGACTTAGGTAGGCTTGTGAGTCCTCATTTTCCACCCCAAAGTGACACTGACTTTGCAAAGGGTCAGGAAGCAGAGCCTTCTGTATTCACTGAGGCCCCTGGCTTGTCCCTCTCTCTCTGGCCTTCAGTGATAGCAAGTCTCTCTCCCGTGGGTGTGCCCAACACTGGAGCTTTGAGCAAGCCTAGATTCCTTCCCTTGGCAAAGATTCCCACAACCGCCTACCACCCTGCAGGTCGTCTCCTCACAAGAGAGGTCATAGAGGGTGAGAGGCAAATGGACTGAAGCTTATAGCCCTGCCACTCGGCAGGGTCAGGCCCCCTGTGCAGGGCTGGGGGGAGAGCAGTCACTGTCACCGTTAGCCTTTCCGTGGCTGTGACTGGCTGGATCTGGAGGCTGCGTGAGTAGGAAGGGGGAAGCTCTGTGGGTAGGGGAGGCAGCCTTCTGTGGGCCCCTAGCTGATGAAGGGTTCTGTGGGATTCCTCAGGCTGCCTCTCCCCTCCCCCTCCAGTAAGATCTGCCCTGATTCCCACGGTCCCTGGTGCCCCCTGGGCCGGCACAGTGACTCACCAGGCTGAAGGCAGTTGGATTGTCCTCCTCCCTATGGGGGCAGGGCTTTTATAGGGAAGTTAGCCCCAGGGCACAGTAGTTTAGGCCTGCTCCTCACCTCAAGGCCACATACTCTCCCTGCCTGGGCCCTTCTGTCTGCTGCATTCCTGTGGACACAGGCTAGGGTCCCCTGCAGGACCCCCAGATAATCCCTACCCACAACCCTGTGTCTGGACCTGCGGCAATGCTGTTGTCCTTGGCAAGCCATTGCCAGCTCCCCTGCTTAAAGTCCATCTGTCACTGCCTGGCTGTGACCTTGTTCGGGCAACAATCTTGCTAAGCCTCAGTTTCCTTCTCCCTTGTGTTAAGGGCACACAAGCCCTAAGGGGGAGGGGCGGTGTCTTAGGACCATGCACACGGTCTCCACAGAGGCATTAGAAGCAAATGAGCAAGTTAACTGCAAAGTCAAGTGGTTGGTGCCTGGTGCACAGCAGTCTTTGCTGGGCTGTGCTGTTCTCACCCCTGGGATGTAGCTCTTGGCTGGGCTCTAGGCTGTTCTGGAAAACAGTGTCCTCATCAGGCCTGCTCTGGAACTTAAGACCCTAGCTAGTATCTGCACCTGCAGCCCCAGGTGGGTCCCCTGAACATTTACCAAACCCCCAGTGTTTTGAGACCTCTGCTTTCTGGGGACCCTCATGTTATTTTCCTGGTTTCTGGCCTCTTGGACAATACGAGGATCTAAGGATGGACTGGGTCTCATGTAGCCGAGGCCAGGCTTAGGCTCACTCAGTTTTAGGTTGAGTGATGAGTTTACAGGCGTGTGCTGCCACACTCAGTGGACATGCCCTTGAGTATCAAACCTAGGGTCTAGGGGCATGCTAGGCAAGTATTGTAGCAATTGAACTACATCCTGGTCCCAAATGGGGTTCTCTGAAGCGACCTAGGGTCGCTGTGGGGATTTGATGAGATGCACACACTGTTTGCCCATTGCCATGGACAGGAGTTGGCAGTTGTGTGATTCAGAAAGCCCACGATGGCCAGCAAGGAGGGACCCAGGAGGAACAACAGTCAGGATACACTGGGTGAGATGTTCTCTGAACCCCTACCCTGTGCTGGGCCACAGGACAGGTAGGACTTTTGCCTCAGATGTGGGCAGCTGGGTCCCTCAAAGCCTATCCTGTCCAGTGCCAGGTGGAAGACAGGAAGGTAGGTCGGATTCTCGTCCTCACACCACAGTGTGTTTGAAGGGAAAGCATGTTGGGCAGTTGTATGCTATTGGTGTGAACTGAGGCCAGGAATGGCAAGGTGGGGCTGGCTGGATGTCTCTCCTTTCTCTGAATCTTTCGTTTCTAAATGACCATGACGTGTGTCCTTAAGTTGCGGGACAGCACAGCAAATGCCAGGCCTGCTTTTTCATGATGTCTTTTTATAGTAATGGCAGAAAAAAAAAACTCCCCAGGCGTTTTTAAAGCAGGCGTGTGGTGGGTGGCACACGGCTCAGGAAGGTACTTTCTACCAATTTCAGGGCTGAGATGGCAGGTGGTGGCGGAGGGAGAGAGCTTCCAAGACAGGCTTTAGGTTTGGGAGGGGGTTTGAAGTCGGCACCTTGTGTTAAGGAGGCAAGCAGAGACCCCTGTGGGATTTAGGGGAGGGCCTGGCCAGGGCAGTCTCCCTGGAAAGACAGGGGGGCTTGGGCCACAGCTCTCCCACCCTGGGAGTGTGTCCCCCCCCTCCCCCGCGCGTGCCAGACAAAGCTGACAGAGTTTTTGTTCTGTAGCTCTGTAGCCCAGGGCCAGTCAGTCACCCTCCCTGTGCTCCAGGGTTTCTCCATCTAGAGGAAAGTCTGTGTCTCTTGTCAAAGATGTGGGTCAAAATCTCTCACATGCTACACCCAGGAAACGGCAGGTGCAGGTGCTGCGGGAAGAAAGTACATCAGAGCACAGCATGCTGGTGTGTGGAGCAGACAGCAGGTGCTCAGAGGAGGGCAGGCTGAGCCCTTGCAGCTGATGAGCTCACACCAGGCTCTGAGGGAGCCGGCCTGAGGCCGAGAAGTATGGTGTGTCCCAGTGGAGCAGGCCGACTGAAAGCAAGCCAGGTCCCTGCCTGCTGCCCATCAACTGAGGGAGCTGCCAGCCTTGTTTGTTTGTTTGGGGGCGGTGTTTGGGTGTGCTTGTCACCACCCAAGTCTCACTGGCACAGTCCTCAGACAGTGAGGTTTACAGAGGGGGTAACTGGGACCAGGAGAGGGCAAGGGACTTGCCCAGGGTCTTACAGTACTCTACGGTTCCAGATCCCCAGACTGGGCTTCGGACTCCCTGTGACCAGCCTTTGCTTTGGGATGACAGGGTCAGAGGAGAGCTCTGAGCTCAGAGTGCCTGGGTTCCCCCTTAGCTGGAATGAGGTCATTTAGGCAAGTCCCTGGGGGAGGCTGGACACCACAGTTCCTGGGAAATACATAGGTTGGGTGAAGCTATGGAGCACGTGCAGAAGGGCTGAATGCTGAAGCCTCTTGAGCGAGCACAGAGGGGCCTGAAAGCATCTGGCCACACTTGACCCTGAAAATGCAGTCTTACCCAGGTGTGATGTTGTATAACTGCCTCCCAGCACTTGGGAGGCTGAAACAGGAGGATTGTGAGTTAGAGGCCAGCTTGAACTGCATAGTCAGACCTAAAAATAAAACCAAAACAATAAGGGAAAATAAAGCAAAGTCTCTTCTCGTGAGGGCCCTAGCCCCTGGGAGTATGTAAATGTTTATCTGCATAAAAGGAATGCAGATCAGACAGATTCCTTTAGCTCTTGCCAGTGGGGTCCTGAGTCACTTGTGTTGGGGGAATGGATTAGAGGTGTGGATGGATGCCATGGTCCAGGACACAGCCACAGCAGAGGCCTTCTCTACTTAGCTGGCTAGGTAGCCTTGCTCCTGTAGTTTAGGGAACTAGTGTGTGGTTCAAGTTCTGGTGGCTTCTGTGGGGTCTGAGCTGGACCACAAATTGACAGTCCCTCATTCAGCCACCAAAAATGCAAATGTCCCTTTGTAATTTGTGACGTTTCTTGAGAGTTTGTTCCAGGCCAGGCATTTACAAAGCACCTTGCCACCCACCACCCCCTCCCCAAATCCAATAAAATGGCTTTATCTACATCTGTAGTGATAGGTGAGCTTGTAAAAGCCACAGGTCAATGTCCTATGTCTTCCTCTGTCCCTCTCCACCTTAGCTTTAAAACAGGGTCTCTCGTTGGAGCCTCTTTGGCTGGACTGGCTGGCTAGTGAACTTCAAGGAATGCTCTTGCCTCCAGCTCCCAGTGCTGGGATTGTCGGTGAAAGCAGCCAGCTTTGCACATGGATGCTGGGGATCTGGACTCAGAGCTTTGTGTTTCTGCACTGAGCACTTTAAAAATGAGCCCATTTTAAAGGTGGGGAAATGGAGCCTAAGAATGACCTAAAGTGGCGGTGAGTGCTCCCAGGAGGCCTGCAGAATTGCCCCAGTCTAGAGTCAGAACCCTTCAGCCCCCCCACAAGGTGTGGGACTCCTGCCCCTTTATTGGCTGTCATCAAGATGCTTATCTTGTCCTATGTCTAACCCCAAGGGGCATCCCTTCTAGAGGGGACTAGGCTTGTTGCATGCCCGAAGAGAGAAGGTAGACCCCATCCCAGTAGCCCAGAGTCCCAGAACACTCAGGACCATGCTGCTCTGTGCCCAGCTTCATCTGAGAATAGGAGGCCTTCTGGAGGAGGTGACTCTGGACAGCACTTGGAGGATGGTTCAGCAGGGAAGGACAGAATCATGGCAGAGATAAGGTGGTAGTGTGGTGGCCAACTTAGATTGAGAACACACGGTCTTGTCTGAGGACCAAGGTCTTAGACAGCATCCTGCTGGCCCCTGGGTAGCCTTTGTGGCTTTAGAGGATGAGGACACATGGCCCATTTGGCTCTGGAAAAGTCCTAGCTGCCACCAGGTGCTGGCCAAATTCCCCTGTGATGGCTGCACAAGGTGATTCCCGAAGGCCTTTCCAGCTCTGACAATGGTGTGAGCATTGCCATGGAAACCAGCTGTCCCTGAGTGGGGACATCCCCAGGAGCATCTGTAAGCGCCAGAACAGGATCCTAGCTACCCTAGAACACAGCTTCCTTTTATCAAACCCATGTTGAGTCACCCAGGTGGGCATCCGGTGGTCCAGCTGAAGTGGCTTCCTCTGGTGCTGACCCATGATGCCCCCAAGCTCCCAGGCAGCCAGGCTGTTGCCCTCCAAATGCGCTGTCTTCAGCCCAAACCCCCATAAATCACATACTATGGAGGACGGAAGCCTGCGGCTCTGGTCCAAGGCCTGCATGGCCCCAGAGGGCCGATCACCACAGCACTTCAGGTCCAATCAGTAAATAACGGAGCTGTTGCACTCAGTAGCCTTGAGCGGAGAACTGGGGCTGGAGCTGAGCTGGGCGCTGGCCAGCTGCCTGAATGGGCCATCTCAGCCTCTGTTTGCCTGCTATGTTGTGATGATGCAGTGGGCCTCAGTTTCTCCAGCTGGCAGCCATTAGGAGCTCTGTACTGGGGACCACAGACTGCAGGAACAGCAGACCTGTCTTTGAGTCTAGGAGCCCCTGGGGACAGGAGACTACAGGAGGCCTGAGAGGAGGGAGGTTGTGCTGCAGCGAAGGTGTGAGACTCCATCTGGTCCCCAGCCCACTAGGGACCAGCAGAGGCCAGCCCAGGAGACACAACTGGTCCCCTGCAGCGAAGAAGCAGCAGAGAGCCATTTAGCTAGAGGAGGCCTGACTACTGGAGCTAGCTGGGGGCAGGGCCTCAGGCTGAGGAGAAACACAGAGCTTCTTAGCCCATACCACACTGCTCCTTGGGGACAAGTAGTGGAGGGGGTGCTGGGGCCGGGGCCAGAGCCAGGCCGGGGAATGAGAAACAGTCTGAGAAGGGGAGCTGGGTGTCTGGCCAGCTGTGGCCAGCTAGTCAAACAACCTCTATCTGAGTCAGCCCCTCAGGTTCCAGGCAACAGCAGATCAGGCCACCAAGCCTCTATTGTGGAGGATGCTAACCCATGAACCAGCACAGACACCTGGCAGCTGTAGGTGCCCAGCGGTCGGTTGGCAGGGCTCACCCATCCTTGAGCATCCTGCCACTGCGGATGTTCCAGAGCCTCCTCTGGTGCTATGGTTTCCAGGTGCCTCCAGCAGTCCTGTGTGGCAGGTGCTGTTACTGTTCCAGTCTTACAGATGAGGAAGCCAGCAAATAGCTAGGCTGTGTGTCTCAAGGTATCTCCTGCCCGCCTCTGTGCTGGGCATCTCTAGCCGCTCCTGGATGTATATTGGTGGCCCTGGGAGGTGCATGGGCTTCTCAGCAGGAGCAGTTTCCTCTGAGAGAATCTTCCAGAACTGAGTCTGCCATCCCCTCCCCCAGCCAGAGCTGGTACAATGGTAGGCTTCAGGAAACTTTTTGTCTGCAGTTTGCCCTCAGGTGAGGCATTGCCTATGTGGAGACACCATGTTCCAAAGGGCAGCTTGTGCCGAAGTTGGGAGCTGGGGACTTAAGGCTGGATTTCTTGGAAGTGAAGTTCTGTTTCTGTGCAAGCTCCAGAATATTCTTTTTATTCCTGAGACAAATATTAAGGCCAGTAGCAGAGCTCCCTAACTGGCTGACTCTGTAGGAAGCTTCTGTCTGCTGTGGTTGCCCTTGTTCTTGGGCTCCCAGGAGAACCCTGCCCCAACCTGCCTTGATTCCTGTCCTTGTCCTCCTGGTCTGGTGAAGATCAAGGCTTGAGAATAGGAAGTGTGGCCTCACTTCCCAGGTGGAGAGCTGACCAGGACAGGAATCTCAGACCCACCACAGGTCAGGGTTACTTTGAGCAGGCCCTTGAAGGCTTGTTTATTCTGACTGCACTGGAGACCCACTGGAGGCTGTTGAGCTGCAGAGGGGTCATGGCCTACTTTGCAGTTGTGTGTGCATACGTGCGTGTGTGCGTGTGTTTGGTTTTTCGAAACAGGGTTTCTTTGTGTAGCCCTGGCTGTCCTGGAACTCACTCTGTAGACCTGACTGGCCTCTAACTCAGAGATCTGGCTGTCTCTGTCTCCCGAGTGCTGGGATTGAAGGCATACGGCACCACTACCCACTACTTTTCAACTTAATAGCAAAGTTATTAGAAAGGCAGGAAGGGCAGCCTGTGGTCCTTCCTCAGTCCTCTTTGCTGGCATCCCACACTACCTTGTTCCATTTGTCAGAGGGGCCAAAGTATTGGGGTGCCACCCTCAGCTAGCTATGAAAACTCCTTGTGGAATGGGGTGTGGTTCCCACAGAGCCTCGCATTGGTTGCCATGGAGGTGGGGAGTTCTGGGCAGTCCAGTAGCTGTTGTCACCCCACATCCAGCTGTGTGACACTTCTGAGCAATTGTGAGCCTACCATTCGGGGCCTCAGACTGGAAGGTGTCCCCAGGCCAGAGCCATCTGCACCATAGGCACCTGGGATAGAACCATGGTGACCACGGTTGTCATGCCTTATCCTCCTCTGAGTGCCTACTGCGGAGGTATTGAGGTCTAACGGGGTCTGTGGGCAGGATATGGCAGGCATGCGATGCGGCAAGCCCCCTGCAGCTGGCTTCCTGGGAGAGAAGAGCTGTATTCAGCTGCAATTACTGAGAGTGAAATCAATAGGGCAGCCCTTTAATGGAGAGTGGGCAGCGCTGAGCTGGCCCCAGGAGGCAGTCAGCTCTATAGGGAGGGGCTGTGTGCTCTGAAGGAAGAGCAGCAATCAGTGGCCATTACCTAGCCCATTTCAGAGGGGGACAAACTGAGGCTCTTACAGGAAACAGATAGCTGCTGGGTTTTGTCTTGGCCCCAACACCTGCCGGCTCTGTGAGCCTACTGTGACCATATTCTTTCCTTGCCTCTCCAGCACCTGGCGGCTGCATTGCCTCCCCTCACTCTGCTTGGAAAGGATGCAGCTGAATATAGTCATTTACGCTTTAGTCGAAATTAATTTCCCTTCCTTAGTAAGTATTCACCCAGGAGTAGTATGCCAGAGGAACCCATCAAGTGTGTGATACCTGAATAATAGAAGTGCTGGCCAGTAGAGTATTGTCACAGAGAAGCGCGCGCGCACGTGCGCGCGCGCTCGTGTGTGTGTGTGTGTGTGTGTGTGTGTGTGTGTGCCAGTACACACCTTTGTGATGGGCACACACATACATCTGGAGGCCAGAGGACAACCTTGGGTGTTGTCCTCACAGATTTCTCTAAGTAGGCTAGGCTTGCTGGTCAGTGAAGTGCAAGTATCCACATTTCTCTGCCTCCTGATCTGGGAGTACAAGCCTTTGCCACCAAACTTTTGTTGTTTTTGTTTGTTTTCCGAGACAGGGTTTCTCTGTGTAACAGCTCTGACTGTCTGGGAACTCGCTTTGTAGATCAGGCTGGCCTGAATTCACAGAGCTCCACCTGCCTCCGCCTATCAGATAAATCCTCTGGGATTAAAGGCATGCACCACCACTGCCCGGCCAAACTCTTTTTTTAAAAAAAAAAAGGTTTGAACTCAGGACCTCATGTTTGCCGAGCAAGTTGCCCAACCGAGCCATCTTCCCCCATCCCTGAACTTAACTTTTTGGAGTCTCAACTAAAACCTTGCAGCCTGGATTGCCTGGAGGAGAAATATGGGTGGTGCTTGGGGCCTGAGGTGTGGGACACTAGTGGGAGGGGAAAATGAGGTGTGTTTCAAGAACTGCAGAGAAACCGTGCGGTTGACCTAGAGAGCGGGTAGTGGGCAGAATGGTGTCCAGGGTCCTGAGCAGTTGGCAGGACACCCTGGGGACAATAGGGAGTCACAAGGTGCGATAGTGTCCCAGGGATGGTGATGTGCCATGCCACATAGATCTAGGCATAGGTTGGGGTTATGTGGCCTACCTCAGTGAGTAGGGTGCTATGGGAGAAATTCCAGTCTGGGGCCCAGGGCCCACACCTCAGTCACGAAGTTCAACAAGGCCATGCTCAGGACTTCTGTGGGTCTCCCAGCCCTGCTGCTGTGGGAGCCACTCGCAGTCTGAGGCCAGACAGGCAGCTTCATTCCAGCCCCTGATGCTCACTTCTCCTTTAAAAAAAAAAAAAAAAACGAAAGAAAGGAAAAAAAAGCTTTTTTTTTTTTTAAAGATTTTATTTTTAGGATAAGAGAAAAAAAAGGTTGGGGGAAAGGCTTTTTGAAAATTCCTTCGGCACAGAATTAATGGCTTGTGAACGTCAGGGCGGGCTGCGGGAGTCAGTTCCCAGTCTTTCCGCTGCCTCCTTCTCACCATGGCCCACAAATCACCCCCAGCCCAGAGTCCGCTCTGCCTTTCCCAGGACCCCCACCCTGGCTGGTCAGCCCAGCAGGGCTCAGCAAAGAACCCCAGAGCCACTCCCAGAGCTCACGGAAAGGGTTTACAATTTTAAAAAACAACTTATTTAATGACGCAAGTAAGTAATCTGTATTCACTGGAGAATGTTATGTAAGTTGTGGGAGACATGGTCTCAGTGGGATGGGACGGCCATAGCATTGTGGTGCAGGACAGCTGGGGAGGAGCCCAGCCTGGAGAACTGTTCAGCACCCATGTCCAAGGTCATCTCAGCTCAGATCTGTCCAGTACAAAGGCAAGTAGGTTGGAGCCCGAAGCAGAGGTCAGAAGGAGTCAGAGTGCAGAGTGATTTTGTTTGCACTGTTTCCCTTGCTCTCGGTCAGCCGAGGTCCTAGAATATTAAATGGAAAAATCCAGAAATAATTCATAATCTTGAAGTCGCTTGCCATTCCAAGCACCATGATGAAGTCTTGTGCTGTCCATCCCAGCCCTGCATCTGGATCTGAGCCACATCCAGTGTTTTCACCCTTCCTAAGCCACCTATTCGGTAGCTGCTCAGTACTTGTGGTTGCTGCTCTCCTATCCCCAGATGCCAGAACTTTGTTCCCATGACCCTTATTTTTCTTAAAGTGCAAATATATGATGGTGGCAATTTGATGCATCACAGAAAAGCCATGAAATGCTACTCTAGGAGAAAGGGTAGAAAAACTCCTGACTGGAAGCTGCCTAGGTCTGCTCAAGTGTGAGCCGGAGCCCATGCTGGCTGCACTCCATTGCCGTATTCTGCTGTTGTTCCATTATCACTGCTCTGACTGAGACGACTGGAGAATTCTTACAAGGAGATACGTATGGGACTGAATTGTGAGTGTTGGGCTTGGCCCTTGTGTTTTCTGACATTCCCAGAGGACTTGGGGCATACTCCTGTGGGCAATCTGGCAGACAGTCATGGGGAGAAGACAGCCCTGAGGCCAGACAGGCTGGGGAGGTGTCTGGAACGGAGACCTGAGGATGCAGAAGGCTGGGGTCAGAGAAGCCGGTTGTGTTTTGGGCATTCCATTTATGTGTGCTGGGCAAGTGGTCCTCCACTGACCTCCATCGCTTCGGACTCTACCCACATGGGAGCATGTGTCTGGAGGTCAGAGGACAACTTTTGAGAGTCCGTTTTTGCCATCCACTTTGAGGCAGTGACTCTCTTGTTGCTAATGGGAAGTTTGGAAGAGTCTCCTGTCTCTACTTCCATCTGTCCATAAAAGTTCTGGTATTACAGATGTGTACCACTGCATCTGGCTCTTTACACAGGTTCCACAGGCAAACTCAGCCTGTGTGGCAAGTCCTTGTACCTGCTGAACCATCTCACACACCCAACAGGCACCTCTCCCCATAGAAACAATCCCAAGAAACTGGGGGTGTCAGTAGGTAAGCTGAGGCAAGGATGACTTTCCGTGACTGTATTTGGGCTCTTCTGGCCTGTGTAATGTGGTCAGGTTGTCACCCAATTACAATCTCCTGCGTCTTTTATTCTGAATTGGGATTTCACTGTATTGCTCAGGCTGGTCTGAAATTCCCAGGGTCAGGTGACCCTCCTGCCTCAGCTTCCCTGTTGTCTGAAACGGCAAGGTGCACCCCTGTAGTGTACCTCTAGTCTCTTAGCCAAATTGGCCAGCCTATCTTGCCTTCCTCCCTCCCTCCTGGAACCCAGTCTAGTTCTCACACACCTTAAACACTAGTTATCTCCTAGGTGTAGCTCTGTCACCTAAGGTCAAGGTAGGGTCTGGGGATCTGTTAAGCTTGGCCTCAGCTTGGAAGCAGGGCCTTCAAGCAGGGGCTGAGAGCTGAGATCCAGCTGTGTGGGTAAGCAGGGAGCCAGAGAAGGTTCCAGAGCTGAGGTCTAACCTCCCTTGTCTCTACAGCTACAGCTGGAGCAGCTGGATTGTGGTGCAGCCCACCTGCAGCACCCCCTGTCCATCCTGCAGCCGCTGAGTGCATCGCCTGTGTTCCGTGCTCCGGGGCTCACAGCTGTGGCTGTGGCCAGTGCCAACAACTATACTGCTGTCTTCCTGGGCACTGCCACAGGGAGGCTGCTGAAGGTAAGCATATACAATGGGAACTTCCCAGGGATGGGCCACAGAAGGTCCAGTGTTACTGTCCCCTTCAGGTTTTCCCTCCATGGCTCCACGATGGCCTATCATAGAGGGGAGGACCTGGCCTAAGAGCTGACAGCATCTTGTGTCAGCATCTCTCCTGGCTTGGGGTCTGTTGCCCAGTAGTGGCTTCTTGACCTTTGCAGTGCTCTCTCTGGGCCTGTTTCCCTACTGGCTGCAGTGGTTGTGGTACTTTAATGAGGGGGGGCCACAGTCTGGCTGGCCACCACTTCAGGGGTCCAGTTTCTGGATTAACCATGCTGGTGACCACCCTGCAAGTTCCAGAGCTAAGGGAGAGCAATGAGTTTCTTTTCTTACCCCAGAGCAGGGTGGACATGGGGGACAACCCCCGCCCGCTGCCTCTCTCTAGGGAAGAGTCAGCCTCCAAGCCAAACTCAGTCTAATTGACTCAGAGCCCATAATCTAATTCCCTTTGGCAGCTGCCTGGGTGGGATGGGGGTGGGGCTTGAGCCCTACAATCCTGGCATGGAACCACCCATTGTGGACCCAGGGCCCCAATACTTGTTACTCAGCTTCAATCCTCTGCTAGGTGAAGGAGGTGGTTGTCAGGGCTCAGTGTAGTGGTCAGATGTGTGGCTTCTGTTTTTGACTTCTGTTCCAGGCTGTGTGGCCTGAGGGCAGAGCTTGTCTCCTCTGGATTCAGACTCTATCCATCCAGGAGAAATGAGGCAGATCAGGGCTGTGGTCAGAGCCCTCTCCACCTTCTGCCCACAAAGCTGCCGTCATTAGACACCTGCTGTTTCCCAGTGCCTCAAAGTTTACATAGCAGGAACCTGTCCTCTCTCATACCAGGCCAAGGATATAGCTGTGAGTCTGTTGCACAGAAGGGGGCCACTGAAGTCCTTCAAGAGAGGTGACTGCCCCCAGAGTGACCACATAGATTAACATGGGTCATTCCTTTTCATTTCTAATTGATTTATCCGTGCCATGCTTGGGGTAGAGCCCAGGACCTCAGTGATGGAGCTGAACTTAGGCAGGTACCTGCCCACCCCACAGCTCAGCCTGGAAAGGTCACCACCCGTCTGCTCAGGGTGGTGTCTCTCCTGCCAACCCTTTCCTTGTTTGGAGCATCTATCTCAATCGCTAGCCTCAGAGCTCAGTGAACACCTAGGGAGTAGAAATGAATTGGTGTCTGTGTCTGAGTGTGTGGGGTGGCGTGCGTAGTGTGAGAACAGTAATCAAGCCCCTGCTAGCATCCCAAGAGGCCTCCCGGCAGCAGGGACATCTCAAAGGCCAAGCCTAAGCCTGGGGGGCGGGTGTCTGGAATGACTTGGTACACCTCAGAATGAAAAGGATGGCAGTACTGTTAGGAAGGCGTGTGGCAAAGACAAGACAGGCCTTGAGGGGTGGGGATGTAACAGTAGAAGCAAAGGGGAAAAGAGCTGGGGGTGTGGCTGCGTCGATTATCAAGGCATTGAATCCATAGCCAGTTTTTTCCTGCAGGGAACCTCTGCAGGTTTTAGAAACCCAGAGGAGGGGTGAGTGAGAGGGAGGCCCCAGAAGTCCAGACCACCAGCTTTTAGATGAACAGCTTAGAGCCCTAAGCACCTAACATGCTAGGGATTAGAGGGCCACCCAGACAGGACTTTGCCAGTCCTCAGAGGGACGTGCAAAGGGGCCTGAGATCTCGCCTGGGACTCTGCAGCCCTGTAGAATAGGTGGCCATGCCCCATAACTCTTATCCACTGGGTAAACCGAGGCAGGGTGTGGGAGAACAGCTCATATGGATTATACATGAGTGCAACCTTACTTGAGAAACTGAATCCAAGCAGCCTGGCAGAGAGTGTTTTGGGAACACATAGACCTACACATAGGCCTACACATAGACCTAGGGGGAAATGCTGGAGTTGGGCAGCAGGGAGTTCCTGGTGGGGGCGCTGTTGAGTCTGTGTGGGAATAAGAGTGTGGGATGCTTCCCCTTAGACGCCTGGCTTTCCCTTGAACCCTGGGCCATCCGAGCAGGAGGGGAGAAGTGGCCTGACCTTGTGGGTGGCAGTCCTGGCATTAGCAGGTGGCGGCCTTTCCTCCCACAGATCAGCCTGAACGAGAGCATGCAGGTCGTAAGCAGGCGGGTGCTGACAGTGGCCTATGGGGAACCTGTGCACCATGTCATGCAGTTTGACCCTGTGGATCCTGGTTTCCTGTACCTGATGACATCCCACCAGGTGAGGCGAGCTGTAGCCAGCCAGCTTTGGTGCAGGGCCTTTGCACACGCTGACCTTCCTCCTGGGGCCACTTCCACTACTTACTCATGTCAGGGACTCCATGCTTCAAGGAAGCCATGTCTCCCCAACATGCCCTCAACTAACACCTTCAACCTTAGCTGCCCCTACCCTCACAAGACAGGGGTGGCTACCTTGCTCAACTGGATCCCCTCTGCTTGCAGATGGCCCGTGTGAAAGTTGCAGCATGTGAGGTGCATTCTACCTGTGGGGACTGTGTGGGCGCAGCTGATGCCTACTGTGGCTGGTGCACTCTGGAGACACGGTGAGGGTCCCCCCGACCCTGCCCCTGCTACAATGCTGACAGGGCAGGGAGGGCTAGGGGCAGTGGCCCTGACCTTGGACCTGACCCCATGGGACCTACAGGTGCACACTACAACAGGATTGTGCCAACTCCAGCCAGCCGCATTTCTGGATCAGTGCCAGTCAGGGCCCTGGCCGCTGCCCTGCCATGACCGTGCTGCCTTCTGAGATCGATGTGCGCCAGGACTACACGGTGAGTGGTCCCACACCAGCACAAAGCCTGGAGGACTTGGAAAGAGCAGTGGCAGCCAGGCTCGAGGAAGCTCAAGCGCACAGCAAGGGCCAGACACCACCTCCATGGCTAGGCCACTCTTCTCTATGGAGAACCTAGTCATAGCTAGGACAGTGTATAGCTGGATGACAGAGCAGTGCACAGGGCCACTGCTTGTATTGAAATCGCAGTTCCTAAATATGCTGAGCTGGGATACCCAGATGGAGAGTCAGGCCCCTCTGTCCTCTTCCTAGGTGTGCTAGCAGCTGTCACTTGTCCCTGATATGGCTGAGAAGTGGGTGGTGGCTAGGGCCAGGAAAGCCATGCCTGCAGCATGGTGGCTGGCCCAGCAGTCTGGGAACAGTCCCTCCCAGCTCCATCCTTACTGATTCCTCTGAGGAGAGGGCCCTCCTGTGTCACCCTGGGGGATTGGATGGTTCAGCCAGCTTATCCCTGGGCAGCCTGGGGTAGACACATTCATTCACCTGTTGGTGCTATGCATGTTCATACTCTGGAGACAGCTGATATGCTCTTAGAGGGAGAGAATAGGCAGGTAACATGTAGATGGTGCTGCATGCAGAATAGAGTGGGATGCAAGGGAGCAGGATAACCATGCAGACCAGCTTTGGGCCAGGAGAGGGGTGTAGTGAGTATAAGGAAGAAAAGCCTGATGGGAAACTACAGTCCAGAGGTCCTGTGTAGGCAGAATACACTGCTCTGCCAGCCAACTCCCAAATAACCACACAGAGACTTATTATTAATTATAAATGGTTGGCCAATAGCTTAGGCTTATTACTAACTAGCTCTTACAACGTAAAAGAACCCATATTTCTTATCTATACCACGTGGCAAGCAGTACCTTTTACCAGCATGACATGCTCATCTGCTTCTCCCTACACCTCCTCCTTCCCAGAGTTCTCTCAGTCCGGCTGTCCTGTCTTTACCTCTTCCTGCCTAGCTATTGGCTATTTAACTGTTAAACCAATGAGAGCAACACATCTTCACAGTGTACAAAAAGATTGTTCCACAAGAGCTCTAAGGTGCGAGTGAGGTCCAAGTATCTAGGGATGGGGAGTGAGATCCAGGTGACTGGGTGGGAAGTGAGGTCATAGCAACCCTGTGCTGCGGAGACCTTCTGGTTTTGAGACCATAGGCCACTCTGGCCTTGAACTTGTGGCAATTCCCAAGTGCTATGATTATGGGCTGTGTTGCTGTACCTAGTTTACAAAGCCTTCCTTACCTCTAAGATAAGGAGCCTCAAATGGGAAAACTGAAACCCCAGGGTTACTCCCCTTAGAGGGCCTTGACCTCCCTGAAGGGAATCTCTTTTCTGAGGGACACTCAGGGTCAGAGGCCCTTGTGACAGGATCTGTAAGGGATGTGACCTGGGCCTCACCTGAAGGCATTTCTCCCCCAGGGGATGATCTTGCAGATCTCTGGCAGCCTGCCCAGCCTCAGCGGTATGGAGATGACTTGTGACTATGGGAACAACGTCCGAACTGTGGCCCGGGTACCCGGCCCTGCCTATGACCATCAGATTGCCTACTGCAACCTCCTGCCCAGGGCCCAGTTTCCATCTTTTCCTGCTGGCCAGGGTGAGTGCCTGGCTGTGATGCAAGCCCAAGGGTGGAACCCTGACATCCCAGCTTCAGATGTGGATGAAGACCTTTTGTATCCCTGGTCTCTTTCCAGACCACGTGACTGTTGAGATGTCTGTAAGGGTCAAAGGACACAACATCGTCTCAGCTAATTTCACCATCTACGACTGTAGCCGGATTGGACAAGTCTATCCCCATACAGCGTGAGTGGGCAGGGGAAGAAGGAACAGGCCCTGGCGTGGGGAACAGCTGCAGACTCTGGCACACTCAACAGATAGGACCCTACAGCCTTCCCTTGCCTGAAGCCAGCTCTTACCAGCCAGGCCTTGCAAGCTGACACTAGACTGGTGGGGGAAGAGGGAAATGAAGATTCCACCTGTGTCTTCCTTGCATCCCTCTCATAGTGGGGAGCTCACTACCTTACAAGATGACCCATCCGTCTCCTTTCCCTCCGACACTGGGATCAGACTTCTGGGGCCCAGCTGAGGGTGGGGAGCAGGAGTCTGAGAGGTTCCCTTGTCTTCCAGCTGTACCAGCTGCCTGTCGACGCAGTGGCCTTGCTTCTGGTGCACCCAGCAGCACTCTTGTGTTTCTAATCAGTCTCGGTGCGAGAGCTCCCCAGACCCCACGGTAAGCCTTGTTTTGAGTCTACCCTGCACCCCTCAGGTCTACTTCCACCCCTCGGCTTCAGTACCCACTTCTCTTGTTTGTAAGGTTCCTTGAGAGCTTCTCTTTGTCCCAGCACTGTCTAGCCTGGCAAGGGGGCTCATCGTGGCATGTTTAACTGATTCCCTGTGGCTGGACAGGCTGGTTGGGTTTTTTTTTTCTCCCCTGCCTTTGAATGTCACTGGGTTACTCCTGGAAAGCCAGTTCTTAGAGACAATGCTTCAGGGTTACAGTGTGGCCTTCTGCAAAGCTTGAGTCAGGTTGTCACCCTGCCCTGCTCAGCGTGCTGGCCACTTCCACCCACAGCTGCTGCTAAGGGTAGAACATTGTTATCCCATGTTTTCAGGCTTAGTAGGCTTGGGCCTTGAACCCGAATCCTTCTCCCCTTTCTTTGAAACCCCGAATTGGGTGCGTTAGTTCCTATGGTGTTTCACCTTTACCCTGGAAGGCTCCTCTCTCTTTTAGGAATGACACATGAAATTCCCTAGACCTTGGCAGTGTCCTGAGCTCAGCCATGTCCCTCCTTGCATTATGTCGGGACTGTGAACTCTGAGAGGCTCAAATGTTTCCTGGTGATCTACCAGATCAAGTCACCAGACTGCTGGTCATGTATCTCAGAGAGGTGGCCTAGCTTTAGGTACTGGGATTAGAGAATGCCATCAAGCCCTGTCTGCCACCACAGGGGGCCACAACAGTTGCTAAGAAGAATATGCCATAGCCTCAGTCTGACCCTCAGGCCAGCCTTCAACATCATGCACCAGCCACATCTGGCTCACAGAGTGCCCACAGAACAGGGGCTCTCACTGATAGGCCAGGAGTGACCTATAGCATTGGGTGTTGGGATATAATTCAGGTCCGTCATCCCTATGGCTCTGGGGTTGGAGCATCTGGGTATGGCACTTCCTCACCCACAACCCCAAGCTGCATACACAGCAAGGACTTGATGACCTGGAGGTCCGGAGACCTCCTTACAGTCCAGCGACAATCACTGAGTGCTTGTTGTATACATGAGTCTGTGCTGAGCACTGGGGGAAACCCAGTTAGATGTGGTTCTGTTCTTCCCATTGCAGGCCAAAAGCCTTAGCTCTCTCTTGTGGCTGTGTGATCCCAGGCAGGCTACAATGGCTTTCTGTTCCTTTCTCCCTCTGTAAAGCAAGCCCCATCCCCAAGGTCTGGAATTACTCCCAGAGGCAACAGCCTTATAGTTGGCACATAGGTGATTTTAGAAGCTGGTGGCTACTGTACATGGGTGACCAGAAAAGACTTAAAAGAATTTTGCGTGGGGTCTTGCCATCTGCATAGGAGCTCACCCACTGGGAGGTGCGTCTGACCCAGCAGTCAACCTGCTCTCCACAGGTCTGCAGCTCTCCCTTAGGACAGGAGCTGGGCTGACCCTGGAGGGGCTGTCGTAGAGTATTACTGTAATCTGCCAGGAGAAGAGGCAGCCTCACCAAGGTCTGTGCAAGGCTCTGAACCAGTGCTGGACTTGGCATTTAATTAAGTGCCAGTTAGCTGTGGAGGCGCCAGGCCTCCTGGGCAGACGGCAGGCAGAGGGTCTGCATGCCCCCCCCCACGGGACCCCTGGCTCCTGGAAGGGAGGTGCTGAAGGCTGTGTTTGCAGTCATGTGTGTGGTCCCAGTGGCTCCCACAGGGAGGCTGCTAGGGCTGGCTCCAGGGATGAGCAGAGGCAGCAAGGTGCCAGGTGTTTCAGGTTGATATTGCCTCTCTGAGAGCAGTACTCCCAGGGCAGTGTGACGTCAGGTTTTGGAAGCGGGATGGGAAGTGGTAGCTGGATAAGAGCCTGGTGTGTTCCAAACCACAGGGTGGCATACTGCTGGAACCCGTGACTGGGTAGTTGGATGGGAATTGACAGCCATCAGCGACTGTGGGCTGGGCCACAGCCAGTGGCTTGGTCCGTGGGTCCATCACTGCTGGCTGGGATTGGGTGCTAGGACTTGTCTACAGGAGTTCTGGGTATTCCTGCAGCTCCATTCTCCAATGGAACTTTTGAGATCCTGGCCACCTAGCTTTGTTCCCTGGCAGTTCCAGCCAGGCAAGGAGAGGCTCAGTGCCAACCTACATGAACTAGAGTAGGTTCTGCACACACCTACATGATGGTAGTTCCTGAGCCCTCCCACTCATCCTTGCTCTAGGTGCAGTCAGCTACAGCTTCCCAAGCTTGCAGATTGGGGCAGCAAATGGGAAAAGTCATATGATGGCCTGGGTAGAAACAGGAAAGGGAGGCCCATGCCCTCTTTTAAAGGAAACCGAGACTGGCTTCTGGTCCTTGGACTTATTCAGTTAATGCTAGTGAACAGTCAGAAGGTTGTTCACCTCAGGCACCACAGGACCCAGGAGTTGATGGTGTCATCTGGGCTTCCTAAACCTCTGGGGGATGCCATGTTCAGGCTCTTTGTTCTTGGTGCTCTCAGCAGCTGGGGCTGATTGGGGATCCCTCCCATCCAGTCTAGGTAACTGGACAATGTCCTTTCCAGTTCCACCGGAGTTGTGTTGAGACTGTCCAGTTACAGGACCAAGATCTGCTGCCTGGATGGTTGTCTTAGGCCAGGTGGGCTTAAGGGTTGAGGTCAGTCTCCTCATCATGAGCCTGTTGAGCGCTGGTCCATGTCAGATCAGCCACAGAGGCAGATGGTAGGGCTAAGAGGCCACGGGTAGACATGGGGGACTGCCGGCCAGGGTGTGGGGATTTGGAAGGGGGTCAGGATTCAGCCCAAGCCACACACCTTCCACATAGAATGGCTCTACACATCTTGGTGGTCTGGATTATAAGAAGTCAAAGGGAGCAGGTGACTCTTAAGGTGATCCCATGTGTTCACTGGAAGGCTCCAAAGTCCTGTCTGGGGTAAGCTGCTTTCCTCCACTGTGACTCAATTGCTTCGTCTCTAAAATGGATATAGGGTTCTCTGGCTTCCACATAGTATGTGAAATGTTCCATGGCTGCCCATCTGTATGTATTCTCAGCACCAAGGAGGCTGAAGCAGGAAAAGGCAAATTTGAGGCCGGCTTGAGTCATGTGGCAAGCACACGGTGTGTGGAAGACGGGGTTGCTGATGGGAGTGGTGGCCCACCTGTGACCTAGTCCTTGAGGCCAGCCTGTCTCAATAGCATAGTGAGACCCTTTGTCAAAAGAGAGATGGGGTCAGAAGGAGGAAGAGAGAAAAAGAACAGAGGAAAAACAGTGCCCAAGGAGAAGAGGGCCTTGTCCCAGAGGATGATTTCAAGTGCATACACAGGCTTATAGTCCCTCCCAGCCCTGTCCTAACCCTCCTTGCCCTGCCAGATGTGGCCAGGAGGTCCCTGGCTAGAAGGTCATTGTGGCCCCAGGGTATGTGACCGCCCCAGGCCCTGTGACTTCTGGCCCCAGTAGGTCAGATGTTGAGATGTGAATATGTAGGAATCTGAAGCTCCAGCACAGATACGGTCCCCAACATCCTGCTCAGAGGGATGTGGAGAATGTGTAGCCACAGCCCTTGCCTTCTCTGCCTTAGTTTCTACTGCACAGTGAGGTATGGTTCCTAAAAGCCATGAGGGCAGTGTCAGACCTGGCCCAGTGTTATGGTCATGGGAGGCTGAGTCCCAGAGACCCAGCCACCAAGAGCTCACCACCCCTTGATACCCAGTCACTGGGTCTGAGGAGCACATCCAAGAGGCAGACTCCACCTAGATGGAACATTCTGCCTCTGCTTCTGTTTTCTTGTCTGAAAGTGGGGCTGCAGGCTCTGCTGTGGAGGCTGCTGGCAGGACTGTGTGTTGGGGGCAGGGGCTCTGTAACATCCTGTTTGCCCCTTCTCTGTTTGGTCTGCAGAATCCTCAGGACTGCCCCCAGATCCTGCCTTCGCCCCTGGCACCCATGCCTACAGGTGGCTCCCAGGACATCCTGGTGCCTCTCACTAATGCCGCCTTCTTCCATGTAAGTAGAGGCTGAGCAAGGTCTGTCCCAGCATCCAGAATGGTGGCCCTGCTTTTCTCTCTGAGCCCCACTCCAGCTGTGTAAGAGTTGGAGCAGGAAGACCAGGCTGATGGGGGACAGCAGGCAACCAGCAGCTGCCAAGGGAACCCTGGCCACACCCCAGTATTCCTGCCCTGGAGGCTCCCTGGCATAGTGGCCCAGCCCCCTGCCTAGTACCACAATCCATGGGTAGATGACGTCCATGTGGCTCTGCCTGTCCTGCCCAGGCTGAGCAAGACCCTGGGTGCTCTAAGCTCTGTGGAACATACTGACCCAGTTCAAGGCTCCATCTTTCCCAAGGATGGCCAGAAGAGGCCATGCTCCTAATTCCCAAGGTCTAGAGGAGGGGACACTGAGGGAGGAAGTGGTGCTTGGGGAAGGGATGTGGCCATCATTACCCCCCCACACACCAGAGGAATGTGGCAGAGGGGAGTTGATGACTTTTGGAAGAATGCCAGCCTCTCTAATTCCTGGGACATGCCATCTGTCACTGCCACGTGGGAGTTGAGGCCCGTGACAGTTGTCACACATGGGGGCCACGTGCCAGGCATATGGGATGTGTCAGGGAACCCCTTATAGGGTAAGAGTTCTTGAGGGCCAGGGTGGAGCTGCCCTCTACCCAAAGGCCTACCGTGCCAGGGCCTGGTGGGTCACGGGAGCAGGGTGGGGAGGCTCTAGCCCCAAATCAGCCCTGGCTGATTCTCTCCAGCTGTGTGGCTCTTGGCGCATTTACTGCTTTTACCAGTCACAGAACTCCCCAGCTCCTTGCCTACCAGTCTCACCCTGTATCAGCAGGAGGCCTGGACACTGGGCAGCACTGCTACGGATGACTAAGCCATGTCCTTGGGGAGGGGACCCAGTTCCAATTCTGCACACTGGGAATAGACCATCATTTGGCCCTGTCAGCAGCTTCTTTCCTGTGTTAGCTTCCAGCTAGGACCCCAGGAAGAAGAGGTTGTCCTGCTCTTTTCTCAGAGTGTCATATCTGCCAACAGTAGGAACATAAACAGGAAGTACTAGCACATGGCTGCTGGGGTCTTGGTCTGTTGTCACTCAGCAAATATTTATTGATATTGCTCTTGAGGGAGCAAGATGAGACTGAGGAACCCTACTTAATGTGTTAGCATTTATTGAGCACTTCCTGCATACCATGCATAGCAAAGCACACATTAGACACCTGTATACGTAAGCCACTAAAACATAGGGTCTGTACCCAGAAGACTTACTCACATAATATACAGTTAAGAAAACCAAGGCTCAGAGAAGCAGAGCAACCGCATGAGGCCACATAATGAATAAGTAAAGGTGGGATTTAAAGCTAGGCATATGGGAGGTTGAGCCTGGGCTTTTCACCAACTTCTGCTGCTTGTAAGGGTGTGTAAAGGGCCTTAAGGTCAGCTAAGACCTTCCCAGTGGGTGAGGAGACATGTGGAAACAGAACACTTGCAGGACAGGGCTGGTTTTGGGAGTAGAACAGGTCCCTTAGTGTGCGTCCCCTTACTGTTGAGGGCACGATTGTGTATGGGGTGTCCTGATCCAAGGGGGCCTAGGGGAACCAGGGTCTCTGCAGCTGGAATTTGGACACTGGTGATTCTCATTGATGGCAAAAAAGAGACCAGCCCATGCAGAGCGCTGGCACATGCCACCTGGAGATTGGCGGGGTGTTTAGGGTTTAGCTTTGCAGGGTAGAGACCAGAGACTCAGTCTAAGGGGCAGACAAGGTCTCCTGGATCTAGGGTGTCATGAACTGGTTTAGGACACTGGGGGTGATAGGGAGACTATCAGAGTCATAGGCCAGAGTTCTCAGTGTCTGCAGCCCCTGACTTGATGGCCAGGGAGGAGATTCTGGGGGCAAAAGGCTGGTGGAGTCCCTAGCCCTCCAGTCAGGGTGGCAGCTGCCATGTTCTGCGAGAGGTCGGAGGAATGGGTGCTGGTAAAGCCTCTGCCCTGTGTCTGTAGGGTACCTCCCTGGAGTGCAGCTTTGGCCTGGAAGAGAGCTTTGAGGCTGTGTGGATAAATGACTCACTGATACGCTGCAACCAAGTGGGGGTAAGTAGCAGGACCCCAGCAGGGCACAGAGGAGACCTGCTTGGCCTCCTTTCTTTCTCTCTCTATGTTCCTCTGCTTTTTGTTCCCCCCTCCCTTGCCCTGATCCATCTTGGTGACACCCTTTGCCCCCACCCTTGCCTTTCATACTTCCTCATTTTGCAGCTGCACACGACCCAGAAGAGCCAGGTGTTTCCACTTAGCCTGAAGCTGAAGGGGCCACCAGACAGATTCCTAGATAGTCCTAACCCTATGACAGGTAAGTGTCCCACCTATCCCACTGGTCATTGGAGGCAACCAGCTTTGGGGGCTCCCCTGGGCAGCCACAAACTTCATACCCCATGAGTGCCCAAACATCCACTGAGACACGTGGGCCAGCTGCTCTGTGGTGGCCAGCCTTAGACCAATGACCATGTCACCTCCAGGATCTTACTTCCCTCTCTGAGCCCTGTTGTTCCTATGTCCAGTGAGGCCACAAGCCTTTACTGCAAGATTGACCAGGACTAAGTGAGCCCCTTGAGGAGAAGCAGTGTTGATGAAACTGGGGGCTGGACACAGGGCTGCACAGTTAGAAACTGGCTAAGAACTTTAAAGGTGCTGACCCTGGAGTTGCCTCGCTTCAGGCTGACCATGCTGTCCTGTGTCCACAGTTGTGGTCTACAATTGTGCTGTGGGCAGCCCTGACTGTTCCCAGTGCCTGGGCCGTGAGGACCTGGGTCACCTCTGTTTTTGGAATGATGGCTGCCGCCTGAGAGGGCCCCTGCGGCCACTCCCTGGCACCTGCCCAGCCCCTGAGATACGAGCGGTAAGCACACGCCATGCCAGGCATTACTGGCACCCGTAGCTCTCTTGACTCATAGGTCGCCTCCTGTGGCTACTGTTTTAATAGGGGCCGGTCACTGGGAGGTGGGAGGTGGGGCCTTTGATCATTGACTTTTCACAGCAACCCAGGAACCCATCCTGGTGACAGTTGAGATTTCCAGGAACTCACCAGTCTGATTTAGTTAGAAAAATCTCAGGGAAGGATTTTGATTGGCTTAGGCTAGGCCAAGTGCCCACCCCTAGACCAATGAGCATCTGGCTTAGATGCTGAATTCTGTGGTCAGGCATGGCCACCAAGAGCCACATGGCATCTTCAGACTCCCATAGGATGCATGCAGCCCATCCACCAGTTGCCCTCTGAACCCTCTGAGGCTCCCTGTCCTCTGCTGGGTCTGTGACCTCTTGTGGGCACATATGACAGTCAGAGGGACACCGGGCCTCAGACCCTCACTTGCCCTGGTTCCCTGGCAGATTGAGCCTCTGAGTGGCCCATTGGACGGTGGGACTTTGCTGACCATCCACGGCAGGAACCTGGGCCGCCGGTTCAGTGATGTGGCACACAGTGTGTGGATTGGCAGTGTGGCCTGTGAACCCCTGGCTGACAGATACACAGTTTCAGAGGAGTGAGTGTCAGGCACTGCCAACCTAACCCTCACCCCGCCCCCCAACAGTGGCACATTGCAATGACTGGGCCTCCCACTGTCTCTGCCTGGGCCACTCCTCTATCCTGCCAGCACTATGATGCCTCTTCTGGGAAGCCCTCTGGGCTTTCCCTGCCACATCAGTCTTATTCTGATGAGAACTACTTGATACTCATAAGGTTTGGGGGGCTCTGATGGGGTATAAAGATCAGGGTGCAGCACCTGGGCCCAAAGGCCTCTGGGGACTTCTGCAAGCAGGAAATTAGCGGGACTTCCTGTTGGAAGGCTCTGAGCCAGGCTTGCCGAGAATAGCAACAGGTGGCTAACCCAGACTAGCTGGGCAAACTGCCTGGTGATCAGAGAGCACCTGATCTTAGCCCTTGTCTCAGAGCCTCAGTCTGAGGGGGAAACAGTGGAGTGGTGTGTCCCCACTTGGCCAACCCTAGGATGACCATCTGCCCATGGAGAACACTGTTGGGTGGGCATTCTGACGTGAGTGGGAGGCAGGCCCATGGGCAGACACAGGTACTGGCTCACCTTCCGTCCACATGCCTGCCTGTCCTCAGGATCGTGTGTGCCACAGGGCCGGCACCAGGAGTCTTCTCAGACGTGGTAACTGTGAACGCCTCCAAGGAGGGCAGGTCGAGGGAGCACTTCTCCTATGTGGTAAGTAGGCAGCCACCACCGCCATCCCGCTCACTCCCCATAAGCCTGCAGCTAGACCCTAACCCCTTTCCTTCTCTCCAGCTACCTGTGGTCCACTCCCTGGAGCCTGCCCTGGGTCCAAAGGCAGGGGGCACCAGGATCACTATTCACGGCAGTGACCTCCATGTAGGCTCTATGCTCCAGGTCCTGGTGAATGACACAGACCCCTGCACGGACCTCATGTAAGCCATGCCCACAGTCTGGCAGCTGGGAGGTGGGTGACCCTCTCCATAGGTATAATCCGGATATGCCTAGCTTTCTCCCTTCTTGGCTTGGGGTGGATGTGGGAAGGAAGAAGGGAGATATCTGAGTTGGGTACAACCTGAGCCAACGAGTGGCAGAAACTGGAAGGAGAAACTGGGCAGAAGACACGGCCAGGGCACATGCAGCGGGTGAGCAACTGGAAAGGGCCACACTCATGTCTTCTGCTTGTCACTCCTCATAGGCGCACGGCCACCAGCATCACCTGCACTGTGCCTCGGGGGACCCTGCCCGCTCTAGTACCTGTGTGTGTGCGCTTTGAGAGCCGAGGCTGTGTGCATGGAAACCTTACCTTCTGGTACATGCAGAACCCAGTCATCACTGCCATCCGCCCAGGCCGCAGCCCTGTCAGGTGAGATCCAGATCCACCCATGCCCACTGTGTCTCTGTCCAGGCTGCGGGGAGCCTGACAAGTCTTGCTGTCCCCTCAGCGGTGGCAGGACCATCACTGTGGCTGGCGAACGTTTCCACATGGTACAGAACGTATCGATGGCAGTACACCACATTGGCCGGGAGCCCACGGTGAGGGGGCGGGGTGGATGGGGGTGAGGGCATGGGGGCCATGGTAGTCCTGTGCGGCCAGCTTATGTCTGTTCCTCTTGACCTCTCCATCTCCCCCCTTTACCCTCATCCTTCAATTTTCCACTCTCGTGGGTTCATCCTACCCAGTTCTGCAAGGTTCTCAACTCCACACTCATCACCTGCCCATCTCCTGGAGCCCTGAGCAATGCTTCGGCACCTGTAGATTTTTTCATCAATGGCCGGACATACACAGACGAAGCAGCTGAGGAGCTGCTGGACCCTGCAGAGGCACAAAGGGGCAGCCGGTTCCGTCTGGACTACCTTCCCAATCCACAGTTCTCCACAGCCAAGAGAGAGAAGTGGATCAAACATCACCCAGGGGAGCCTCTCACCCTAGTCATCCATGTGAGCAACTAGCTGGGAGGATGGGTAATGGGAGCAGGGGGCAGCTGACCTGGGAACCCCACCCCCATCCCAGCATCCCATATATACCCACAGAAGGAGCAAGACAGCCTAGGGCTTGAGAGCCATGAGTACCACATCAAGATTGGCCAGGTCTCCTGCGACATCCAAATCGTCTCAGACAGAGTCATCCACTGCTCAGTCAATGAGTCTCTGGGCACAGCTGAGGGACAGCTGCCCATCACAGTGAGTGGGTGGGGCTCTGGAGGTGGGCAGGCCTGACTTCTGTGTACAGAAGTCACTGAGTATTTTCATACTCAGTAACTTAGGTCAGCAAAGCAGAGCTTTATACCCTGACTTGACAGATGGAGAAACTGAGATCCAAGTCATTAGTTAGCACCAGAAGCTATTAAAAAGTTGCTCCTGCCTGTTTTGGTGTCCCACCTAGAGTGTGCTCTACCCAGAGCCTGTCATTGTTTAGAATCCTGGAGTCTGGAGTGGTGGGGTGGGGCAGGGGGGCTTTTAGGTATTGCTATACTGCATCTGTCTACCTCCTGCTGAGTTACCCTCACCTGTTTCCAAGACGACAGCCAAGACTCCATGAGCTTCCCTGTGACCTCTCCTAGGCTGTTGTCATCACAGCCCTGTGCTGATTTGGCCTCTCTCTCTGCCAAACCCTGGATCTCAGTTTGTCGGGCACAGTTTGATCAGGAGGTCACTTGCCTGTGGACACACAGCTAGTGAGGAGAGCTGAGGTACAGCTCTGGCAAAGCCTGATGTGCCACCCCACTGTGCACAGATCCAGGTGGGGAACTTCAACCAGACCATTGCCACACTGCAGCTGGGGGGCAGCGAGACGGCCATCATCGTGTCTATTGTCATTTGCAGTGTCCTGTTGCTGCTCTCTGTGGTTGGTAAGTACCCTGCACTTACCAAGAGTTGGGAGGGCATCTGTGAATCCCTCTGAGAGTGGCAGTGGGCAAGGCATGGGCACAATTAGAAGGTGGCAGATATCAGTCAGACCTGTACACTCAGACCATAATTGGCTTTGGATACAAGGCAGAGGAATTTGGGGGCTGCTGGGGAGAGGTTGCTCAGGGGAAATGACCCTGTGCGTTAAAGCAATGCGTATGACGAGGCAGAGAGAGCAGAGCCCCTCTGTACTGCTGGGTGAAGGGACAAAGGTACACTTTCCTTGGGAAATGGCCTGTCAGTTCCTAACAGTTGTTAGGCATAGATGGCCCAGTAATGTACACTGGATATCTACCTAAAAGAAAGGAAAACATGTTCACATAAACTCTATACGCAGATGTCCGTAGCAATGTTACTTATAAAGAGGTCACAACAGCCCAATGGCCGTCTAATGATAAGTGTGTAATAAAATGTGGTATATCCATACAATGGAGTTTTCAGCCATAAAAAAGGAATATTCCACAGCATAGATGGGCCTTGAAAACAAGGACAGTTAAAAAGATAGACACAAAAGGCTACATATTGCCCAACTGTTTATTTGAAGTGTCCAGAATAGGCAAATCCATATAGACAGAATGATTAGTGGTTATCTGGGAGATGGGGGAAATGGGGAGAAATACTGGGTAAGGGTCTCCCTTGGACAGTGAGAATATTCTAAAATTGGATAGCTGTGATAGTCACGTGACACGTGGTTAAGCTCAGGCACCCTGGCCTGTAAATGGATGGGTTATACAGTCAGTGCATTTGGAGGCCAGAGGTGTGGCACCTCAGTGGCTGTCATCTATATTGAGACCTGGAGCTCACTGACTTCACCTGGCTTGCAGGCCAGCGAACTCCAGGCATCTACCTTTCCCTGCCTTCCCAGCACTCAAATTTCAGGCTCATGACACCATGCCCTGCTTTTTATATGAGTTCTGGGGATCAATCCTGGGTCCTCATATTTGTACAAGTTTTTTAATCAAGTTTTTTTTATTTGCCATCACTTGTGCAAATAGTAGTATTTGCTAATAGTAATATAAATTACCATATCCAATATTAAAAAGTATCAGGGAAAGCAGAAAGATGAACACACTAGATATATTGTTCCTAAAAATACTACCCATAATATTTCTGTATATATCAATGGATTGCCATGCCTCACAGGAAAGGCAGGTACTGTATACTACTTTGAAAACTTGAACTCACAAGGCACATCAGGGCAGAAGAAACAAATTGCCTGTAATTCTTCAGCTCAGAGAAAGCCCCTGATGACTGTGCTTTGACAACATTTCTTTTTCTAAGAAAAGTCATCAAGGGTTGTCCGAGCCCTGAGTTGTTGGGGAGGGACAAAGGGCAGAGGGACTGAGGACGACACCTGCTTGCTCCTGCCCAGAGACACTGAGGCCCGTGGGTAGACCCTGCCCTTTCAGGCCCACAGCCTGCATTCAGCAGGTTCCCGTTGATATCTTTTCATGGGCCCTGGGGACCTGAGCCGCCCCTCTGCTGTCCACAGCCCTGTTCGTCTTCTGCACCAAGAGCCGCCGTGCCGAGCGCTACTGGCAGAAGACTCTGCTGCAGATGGAAGAGATGGAGTCTCAGATCCGCGAGGAGATTCGCAAAGGTGGGTACCAGGGTCAGGTGGCGCTGCACCTGACTGGGCAGGATCACTCACAGCTGCTGGTCTGTCGCACAGGCTTTGCAGAGCTGCAGACAGACATGACGGATCTCACCAAGGAGCTGAACCGCAGCCAGGGCATTCCCTTCTTGGAGTACAAGCACTTTGTGACTCGTACCTTCTTTCCCAAGGTACACACCCTCCAACGTGCATTGGTCATCACGGGAGTTTGAATCGAGGCTCCTTTGTGGGGCCTGCACTCCTGTCCATAGCCACCCGGGTTCCTTTTCTCTCCCTGCTTTGATGGTTAACTTTCTATGTGGAAGACTGCTGTCGTGTCCCCCGTGTTGACCTCCCCGTCCCCACACTGAGGGAGCTGAGTAGGGAAACAAGGACTCTCCCAGGTCCTGGCCAGACGTCCCCGCTTCCATGTGCCCATTTCCTCTTGATGATCCAGGGTCCATGGGCTTACTACCCCCTGTGCAATAATCCAAAGAAGCACCTGGCTCCACCATTTCAGGAACCCCTCCCCCCAGCTTTTCCCAACCATAGAGCATAGCAGCCTGCCTGCCTCCATCTCCCCCACTGCATGACTCAGTGACTTTGGTTTGCCCCTGAGCCTCAGGTCCCTTGCTGTGCCCCTCTCGGGAGCCCAGGTCCCTTGGCCACCATGTGGCCCTGCCACTCTCCTCCATGTGTGGGTGTCCTAGGTGCCTGCCAGTCTGCAGTGTTAAAGCACTGGCTTCTCTCCGCAGTGCTCTTCCCTCTATGAAGAGCGGTATGTGCTACCCTCACAGACCCTCAACTCCCAAGGCAACACCCCGCCACAGGAAACCCACCCGCTGCTGGGAGAGTGGAACGTGAGTACCCGGCTCCGAGGGCCTACACCCACTCTCTGATCCAAATTATTAGAAGATAGACGGCCCTCCCTTCTGAGAGGCGTTTAAGCATTCATTCACGATGCTGGTCCCTGAGGCCAGGAAGAGAGCCTGGGCATATGATCTTGTGCCACCTGCTGCTTACACATGAAAGTGGCACAGAGAGGGCATGTTGGGTTCCCTACAGCCATCCTTGCCCTGCTAAGCGCCCCTTTGTCACTCTGCCTAGTGGTGGGTAGTGAACACCCTATTCCAGGAGGCATCTAAGCAGCCAGCATGGGCACTGGGGCCTCCTGGGATGCAGAGCGCCGGGTGTTTCCTTCCACGTGCACAGATCCCGGAGCACTGTCGGCCCAGCATGGAGGAGGGGATCAGCTTGTTCTCCTCACTGCTCAACAACAAGCACTTCCTTATCATCTTTGTCCACGCCCTGGAGCAGCAGAAGGACTTCGCAGTGCGTGACAGGTGAGGCTATGTGAGATGCAGGGACATGGGTCCCCAGCCAAATCCATATCCCTGGGCAGCTGTCACCCACTGAAAATCAAATCACAGGCTCCGAGACTCCCAGGCGGACCTCATTGCTTCACATAGGCTCCCGGTGTAGGCAGAGTCTTCTGACTGGCTATCTGTAGGAGCCTCCACGGAGGGCCACCCGGGTCCAGCAAGGAGGTGGCTCGGCCTTACTGACACCCTGTGCCTGCAGGTGCAGCCTGGCATCACTGCTGACCATTGCCCTGCACGGCAAGCTGGAGTACTACACCAGCATCATGAAGGAGCTGCTGGTAGACCTCATCGATGCCTCGGCTGCCAAGAACCCCAAGCTCATGTTGCGGCGCACTGAGTCAGTGGTAGAGAAGATGCTTACCAACTGGATGTCCATCTGCATGTATGGCTGCCTGAGGGTAAGGCCCTGCTCTGCCCTGAAGCCCCGCCCCTGCAGACAAACCTAACTTCATTACGGTCTTCACTTTAGGGCTGAGTGGGAGTCTTTTCAATGGGACCCTTTGGGCAGGTGAGGAAACAGAACTTGGAGAAGATCTGGCTAGCCTGCTCCAAGAACACAAAGCATTCTCAGTCAGACCAGAGGCTGGTGGGTCTTGTTGTCCCTTAGCCTTAGTCCTCAAGCTATCCTTGGGGAGCAGTATTTGGAGGAGCTTCAGGTCCCTGCATTCCTGAGCCTTCCTCTCCTTAGGGAAGAGGGGGGACATAGAAGCAAAACTTCAAGTACCTAACAGATGCCATAGAGCAGAGCTTGGTCAGTCTGACTGATGACTGTTTGGAAAAGCCAGGAGGGTTTCCTGAAGCAGGTGACTCACCCTGAGCCCTGAGGGCTCAGTGGGAAGGAGCCAAGGGGTCAAGGCCAAGTGAGTAGCCCTGCCCCAGGATCCAACTACCCTGTGGTGGCAAAGGTCCAAGGGTCACCTAGGCATCCTTCAAGAAAGGCAAAGGCCTGGACAGGACCCAGAACCAGAACCTTAACTGTTCTGGGCTTGTGACTGGTCACTGGTACAACCTAGCTGTGTGGTTCTGGGCAAGTTATTACCCTCTCTGGACTTTAGTTTCATTTTGTCAAATGAGAGACCCCAGCCTCGGAGCCCTGTGGATCATCCTGGGACAATTAGAGAGTAGAAGGGAAATGGGGACACTAGGAGAGAAGCCAGATTCTGAGCCACTGCGGGTGACCTTTGCCTGGCCTTCTCCCATCAGATGACAGGGTGGTGGTGACTCCCAGGCCAGACAACTGCAGCAGAAAGCAGGGCTGGCAGCTGCCTTGGCGCTGCCACCAAAGCAGTCTGGTACTGTGACAAACTCATTTTCCCTCCAAACCTGTTCACCTGTTCTGTGCAGCGCTGGGCAGGGTGCTTGCCCTCTCTGAGCCTCAGTGAGGATGGCTGGTCCCTGGATGTGTGGCTAGAATGCAGTGGAGACACTCCAGAGAGGGTGTGGGTGTCAGCCTCTGCAGGAGGTGGTGACAGCCACCTGAGAAGGGACGGGGAATATGTGGCACACTCGCGGACCAGAGCTTAGATCCTGGAACACAGAGGAGATAGTGGTGCGATGAGTCCTGACCCTCGACCCTCACGCTCACAGGAGACAGTAGGAGAGCCCTTCTTCCTGCTGCTGTGCGCCATCAAGCAGCAGATCAACAAAGGCTCCATCGACGCCATCACAGGCAAAGCCCGCTACACGCTCAATGAGGAGTGGCTGCTGAGAGAGAACATTGAGGCCAAGCCCCGGGTGAGCCAGGGCCAGGACACTGGTCCGCTAGTGGGTGGGTGTTCTTAGCTGGGCTCTCCTGGCCTCCAGTCTGGATCAAGCCTCCCCAACTGGGTCACTAGACCTAGTGATGACAATGGCCCTTTGCTGCCACCCCCTCTCTTGTGCAGAACCTGAACGTGTCCTTCCAGGGCTGTGGTATGGATTCACTGAGCGTGCGGGCCATGGACACCGACACCCTGACGCAGGTGAAGGAGAAGATCCTGGAAGCCTTCTGCAAGAATGTACCCTACTCGCAGTGGCCGCGGGCGGAGGACGTGGACCTCGGTGGGCAAGGGCAGGCGCCATGCCTGGCAGCTGGCTGCTGCAGCCTCTTTCCCCGTGTTAGTCGAGGCCCTGGAGTTCCCCTTGAGGGAGAATTCCTTGTCCTGCAGCTGTGGGCAACAGCAAGGAAGCAATCAAGAAATGCTCCTCAAAGAGGGCTTGGGGGGTTGGGATCTGAAGGATGAGTAGGAGTCACAGACCACTTACCAGAAACCGTTCCTAAAGTTCACACTGCACCAGGCCCTGCCTTGTACTCTGGACAGTTATGGTGAACAGCTGGGCTCCCAAAGGGGTGTGGCCTGCTTTGATTCCAGAAGGAGAAGGGGAAGCTTCTTTGGCCCAGGCTAATGGCTGCCCCTGGAGCCACCCACTTCCCTAGCCATGATGCCCCTTTTCTCCTCCAGAATGGTTTGCCTCGAGCACCCAGAGCTATGTCCTGCGGGACTTGGATGACACGTCAGTCGTGGAGGACGGCCGCAAGAAACTGAACACGCTGGCCCACTACAAGGTGCCCTACCTGACCAAGCCACCCTGCCCCCTCTCCTGTCTAACCTCTGATCTCTGACCTCACCTCTCCTCTGTCAGATTCCTGAGGGTGCCTCCCTAGCCATGAGCCTCACAGACAAGAAGGACAATACCCTGGGCCGAGGTATGGCTTGGAGCTGGGGAAGGGATCCAGGCAGTGTGAGGGAGCTACCTTCCTGGGATCCTTCTGAGCTGAGCTGGGGGAACTGAGACTTGGGGGGCCTCAACCTCCATGCTGTATCAAAGCTGATTGCTTCCAGCAGCTAGAGCAGGGCCCCAGGAAGGGACATGCACTTCCAGGAGGCCCCAACCGTGCCCAGGTCTGAGCTGGCTGCTGTGGCCCTTGGCCTCCAGGCCACACCACTGCCTCCAACTCCAGACCATATCCTCACATGCCCCAGGCCCAGATTCTGGTAGGGGGGGCTTCCCAGGGTCCCCCATGAGGTAGAAAGTCAGATCTTGGCTCTCCATCTCTCTACAACTTGTTCTCCGGGCATCCATATCTCTCTCTCTCTCTCTCTCCCCCACTTGGGTTGCCCTCCCCACCCCCTCATTTGTTTATTGTGTGTTTCCCTTTTGCAGTAAAAGACTTGGACACAGAAAAGTATTTCCATTTGGTGAGTGCCCGGCCTCAGACCCTGGGGAGCTGGCTTTGCTGGGCGTGGCTTTGGCTTTCTGCCTCCTGGAGCCTCCAGGAAAATGCTCCTAGGCCCTGGGAAAAGCCAGAGTGGGTGAGGGAATGGGTGGGTCCTGGGGCTGGGATGACAGGTCTGACTTCCTTGGGAGGATTGATGTGGGTGCCTGGGAAGGGTACCAACCCTGCCCACCTTGCAGGTGCTGCCCACAGATGAGCTGGTAGAGCCCAAGAAGTCCCACCGGCAGAGCCACCGCAAAAAGGTGTTGCCAGAGATCTACCTGACCCGCCTGCTCTCTACCAAGGTGGGCCCCACCTCAGTCTGCAGCCCTGTAGGGGCTTGAAGGGGGCCCTGTGCTCCAAGAAGACATCTGTGTATTCTTTCTGCCACCCAGTAGGCAGCAGAGGACCCAGGGGCACTTTCATATCCTCAGGTCGAAAGACTTAAGCCAGCACCCAGAGCCTACATCCTGACCCCTCTCTCCTCCCCCTCATGTCTCAGGGTCTTGATGAGCACTCCTACCCCTCCAAGAAAGTGTCATTGACGAAACACAGTCAAGAATCTTGAGGCTGGGGGTGGGGTGGCTGGAGAGATGACTCAACAGTTAAGAGTACTGACTGTTCTTCCAGAAGACACAGGTTCAATTCCCAGCTTCCACATGGCAACTCACACCTGTCTGTAACTCCTGTTCTAGGGGATCTGATACCTTTACAGATATACTGGCAGGCAAATCACCAATGCACATAAAATAAACGAATCCTGAGGCCCAAAGATGCTCTAAGGCTGGGCTAATGCCCCACATCCTCCCTGCAGGGCACACTGCAGAAGTTCCTGGATGACCTGTTCAAAGCTATCCTGAGCATCCGCGAGGACAAGCCCCCACTGGCCGTCAAGTATTTCTTTGACTTCCTAGAGGAGCAGGCTGAGAAGAGAGGCATCTCTGACCCTGACACCTTGCACATCTGGAAGACCAACAGGTGGCGGCCTTAGGGTGGGGCACAAATGATGTGATGGCATCAGGGTAGGCAAGGCACCAAGAAGTAGAGCCTGGCTTGGGTGAGAGACTTAGCTCTCTGTGCTGCAGTTCCCCTCTGTAAAACAGCAAGCATCCTATGCACTTGCCCTTGCCTCCCTCTCTGCGTGCCCCATCATACAGAGGGAAGCCAAGGCCCTTAGAACAGCAGCCATCCAGGCCCAAGGTCACACAGCCTGGGGAATGGCAGTAAACACACAGCTCTGACTCATACGCCCAGTTTGTAGCTTCCTCTGAAGCCCATCTTAGCTTTGGGGGGGTCACATACCCCACCAAGAAGGACCCAAAACTCTCAGTCTGACCCTCAGAGAAATGCCTGTGCAAATTTAGTTGTAGTTTTCTCCCTGCTCAGGGGAGCAGGCACCCCAGGCTCTGCATGACTGAGAAGGGGGTTGTCCCCAACCCCCTCTGGCCTCCTGAGGACAGTCAGCCCTGCCTTCTGCGTGCAAGGCGGAGTGGGGGAGGAGTCTGGACACAGGCCGCAGCGTGGGGGCTTCTAATGAGAACCAGGAGTCTAGCTTGCGAGCTAGGGGAGGGAGGCTCTTTGGGGTGAGGGTTGTCTGTAGCTGGCAGGGGAAGGACGAGGTGCCCAGAGGCTGCAGGGGCTGTGAGAATCAGCACTGTCGACCTCCCAAGCCCCCCACTGAGCTCCTGCACCCCCCACTATCCCTGCTCCACAGCCTTCCCCTCCGCTTCTGGGTGAACATCTTAAAGAACCCCCAGTTTGTCTTCGACATAGAGAAGACAGACCACATCGATGCCTGCCTGTCTGTCATCGCGCAGGCCTTCATTGATGCCTGCTCCATCTCTGACCTACAGCTGGGCAAGGTTAGCGGCTCCAGCCACTCCTGAGGAGGGGGAGGGGCTTAGCTGAATCAGAGTCATTTAAGGTGGGCAGAGAGTGGGTGGCAGACCAGAGGGAGGCCTAGAGGCACCTACCAAGGGCAGAGGGAATGCTGGTTCAGAAAGTAGACGCCATAAGGCCTTCTGGAAAGAGAGGTGACCTGGCTTAGGTAGCCCAGGACTACCTAAGGTCGTGAGCACCCATGAGATCGCGGAGCTAGGCTGGCACTGTGGGGTGAGGGCAGGTCCCTGTCTCTAGCCCAATAGTCTGAGCCCACAAGGGAAAGGAAATGTCACCACTTCACACATGCATCCCGTGACAACAAAGAGCTGCCAGCATACTTAGCACATGGTGCTTTTGGGGTGTTGGAAGTGCAGGGTGGGAACCGTTCCCGCAGCCGGGAACCAGTTTCCAGCATCTCAGCCACCAAATCCCCTCACCCTAATAAGGGTGTCAACAAGACAGGCTGCGGGCTGCATGCAGCAGAGGGTTGCCGGCACACAGCCCAGGAGCTCTTCCCATTAACTGAAAGTTCCTCTGTGGGTCACCATCCTGACAGCCCCTAGCATAGTGGGCCAAGGTCTCCCATGCAAGAGAGGGAGAGGGCCAGAGTCGTCCCTGGTCCAAAGTCTGACTGAGTGAGGGTTATTTAGCCGTGGTCGAGGACCCACTAAGGCCCTCTGGGTGGCAGTGGGGACAAGTCCCATCTTCCAGCCACCCAACTGCTGTGGTCTTCCCTGCCCAGGACTCGCCCACCAACAAGCTTCTATATGCAAAGGAGATCCCCGAATACCGGAAGATCGTGCAGCGCTATTACAAACAGATCCAGGACATGACTCCTCTCAGCGAACAGGAAATGAATGCACACCTGGCCGAGGAGTCTCGGGTAGGTGGCCTGTGGGGCCTAGGCAAGGAGGTAGTAAGAGTGTCCTTGGCCTCAAGGGGTGGCCAAAGCCAGCACCAACAGGATGGGGGGTGGGCCAGGAGACACAGTAAGAATTTTTGGGGCAGCCTCAGTCTCCCTCCTTTGCCTACACCTCCATCAACATATTTTTCCCGAAGTCCGAGAATGGAGTGGCGTGTCCTCCAGAAGATGTGGGGAGGTTGAAATTATGGGTCCAGGAAACCAATGTGTTCCTAGGTTGGAGAGGGCCTGAATTAGTCTAATCAGACTGTGGGAAGTGAGCGAGCTGGGTCCTAACCCAGAGGTTAAGTCTCCCCTTCCTTCTTGCCCCACCTTTATAGAAATACCAGAATGAGTTCAATACAAATGTGGCCATGGCTGAGATCTATAAATACGCTAAGAGGTATCGCCCACAGGTGAGTTCCCCCACCCAAGATTGGCCTAGTTCAGCCAATGAACTTCCCACTTTAGATTCATCTGGGGTGCTGGCACTTTGATGAGGTCACTGGTGAGTGCCCTCTCAAGATCGAAGGCATGGTACAACTGACCCTCTGCTTCCCCTCAGATCATGGCTGCCCTGGAGGCCAACCCCACTGCCCGCAGGACCCAGCTACAGCACAAGTTTGAGCAGGTGGTGGCTCTGATGGAGAACAATATCTATGAGTGTTACAGCGAGGCCTGAGGCAGAAGAGTGACCAGGAGCTACTGCCAGGGAGACGGTGCACAGGTCACTTGGGCCTCCATTTGGTCCCCCCTCCTCTTAACTTGGGCAGGGAACTGACAAAGAGGAGCCTGCTGGGGTAGGAGGGAGGACACTGACTTCTTATTGCCTGGCTGCAGAGCTCTCAGCCTCGTCCCCTGGGGCATCTCTGTCCCCTCCACCTGCCCGAGACCTGACTCTAGGACAAGGGCTTTGAGCATCGCTGCCAGTCCCCGAGAAGACTTTTCCCTGCCAACCAGGAAAGCCTGGACCGCACCTGCCTGCTCGCTCTGTCCCAGGCTGCTCAGCACACATTGGGAGAGGTGGCCATATCCCAGAACACTACCTCATCCACCTGGCAGAGGGGATCCTGCAGTTTCTGCATCAGCCACCAAGAAGTTGTCTGTGTCCTTCCCCTAGAGGAGGCCCTGGCCACCAACAGTTCCAAGCAGGGTCAGATTTTTTGTTATTGTTGTTCCATCGGCCAGCGGCAGCAGGGGCAGTGCCCACTGCCCACAGAATGGTGGAGAGAAGGAGACAGGTTGGGGGTTCCTGGTCCCCCAGAAAGGGGAAAGTCAAGGATGCGGGACTATAGCTGGACTACCCAATCTTCCTGGAAGTGTTTCTAAAGAGCACCACTTTTTTGTTTTGTTTTGTTTTTTAAATCTTTTATATATTAAAAAAAAAAAAAACGTATCGCGCACCAACTGTGAATAGCTGCTGCTTGTGCAGAAGACCCACGGGTCCCCAGGGGCTCCCGGTGCGACACTGGAAACCACTGCTCCAGGAGACAGAAAGTACTCTCTGTCCCCAGCACAGGCCACCCTCCATAGCCACTGGGACTGGCTCAGAGCCTGAGGAGGCTGGACTGGAGGGGAAGACTGGGACTCTTCTGGAACATTCTTTATAATAAAAGCCTGCCGGGAAAACCTCCTATGGGCTTCAGCCTTTGTCCGAAGATGGCCGAGGGGGGAAATGGGCCTGTTTCTTCATCCCATTCATGGCAGAGAGGAAGTGCAGAGCCTGGCCTCGCATCCTGCCTTAGACATGACCTAAAGGCAGACCTCTGCCCTCTGCCTGCTGGGAGCTTGAGGCTGCACCCTCTATCCCCATGGATAGCCCTGCCACCCAGGAAAGTGTCACCTCATGTACCTCCCATTTGTGCTAAACTGACACGGAACCCAGGGCCCTGTGCTGGCTTCATCATACCCTCTCCGCTGAGCCGCACGCAGTCCCTACCTTGTCTTTATTCAAACCTAAGAGAAGCAGACATTTTGTCTTCTTTTTACAGATGTAGAAAGTGCCAAGCAGGTGAAAGGGTCTTAAGGGCTCACACAGCCAAGAAGGCCCCCAAAGTCCGAACTAAACATCTGGATCCCTTTCTCCTTGCCCAAACACCCTCCCTCTAGGCCAGTCTCTACCTCCCAAGTTTGAGGGGTTCCAAAATGACCACACCCACACCCCAAATCCCTCATCTGGTCTTTAAACCCTGAAGCCAATTGCTGCTTCACACAGCAGTTGGACCTGACCATCTAACCTGGGGTGACACACACTGACCCTCCTGGGGGCCCAGTTCCTCAGGACTGAGCCAGTGAGATTCTCCCCAGAAGCAGGGTGTGGCAGGGCCAACCTGAGTAATGGCCATTGGCACAAGTATCCTTCCGAGAAGAAAAAGTCCCCACTGTGCTCGCCAAGAGTTCCCAACAATAAGCCAATACCCAACCTAGAATTCAGCTCAAAAAAGTGACAACCTCACTCCAAAAATAGCTTTCTCTTGTGACGCTTGCGGGTGGAGGGACCAGCTTTTTCTTTCAGGTCTCTGATGCCGGGGTTCTTATTAAGGAACAGATTTGCTAATTTCAATTATTGGCAGATTTGATAGGTTTGGTTCCCCCCGCCCCAGATGATGTGGTGTGATTCCAGAATGGATTTACAATTCCCAGAAAAATACAACTGCAGAAAAACCCCACAGAAGAAAAGCTTCAGTATGATTGCAGGGGCACTGTCACACAAGGCTCCGGCCACATAAGGCCAGCACCCTTGCCTGAGTGAAGACAGATCAGTCCACACTCCGTTCTGAAGCCTGACTTTTCCCTTATGCAACAATATGTCGGGGACATGTTTTCTAAGTCATTAGATATTCCACAGTCTGGCTACACGTCTCATTACCATACAGCTCGTCGCTGACATTCAGAAAGTCTACTCACAGATCTGGTTTCCAGGGTCACTAGCATTGCCAGGTGGGCAACCTCCATGAACTGTCTGTAGTCCTTGCTAGGACCCCAAATACGCACCTGGCAGCCATGGGCACCCAAGCAGGGAACTGGATGGAGCATCCTCAAGCTAAGATTGCCAAGTGGGGGAAACCACCACAGAGGAGGGCGATCTCGTAAGTCTAAGATGGTGCAAGGTCTATTCCTACCTTGTTACTGGGGTAGGACTGATAGGTCCCTAGCTCCTGGAGACAAGAGGCTACAGGCTGTCCCTCCAGCTTCAGGCCTCACCATGCAGGAGCAGAGGCAAAAGCTGAGCCTCTCTGCTTGGGAAATGCCAGCCTGCCATCTGCCGGGTGCCCCTCGGGGCCTGCTGACAGGCACATTATAGGTACCCCAGGGAACGACAGAACTAGACACAGCTTTCTGTGGGACTCCACGGGGAGAAGCCATGGACAATGGAGAGCCCTGAACCCCATTCAAGGCACTAAGTGTCCCTGGTGCTGTCTGCTCCCTTCCCGAGTATCCACTGACTGAGATGCCCTTCTGAAACACTTTCGCGACACCCTCCTGACCTTTGTTCCTCACCGAACAGACTTAGAGCTACAAACACATCTTTGACCCTTCTCTGGCTACCACCAGGCGTAACCCACTATATTAAAGGCCAATCTACCCCAATCTCTGCCCTTTCCTTACAACTGACAATAAACCCAGAGCCCTGCCTTTGTGATGGCCTTCTTGGTGGGGACTGCCTGCCTGCCAGCAGCCCCATCCCATGACCCTGGCTGTGGGTCCTGTCACATCATTCCAATGTTCAAGTACCAAGAGCAGCAGCAAGTACTTTGCCTAGGCATTTGCTGTGGGGACATTGTCCCTTTCTACCAGGTAGCAGTAGGGGAACTCAAAGATGCTACACTCCCACGGCAGCAGTGACCTGAAGCTCAGGGCTGAACTGGGTGCCTTGGCTCTCCATGAGTGGTACTGACTTCCCTACAGTTTGAAGGATATCTATGAAAATACAAGAAACTTCAAAATTTAAAACTACGTGTGTGCGTGTGTCCAGGTACACTCACCTACGCGTACATGTGTAGGGTCCAGAGGTTGACATGGGGTGGTTTCCTCAATCACTTCTCCCACCCCCATTTATGTGTATCATGCATGTTTGCATATGTGTAGGCGCATGTGTATATGTGTAAGCATGTGGAGGTGTGGAGGTACAGACCCACGGTTGATGTCAGGGATCATCAACAGCTTTGTCCTTGTTCACGGATACGACTAGTCTTGCCAGCCACCCTGCTCTGCAGGTCCCATCTTGATGCGGGAGATGTGTCTGTATTCTGTCAATCATGTTTTAAATAAATGCTGATTGGCCAGGTAGGAAGTATAGGCAGGTCAACCAGACAGGAAGTAGAGGCAGGGCAAGGAGAAAGTCTGGGAAGCAGGAAGCTTCCCTGGCATTCCTGAGCAGATCTCCAAGGAAGCAGCATGTGTCCCTGTCCCAGCTGAGAAAAGGTACTGGCCATGTGCCTGGCATGGATGGGAACAATGGGTTAATATAACTTATGGGAGCTAGTAAGAAGCCTGAGATAATGGGCCAATCAGTTAATAACCTAATGTAGACTCTGTGTGATTTTCTTTGGGCTTGCTGGCTGCGGGGTACCGGGCAGGACAGTAACCCCAACGAGCAGTCCCCTCATGTTACACCATCTAAGTGAGGGTTTTTATTGCTGTGATGAAACACCATGACCAGAAGTAACTGGGGAGGAAAGTTTATTTCAGCTTACAGCCTCATCACTGAAGGAAGTCATGGCAGGAACTCAAGGCAGGAACATGAAAGCAGGAACTGAAACAGGCCATGGAGGGGTGCTGCTTACTGGCTTGCTCCCCATGGCTTGCTCAGCCTGCTCTCTTATAGAATCCAGGACCATCAGCCCATAGTAAGCTGAGCCTTCCCACATCAATCAAGAAAATTCCCCACAGGCTAATCTGGTGGGGATATTCTCTCAACTGAGGTTCCCTCTTCTCAGGTGACTCTAGATTGTATCAAAGTGACCAAAACCAGAAACAGAACCCTACAAGCTAGCACACTAACCCTACCTGCTGAAGCTGAAATTACCAGGGTGGGTACAATGCCCACTGGGCATTTATGTGGGCTCTGGGGGTTCAAACTCTGGTCTCACACTTACACAGCAAGTGTTTAACCACTGAGCTACCTCTCCGGCCCTTGACCCTGTTTTGGTTTTGGTTTTTTGTAGCCATTTTGAGTCTTTCACTCAACATGGAGCTTGCCCTTTCAGCACAGGCTGGTTGGGTAGTGAGCCCCCAGGATCCTCCTGTCTCTGCCACCTGGCACTGGGGTTAGAGATATGCATTGCCACACCCAGCTTTTATGTGAGGGATTTGAACTCTAGTCCTCATGATTATATAGCCAACACTTTAGCTGCTAAACAATCGTGCATCCTCTGAAGCTGGAGCCTCAGGTTTGTCCTTACCCTCTGGTCCAGCAATGCAGAGCTCAGACTGAGGGAGAGAGGAAGCCAACTCCCCCTACCCATGGGAAAGTGTCTCATAGATGGTTTTAAAGCAGTGCAGACTTTGTCCCAATAACTTGTCCTCACTCTTTGGGCTGTGGCCACATAGGATGTCAAGCATACTCCTGTCCCTGTACTGGGTCCTGTTGATCACCAACTTGACTGGATTTGGAATTAACTAGGAGACACCACTGGTCGTGTCTTTGAGGCCATTTCCTTCTAGAGATGCTTAAGTGGGAAGACGCCCCCCCCCCGAATTTTGGTGTAGCCCTCTGTCCTGTGGGCTGGAGTCCCATGCTGAGTAGAAAGGAAGGACAGAGTCCTGCACCAGCACGCATTCATCCGTCTCTGTCCCTGACTATAGTGTAAGCCACCACCTCACACATTCCTGCTGCTACTGTGGCCTTTTCTGCCACATGTCCCTTCAAGCTGGGAGCTAAAATAAACCTTCCTTTAAGTCTCTTCCGTAACTCTTGTCATAGCAACATGGAAAAGTAACCAATACAGCACCTTTGTACCCTCTCCATTTCTTGCTGAATATGCACCTACCCAGACTTGGGGCCCTGCTTAGCAAGCCCTTCCCTCCATCTAAAACTGCACCAACGGCTGGTGAGATGGCTCATCAGGCAAATTTGCTTTCTGCCAAGCTTGATAACAAAATTTCATCACTGGGACCCACAAAGGGGAAGGGCTCCCCCTCAAACTGTCATCTGACCTATACAAACACACACACAATGAGACATGTACATCTACACACACTAAATAAAATATAATCAACACGAACTACACTCCTCTGCAGACAACAGCGCTGGTCCCCCAAGCCAGAATCTGCCCGTCTGAGTGGAGGCTTGTCCATGGTCAAACTCGAAAGAAGCTTGCAATGGTCTTGGCCCCTCAAGTCCTCCATCTCCCATTCTGCAGCCAGGAGGGTCTTTTTAAGGACATCAGCTGCTCCCAAGTCCTCCAAATCTACCTCTGCCCCTCTGGGCCTTCCTGCCTTGCGGTCTGGTGTCCAGTGCACCAATGTGTGAACAGAAAGAAGTCTTTATTGATAAATAAGTTAGGATTAAACATTGTGACAGAGAATAAAAACTCAGAGTGGCCATCTCCTCAAACCTGGCCCTAGTTCCCAACCTCAGCCTTCTTGCTGGGAGCCTTGGATGAGGTCTTAGGGGGTAACCCAGGCCTTTTGGGGTTCTCAGGGGTCTTTGTTTTCCTGACCCTATGTGTGGGTTCTGCTTTGTTCCCCGGGTCCTGGGGAGGAGCAGGTGCTTTGGTCTTGTGTTCCATCTTAGACCCGTGAACAACTGTCTCAGTGTGGGCCATGGCTGCCATCTTCCTTTTGGCGAGGGAAGCAACACTATTCTGGACCTGTAAGGAAGCAATCCCAGCAGTGAGGAGATTGGTCAGTAGAGTGCTCACCTTGGTCAGTAGAGTGCTCACCTCACAAGAACAAAGACTTGCTCACCTCACAAGAACCCACAAACAAAGCCTGGGAGGACTTGAGACCCAGGGAACAATAGACACCTACCTACCTTGCTGGCAGAGGGCTCTGATTTCTCACACACATCTTTGGTTTTCCCATGAGCATCTGCTTCTGAAAAAGGGAGTAGTGAGGGGCAAAGGGTCTAGAGGCTCTAGAGTTCCCAGCCTGCCTAGGTCCCCAGGTCATCACCTAGACAACTGAAGACCATGTGACTTAGCCAGCTGTTTTACCTCCAGTCTCGGGTCCCAGTTTGGACAAGATGTTGTCCCTACATAACATGGGAGCACTGAAATTGGACCGCCTCCCCGATACAGGGAGCAGGCAGACTTGCCCTATCAGCTTTGTTGTCTACCTGCCAATGGTAGTACTTATGTTTATTTGCAGGAGGGTAGGCTTAGTTGAGACAGGGTCTCAGGCAGCCCAGGCTGATTTCAAACTTGATATAAACCCAAAGATGTAGCCTTGAACTTCCAATCATCCTGCCTCTACATTACCAAGTGCTAGGATAAAGGTGTGGGCCAGCTCCTTTGATTGTCTTTAGCCACTTGCCACCTTCCTGCCAGAAACCCCCCATGGCAGCTCACAGTCCTCAGGTGAGCCTAGATTCCCTTTTATTATTCAAAACTTACTTGGACTTCCGACTCTGCTGAGATAGACAACCACCTGCAGCTCTTCAAAGGTCATACCTTCTTTTTGCAGACACCTCTAGGGTGCCTCCTCCAGGAAGCCTTCCCTTATCCTGCCTCAGGGCTGTGCTGGGCCCTGGATCTCTGGATCCCACCCCCCACGATCCAGATCTAACACTCCCTAGAGAGGGAAGCCCCTCCCATCCTCCCCAGTGGCTGCTGGCAACTCCTGTCCCTGCCAACTGTTCCCACTCTTACCTTGCCTGCTTCCACTGTGTTTGGCCTTCTGGCCTATCTTGTTGATGGTGGGAGGGGCCCATGTGGCTTTGTCTGGTTTTAGGGGGGCCTTCCTGACCTCTCCCGGCTTTGACTTGCTGGCTTTCTTAGGTGCCTTCTCCAAGGTGGCTGCTGGGCAGGGACAAGCCTTCTTCCTCTGTCCTGGTTTTAGAGCCACTGTCTCCATCTTGGCCTTGCCGGTGTGGTCTGTCTTCAGCTCCCTGGGTTTCTTGGGGCCTTTCTCCTTGACATCTGCAGCTTTCCTTGGGGCTATCGAGGTACAGGTTCTCTTTATCTTGGGCTTGGGAACTAGCTAAAGAGAGTGGGGGTGGAGTAAGGACAGACATTCTGGGTACCCCTGTATCCCACATAGGACAGCAAAGGAGCCATGTTCTCAACATCAGGATTAAGAAAGGGGTGGGATAGAAGGAGACACACATGCCTCTGTGGTCCTCCCAAATTTCACCTGGTGTTAATCTGCCATCTCCCTGGAGTGCCCCACCGCTCACTTCCAAGGATCAGATGCTGCTCTCTGCCTCTCTCCCTCGTAGCTCCAAGCCTCACTCTGCCTCACCCCCTCTGCCCCTGCTCCCTGAAGCCCCATCTCTCCTTGATGTTTCTAAGAATACAGGCTGAGAAGGGAGATGGCCCAACCTGTGCCACTGAGGTCCTGTTGAGCCACCTGTCCCCCATACTCCAGTGTTGGGACTTCCTTTGGTAACCACATCCCAGTAACCACAGGCACCACATGTGGTTAGTAGAGACTGTCCCATAGTCCCCTCTAGAAGCTATGGGTCAGTAGCTGTGTGGCAGACACAGGTAAGCCATACTCAGACCCTGATACTATGCAAGCTCCCAGACCACACAATACGGGCCAACAGAAGGGCTGTGGAGGTGTGGGCTGGGGTGAGAAGCAGCATGTGCTAAGGGCCTGATTGTTAAACCTTGCACCAAGGCCTCCTCCCTCCTTGTCCGTAGCTCACTTTGAAACTGCCAGTGGCACCCTTGGCCTTGGAGTTGGCAGGCCTCGCGAGGAGGCCTCGACGCATGCCTGTGTCCAGGGCCTGCTTCAACAGGTACTTGAAACGGGTGGCATCCACTGTTGGGTACTTGTGTTGGATATAGACCTTGATGGCAACAACGGAGGTGCCCTGCCGCTTCTCTTGGGCCTGCAGAGCCTCCATCACCATGCGGAGCATCGTTGGGTTCCGCTTGCCTACTCGGGCTCTGCTGGAACTTGGAACTGTGGGATAGACAGCAGGGCATCACCCAGACTGCCCGCCCTCCACCCCAGTCAAGGACTGACCACGGTGCGGGCAAAGCACCAGCTAAAAACTGGCTCCCTGTGTCAATGGCTGCCAGTCTGCAAGCCTTACACTGACCACTGGCCCTATGGGGCTCACGAAGTTCCTCTTCTTTTGAAAAATATTCTCTTTGAAGAGGCGAAGCTGGGTAAGGTGAGCTGCCCATGGCGGTTACACCTGCATATGGGCTCAGAGAAGCAATCTGGAAGCTCAGCGAGGCCCATGTTGACTTAGCTCACACACAAGTCACCCAAAGAAAAGGCACTAAGCACCCTGGGGGGGGGGAAATAGCTGGGAAACCAACCTCTCAGCCAGATGCCACAGGGCCCTGTTCAGACTCAGGACTCAAAACAGCCACCCTGGAAATCCAGGCATGGTGGGGACACACCTGTCACCCCAGGACTCCAGACACTGAGGTGAAAAGATTGGTAACCTTAGGTTGGCCTGGAAATAGCAAACAAAGTGGTACCTCAAAAATAAGATACACACCAACACAAAATCCAACCAAACAAAGAAATAAAGCAACCAACTTTATATAAATTATATAAAATTATAATATAAATGCTGGGAGAAAGGCAGCATTAGAGATGGTTCCAATCTGGGTGTGCTAATGAGATTATGTGGTTGCTTTTACAGCGTTCGTGTGCACGCATGCCGGGCAGGTGCCGTAGTGCTGAGCTGCTCCTAGGCCCAATAGCACTTTTAGAAAGGTTCTCGTCCTTTGGAAATCAACTCTGGACTACTTCCAGCTGAAATGCTGGCATGTGTCTGAGATAGCCCGGTGGGTGGGCAAAAGCAGCCACAGCTGAGGATGGCTGAGCGTGATGGGCACAGGGGAGGGACTCAGTTGCTCCCAGTCTGCAACCGGGTATTAGCATCATCTGTGGGTCTTAGACTGCAGATATAGAACCTTGTGTCCACAGATGCAATGAAGGGGGAAGTGAAACTGGGGAGAAAGGGGAACCAATGAGAAAGGGGAGAGGAAGAGGATTTAAGGGAATATGCTCACACACAAAGCATACATACATATATATACTTGCTTGAAATGGCCTCATTTATGGGATAATAAAAGTAAAAATAAAGGGAGCCGACAATCTGCTCAGCAGGTAAAGGAGCTTGCTGCCAAGCCTGATGATCTGAGTCCTGGAACGCACAGTGGAAGGCGAGAACCAGCTCCACAAAGCTGTCCTCTGACCTCCTCATGCATACAAATAATTGGCGGAGGGGATTGAGACAGGCTCTCACTGTAGCTCTCGCTGGCCTGGAACTCACTATGGAAGCCAGGCTGGTTTTGAACTCCCGAGATCCACCTGCCTCTGCCTCTCAAGTGTGTGCTATCATGCACACACCTCACACAGATCATTTTTTAAAAAAGGTTTCAATGAGACTTATTTTTGGAAAAGAAATGGCAGAAACAATCACATTCCTGGGAGTGGGACCCCCCCCCCCAAAAGTGAAAATGTAAGTGAAGACTGGTGAAGTGAAGGGGCAGGGCCACCATGGCAGAGAGATGCCGAGTGTGCATGAGGCCCTGGGCTCCGTCCCTAGCCCACCAGCAGTGCACACGAGTGTTTACTTCTGACAGCCCAAACATGGAAGCAACCCAAATGCCTGTGACCACACATGATATGCAGGTGTACTGGAATACTACATGGCCATGAAGATGATGGACATGTGAGCTGCCACAGCAGGAAGTGCTTCTAAACATAAGCAAGCAAAAAAGCCAGTCACAGAGCCGCGCACGGGATGATGTTTGCCACAGACACAGGTGGAGTGAGGCTAGGGAGTGAGTGCCAAGAGCTACAGCTCAGCTTTTCTTCTTAGGAAATGATTGAATTGTAAAACAGGATGTGGCAGTGGCCACACATGGCGACATACTAAAGGTCGCTGCATGCTGAACATGGGGGAGCCATGCAGTTCTTTGGAAAAGCTGCAAGGGAGCAGAGGACTTGGGGGAGAGAAGTGGGCAGGGGGTGGCACCCACCAGCCACAAGTGCATGATTTACCCTCAGAAACGATGCTATCATAATGATTGCAAAATTCAGACTCAAAAAGATTTTTAAGTAGAAAAAAAAAAAGCCAGGTGAAACTACAAGTCGCCAGAGACTCCTACAGCAGGGCCACTGGCAGCCCGCAACTGGAGTCTTCATCCAGAGTCCCAAACCAGGAGATGGGGTCATCCAGCTATGCCGCCCAGGACCATCCCTCCCATGACTGGGTTCCCCATCTGTGTGGTGGGAACTGGTCTCTATAGCTGTGTGCACCTTCCCAGCTCTTGTCACTGGGCTTCCAGGGACTTTGACCTAAATGGAAAGAATTCCACTTCCCTGCTTACCTGGTTTGTCAGTCCCGGGGAGCTCAGATGACCCAGAGGGTGATGTGTCCCTGGATGGAGAGGAGGAGAAAGAAGCGCTGGAGACACTTTCTGGAGCCATGGCACAGGCAGCGGCAGGCCTGATGCTCACTCAGATACCAGCCTCCAAACCTTGCGCCTTAAATACCTCTCACCAATGGCCAACAGGCTCACCACCTGAGCGGTAGAAGCCAATCTGGCCTGGAGAAAAAGGCTCTCTCTCCAAACAGAGCCCCCTGCCTCAGCCCTGTGGGTCCTGGGGAAAATAAGGAGCCAGAGTCACTGAATCCTACCTAGCTGGTGGAGCTGACAGTGAGTGGGGGATGCCTGAGTTGTGGGGGTGCTCAAAAGTACCCCTAATCTCACCAAGTGGGCAGGGGGCTGTCTTCCCTGTTCCCAAACAACTGCTGGCCTTAGTTTGTCACAGCATAGCAATTGGGCCCATGGGAGGGAATGGCTCAGAGGCAGTGGCTTCCCCTTGCCCAGTAAAGCTCTCAGTCTGCTCCTTCCTTCTGTGCCATTCTGATTGTTCTATATTAGATTACCATTTGAGATGCAGGGGGAGACTGTGGCAGGATCTCATATGGCCTCGGCTGATGGCCACCGTCCTCGGTGTACTTGGCATTCAAAGACACTCACATTGGGATAGGCATAAGTCACTGTTTCCATCATAGTACCAAACCCTGGAACACTGGCCAGGATGACAGAGCCAGCCAGCTGCCCTGCCAGGGCTATGACTTAGAAAGGGATCCCCCTAAGCCTGGGCACTCCACCTCACATCTAGGAAGGGCTGTGTCATCTAGAAGAATGAAATAGAGAAGTAACTTTTCAATGAATCACACAGGCCTGAGTCAATTGCTCCCTGGCTGTAAAATACTCCACAGCTCATATGACAAGGTCTTAGAAAGACCTGGTGGCTCAAGCCTGTCATTCCAACACTAGGGACACGGAGGATTGGGGGTTTGAGGTTAGCCTGGATTACACAACAAGCCCCCTGACTCAAACAGTCAAACCAAACAAGCTGTATCTCTCTTCTTGCTGAATGTCAGTGTTTTTCATACAAAATATGAGACAAGCATTTCTCACGGTGACTATCAACGAGGCATGGAGACTACACATGTATGTGTCTATGGAGAGGCTGATGGGCCGGTCATCTTAGATGCAATTCAACATCTTATGTAGCAAAGATGAGCTTGCCCCACAGTGCACCCACCCCTTCCTGGGGAGAACCGGGGGAACTGGCAAACAGGAACTTTGCCCCAGTATCAGCAGAAATACAGGGCAAACGAAAACCTTTTCAGGTAGAAACAGGCTAAGTCAATTGTGGGCTCCTCCAATGGAATGATCCACAGCTGCGGAATGAAGAACTCATCCTTGAAGCAGGTCTCCCAGGACTCACGCCAGTGTGGAATCAGCAGTTACCTTAGGGGAGAGGTTAGAGGATAGTCTAAAGGAGACACACATGTTTCTCCTCTGTGATCTCTTTATTTCTCAGAGAGTTCACCATCATCACAGGTTTGAGAAAGTTTGTGGTCCTCAAAGTTCTTTGCAGTGATAATAGATCTCCATTTCTAGAGCCTTCCATGGCTCCCTACTTCCTTTGGGGGGGAGTTTGAGTTCTTCCATCGGGTTCATGATGCTCTCGGGTTCATGAGAGCCTCTCCCTGGAATTCCACAGTTCAGCTGCACTGCAGGTAGGGCTGGGATTGTGCCTTAGTGGGCTTAGCATCCCTGAGACTCTGCTTTTCAACGTTCAGTAACAAACTTTTTAAAACCCGCACCGTGTAGCTTTTGAATGGGCTACAGCTAGTACTAGGACATCATGCTTTGTGCTCCTATGTCAAATTAACGTACGGATGGTCCGGGTTTCTATCTCTACCCTTAGCTACCCTCACATTCAGTGAGGCTTTGTAGAGCTCAGCCCTAGATCAGCGCTAGTCCTGTGCCGGTGAGCTACCGTGGGAACCGTGTTGTCCTGATCCTATTGCCATGGGAATAAGCCCTGGCTAGTCTGTTGGGTGCTGAAACCCATTGTCCAGTCACTTGTCACCCAGCCACCAGCAAGTCATCAGCCAATCCCTCACTTGACCAAGGATGCGTGAAGGATCCCAGAAGACATGGTCCAAGCTGGATCCCCATCAGCAGAATCACCCAGCTAGCCCCTGGAGCTAGAAGAAAGACATGTGAGTCGTTGTTTTAAACTGTGGGTTTTGGAAGTGTAGTTGCTGCTACACTGGGCCTAAAAAGCCTCCTTCATCCCTACCTACCTTCTCTGGAATATCCTTCTCACTCAGGTGAGTAAGGCTTGCTCAGGGACACCACCTCCGACCCCTATAAGATCAGAGTCACCAACTCTTGAGTGACTCTTGAGCCTCCAGCGTTCTGAGTCACAGCTGTGACTTACAGGCCCGACTCCTGAGGTGGAGGGGGGCTGTCTCTGGCACCTAGTAGGTCCTCCAGACTTGCTGCTGTGCTTTTGTGGCTCCATTGAGTGAACAGGAACCTGCAAATTGCCCTTGGCCCAGTGCCAGACGGGGAAAGGGCTACGGGGAGGCAAAGAGGCAAACGGGAGCTGGCACCAACGGGGGCGGCAATTTTGATCCATTTGTGGGGTGTTTCCAAGAACTGAGAAGTGCAGAGAGTCTGTGGCGTAAACATTCCCACGAGCTTTGCTGAAACCCTGCTCCCAGGCTGTGCCAGGAGTGAGTTTTGTGTTGGGAAGGAAGTTTGGGAAAAACTCAGAGATCTAAAAATTCTCCAAGGGGTTTGCCACTTGACAGGGAGTTGATAGCAAGTTAGGGAGACTGTTGGCAGAAGCAGTGCCCTCTGCCAACCTCCTGACTTCTCTGTGGGGCTGGGGGTTGGGTGCTGCCTTCCTTCTGGAACTGTCTCCTCCTGCCCTGGGACTTGTTCCAGCTTCAGAAATAAATGTCCTGAACTCTGAGAGGATCAGAATGCCTCTGCTGTGTACGATGCCAGCTCCTGTGCCACCAGGACATTGGAGAGTTTATTTCCTAACTTTGGTCAATCAGTGCATCAGGTTGGCATGAAACTGCATCCTCTCCCATGCCCGATATCTGTGTAAACTGGCATCTTCATCATTTTAAATACATATGAAGAGGCTGAAGTTCCCAAGCTCAGACCCGGAAGCCCTCTGTGCCACTTAAGATAGGTGCGGTAATTCCCAAATAACCACTCCTTCTTGAAGCCGTCCTTTCAGAAGCTCTTGAAGTCACCACGGCTGGCGAGGACCCAAGGTGAGGCAGCTCTTGGGGAGCCAGATCCTCTCTTCACCCTCTGCCCTTGTTTGTACATTGGGTCCATTTCATGATCCAACATGACCACTACAAGTCTGGTCACTGTGACCACATTCCAGCCAGCAAGAAGGACCACGGAGGAGAAGGAGGGCGCTTCCAGTCTCTGAAATGCACATCTCAGAGTCTGCACATGTCTGAGCCATCGCAGATGAGAGGGAAACAGTGTCACACTGTCAGGTGCTCAACTAGGACTTAGAGGGATCACCAACAGAAGGAAAGGGAAAACGAAGCCGGGCACCTAGCACTCCCTTCCTCCCTTCCTGGGCCTTCCATGAAGCTCATCTCTGCACAGGCTGCTTCCTCAGAACCCTGGCCCCGGCCCTGGGAGGGAAGCCGTGTGCATCGAGCAAGTGCTATATGAAGTGTCATTCATTCTGATGTCTCCTTGATCCTTTGACCCCCAGTTCTTAGGCTGTGGATCTCAAGCCCATACAGGTCCTGCCCTTGGCAGAACTTTGAGAACAGTAGAAAGTTTCTGAACACACAATGATCAAAGAGTAATTCAAGGGCAGGTGAGACGGCTCAGTTGGAAAAGACACTTGCTTTTTGCCTGATGACCTTAGTTCCAACCCTGAGATCCATGTGGCAGAAGAAAACTGACTTTTAAAAGCTTCCCTCTAACATCAACATTCATACGTTAACATACATGTGTTCCCCCTCCCTGACAAGTGTTCCTCCTCCCCGACATGTGTTCCCTATCCCCTGACATGTGTTCCCCCTCCCCTGACATGTTCCTCCTCCCTGACATGTGTTCCCCCTCCCCTGACATGTGTCCCCCCCCGACAAGTACAATAAACAAAACATAATAAAAAATTTTTGTATTAACTTAAAATCAGGCAGGGCTCACCAGTATTGCATCATGTGACTTCACAAAGCCTTCATGGTTCTGAACATGACTTGCACACATTGCACTGCACAAGCCTTCACACATGCAACACCAACAAGCTGCCCGGAACACAGCTCAGATTCCAAACTACTGGATGTTGTGAAACACAGGGTTTTGTTTGCTTGTTTTTGATGTACACACAAAGCACTCTACCGTTATTGGAACATAATAGTTGAATTGCGGAAAACAAAGACTTTGTATTTTCTCACCATCATCCTTCAGCATGTAAGGGTCAAATTAGTACACTTTTGGGTTGCATTGTGTTAGAATGTTTGATCTTAAAAAATTCTGTTTGAATCGCTGACTTGAGTTTCAGACATAAATCATTCACTTGGGAGTGGGGTGATGCCTTAATCAGTAACACACATGCTGTGCAAGGATGAGGACCTGAGTTTGGAACCCCAGCACCCATGTAAAAGCTGGAGTGACCCCCATCTGTAACCCCAGTTCTCCATATTCATACACACAGGTGATAGTATCTTCATATATACATGTACACACAGGCATATTTGTGAGCATGCATGCACGCATGCGTTCACACACACACACACACACACACACACACACACTGTTCAGTAAATTTTGGATTGGGCTAAGGAAACGATTTCCAACAATTCCTGAAACAGCCTAGACATACTTCTGTCATGTTATACTATGTATTTATGTGAAGAGGCATTCTCAGCATCGATGATAAAAAAATCAAAATATCAGTCAGCTCTGAAGAAAGTTGTAGATGCTGTGTCCTACATCACTAAATATTCAGGCAAGATCTAAATCCTTTTGAAAAAGTAGGCACATCCATCTCATTAGTATGCAAATTTATTTTAATCTTTAATCAAATGTAAAATTGCATATATACCAAAGACTTATTTTACAGTAAGTTTCTTTATGATTATCAGTATGTGTTTGACTTGTGCTTCCATCTGATTCCCTATCTCTCTGGCGTCAACACTATGTTTTCGTGGGCAAAGGGACCATGAATGGACACAGTTACAGAGGCTCTCTAACCCTGTACCAGCTGAGCTGTATCTTACCTTCAGCTCAGAGCCAAGGACTTGCCCTGGAACTGGCACTGTGTTTCTCTCAGGGACCCCAGGCTATCTGAGGTGCTGTCTCTTTACTGGGGGTGACAGCCCTGTCTGACCTGCGATTGGCTGAGTGGATTGTACACTCCACAAATGTTGCTTGCCTGGAGCCTGGCAAGTGGCCCTGTGGGAACTCCAGATCCCAGCTCAGGTCAGCAGCCCTTCACCCTGTACCCACAGTGACAAGTGACAAGGGGAGGCTGCCTTTACCATGACAACAAGAGTATTCTGGTTCTAAAGAGGCATATTTCCTGGAAAGGAGAAGGCAGGGGCAAAGGTGACACTCCACCCAACAAATGAACTGGGCATGGAAGAGTAAGATAGAACAAGACTAGGCAACTAAAGTGTCCCACCAACAGCTAGCCCTGGCCTGTAAAGCATGGGGAACAACCAGAGCTGTGGCAGCCATGGGAATACCCCGAATCCACCACACACAGGAACGTTGTCTAACACATCCCTGCTCCATTCCCCTGTGCTGGTCCTGATCCTGTTCCTCTGGTTTCTTTTGGGAAACACATCCTACATAGGTCTTAACTATGTAAAGTCAACTTTATTTTGTGGTATATAAACATGACAATTGAGTAATCCCTTTATCAGGCATAGTGATTGGCTTAGAGGTGATCAGGTGACCCAGGTCTAGCTAATCAGAAGATGAAACTCCATCTTAGGCATGGTCATTGGCTTAGAGGTAATCAGGTGACTCAGCCCTGGCCAGTCAAGATGAATCTTTATCTTAGATATGATGATTGGCTTAGGGATAATCAGGTGATCCATATCTGCCCAATAAGGACCTGATCTGACACCAGGGTTATATTAAGGGGCAGGAAACCCTCTTTCTGGAGGGATTGCTGACCTTGGGACTGCTGCAGACAATTTTTCCACCTTTGGGGATAAGCCAGTGAGTAAAGTCAACACAGAAGAGAGACACAAAGGGTTGAAGGCCTGAGGTTCTATACCCAGATGGCCTGAAGCAGAGGGGAGGATGTTTCATGTCTATAAGCCAATGCAATCAGTCTCTACTTCAGCACTGGGTTGGATTCCCTGTCACTTGTGACCAAATGAACCCTCACTGACATCACCCATTGACACAGCGTAACAGATAGCCCCTTCCTGTCCCCTGCCCTTGCCCACCACAGCACTGAGGGGCTTCTATCCCAGGCCCTGGCACCCTTTCCTCCTTGGAGGATGGTGTTACTCCACATCTGAGGCTCCATCCCATTCCCTTGCTAGGTGGGGGTGTCCTGGTAAGGGAAGCTCTGAGGCAAGGCCTAGAATTCCAGAGTATACCAGCGTCTTCAGCATACCAGGAAGTGGGCTGGCCACATAAGTCCTTTAGCTCTCATCTAATCCCCTCAAGGGCAGGTCTAAGCTCCTCTTTGCAGATACAGAAACTTAAAGAGGCCACCATGTCTCTATCCTGCCTAAGCTGGGTTTTTCAGATTGATGGGGCTCCTCCATCACATTCCTCAGGGACTTGGACTCTTGTCCCCACTCAGTCTAACCCTCCCTGGACAGGGTTCATGGAAGCTTCCCAGTTTCCATTCATTGTAAGTAAAGAGCTTGAAAGCTACCTACACTGCCATCAAGTGTAGGAGCTGAGCTTTTAATGTTCCCCATTTGCCTCTGTCCCCAGGTAGAACTGGGCCTATGGAAGCCCTGATGTGGTTCTGTGGAGGAGGGATGCAGACTGAAACTGCTCAATTTTAGTGCCCCAGCATTCCTATTGGCCTAAAATCCAAAACTCTCTGGGATGAAGAAAGATCAAATAGTATATCCAGAAAGGGAGCTAGGAGCTGGATCCATGAGCATCCTATGGATGAGGCCTGGCCAGGTCTTACACTGTGTTTCTGAGCTCTTCAAAATCAGGGTGGCATCAGGGACTCAGTCACTCCCTGAGGATAGGCAGATTAGCATGGCTTCTAGAACTCCATACTGGTCTGGAACTGTTGCTACCTGATTGTTGGTGCAGAAGAGCAAATGTGTCCAGAAGCCAAGAGGGAGGGCTGGATCTCAGGCCAAGTAGAATTGGAAGACATGTACCAAGAATGCTGCACTGGAGGTAGGACCCAGGTCTTGCCTGAGACCCCTGGTCACAATGATTTCTCAGTCCTAATGACTGCAGCCCCCATTGCTGTCACTGTCATCCCTGTAATTCAGCTCCAGCCCTGCACAGGCCTGAAGGCCTGGGTCACTGGTAAAAGTCTGCTGGGGCTGAGGGAAACACCCTGACTGAGTGCTTGGACCCAGCCAATTCACAAGCAGTTACTAACAAGCAGAGACAATCAGGATGGTTAATACTATAAATTAATATTTTTGTAACACAAGTACCAGCTGTACTGTTTATATACAAAGTATTTGCACACACACACACACACACACACACACACATTCTCTCTCTCTCTCTGTGTCTCCCTCCTTTCCTCCTTCCCTCCTTCCCTCCCTCCCTCCCTCCCTTCCCCCATTTCTCTGTCTTTGAAGCAGTCACATGTGTCAGGACCTGGAGTTTGGGGTTTCCATCTTGGGGTGGAGAAGACAACCAGGGCAGGGATGTAAAAATAATTGCTTATAGATTCCAGCCAAACATGACTGGCTCTGCCAGGTTGAGCACCTGAGGACAAATGTGTTCCCCTCCATCAATCCCCTCACATCTCCACTCATTCAGGCACTCACTCCTCCCTTCATCCAGCTAGTATTTATTAGTTAGCTACTGTGAGCTCCATTCTGTCCTAGACACTTAGCCCTAAGCTGGGACAGTTGTCATCTTCTTGAGCAACAAGCTGGGGGGAGGGGTACAGATCCCACTGGCCCCTGGGAATTGGGGACTCCAGGTTGCAGGTCTTGGTGGATGGATGTCCTTTCTTGGGCTGTCCCTATTGAGTGGGGAGCCTCATTTTTCTTTCATGAATTAATTAAAAGCAAAGAAAAGAACACTGAGGGAGTCTGCATGACCTCATTCCAACAGGTGCTGCTCCTGGTGGGGGCTGTGGCTGGGGTGGGTGGGGACAGGAGACTCCTACAGTCAGCCACAGTCTCTGGCCAGGCTTAGGCTGGGGCCACCTGGCTAGTCTCCGTCTTGGAGGCAGTGACAGAGGCCTCTTCATCACCGAATGGAACCTTGCCACAGCAGAGGGTAGTGAGCATGCAGTTCCGGAACTGGAAAGCAGAGGATGCCAGTCAGGACCACGCCCCACCGCCCAGCCCAGTCTCAGCCCCATCACCCACAGAATGTCCCCTCACTGATCTGGCTCTTAGCAGAGCTTGCTAAATGTATGTTTCCCCAACACCAGAGATGTCAGGAACCAAGCACAAGGGTTTTCATCAAATGATATTCCACGGTGTCCTGTGAATGCTTAGGACCTTCTGTGAATGATCTCTTGTAACTTGAGAATTTAGGATTTAGCCCTTCCCATAAATAGGAAAACAGAAGCCCGGAGAGGGAGACTGTGACTCTCTCAAAGTCACACAGCCTGGACATGGCAGAGCTAGGACATGAACCCAGAGTCTCAGTCTGGAGACCACATCCTTTTCTGCAGAGAGACCGTGGCTTTTAACAGCAGCTTGTTCCCACTCCTCCCAGATCTAGTATTTTTAGCAAATTCTTCAGCTTTACAAACTGTGAGGCCATTCCATTCCCGGCCTTGGAAGTACTTGACATTCTGGTTGTTTTTTGAGACAGACGCTCATGTAGCCCAAGCTGGTCCCCAGATCACAAAGAAGCTTTGAACTTCAAACCTGCCTGCTTTAGCCTTCTGAATACTGGGCTATAGAGGTGCACGACCACATCCTACTTTGGAGGGGGGTACACATCACCATGTAGCCCAGGCTGGCCTGGAGCTCAAGATCCTCCTGCCTCAGTGTTTAGATTATGAGAGTGTGCTGCTGCACATGTGTGCCTGGCTTCTAGCTGACTTCCAGACGATCTGACAGATGTATTTCACAGGAGCAGGTTTCAGGTCACCTGGTCACCTGGAGGGCTTACTTCCAGGCTACCCAGAGACTGGGAGGTTGCCAGCCTGAGAGAGAGCTGATGGCCTGCCAGCAGTCTGGGTGGAACTTCTCTCTTGCCCTAGCCTCTCCCCTTCCTCTTATTTTCCTCACTCCCCCACCCCCACCCAGGCCCCACCCCAGGCACCTGTTTGTTCATCATGATGTAGATGACCGGGTTGTAGATGGCAGAGCTCTTGGCAAAGAAAGCTGGCACGGTCATGAAGATGGGGCCAAAGTTGGAGCCTTGGTGGGTAAAGATGTAGACGGCCACACTAGCATAGGGAAGCCAGCAGATCAGGAAGAAGACGACCATGAGGATGACCATGCGGGTGACTTCTTTCTCTGCCTTCTGGGTGGTGGCTGATTCCTGCTGCTGGGCAGCCGCCTGCAGGGGTACAGACCCGTGTCCAGCCCATGGGGTCCACACATACCCCGGCACCCAGCTCTGGCCACCCAGCATGGGCCTGGGGACACTCATACCTCTTTGACTGTGAAGACCAGCTGCCCATAGCAGAAGAAGATGATGACCAGAGGGATGGAAAAGTGGACCACGAACATGTAGAGGACGAAGGACTCATTGTTGACCTCGGGCTTGGGTGTATAGTAGTCGACCCCACATGAGCACTGCATGCCCTCGGGGATGTACCTGAGGACCGGGGACAGGGACAATGAGGTTGGAAGGGAGCACATCCTCAGCTGTGTTCATGGAGGCTGGAGCGACTGTAGGCCTTGGGAAGTGTGGTGTCATTACCTGCTGGCCCCATCGCCAGATAATTCTTATCTGTCTCTGCCCTTAGGGAAATTCTCAAGCTTCCTGACACTTGACCACACAGCTCTCTTCCACCAGCCTGATGCCCTTTGGTGGTTTAAATGAGTTGGCAGAGGATGCCGGGGAGGAGGCCTGAGGCCTGTCCTGTAAACGCAGTAGTTTGGAGATGAGGGTCTCCTAGCAATAGCAATGCATTCTACACTAGGGATGGGCTTGCTGCCCTCTATGGAAGTTGGTGCAGCTTCTAGAAACAAGGATGTTGTGATGATGTCTGAGGATGGTGACATTGGGCTGCCCTTGGAAACCCCAGGGTGTCCATGGAGTGTATCTGGAGAAACTCGCCAAGCCAGGAGGAGGAAGATGAGGACTGGGGCCAGCCTGGGATGATGGGCTCGGATTCAGCAAGGACCACTAGGTGGGTTCTCGAAGGGCAGGGCAGAGATGTGAGGAAAGAAGGAAGATTCTCTGAGGCTTCTGGGTACCTAATAACCTGTCCAGGTGTCCAAACCACTGTCCCTACCCTCTCTTGTCTTACCTACATTTGGAGATGGTGGCCTGGAGGCTAGATAGGACCCAGTTCCTGGGGTAGCTACAATGACACCATGCATGTTGGGAAAGTTCAGCTTCCCAGTGCGGCTGCGGTTCAAGGTCACAGAGAACTCAACCAAAGAGGATTGTAGTTTGGCTTTGACTTAACTGAGGATTAGGGACTCAGTCAAGGTGAGGGGTTGGGTGTTCAGGGTTCTCCTTGCCATGGGGCTCAGCAATGGAATCAGACTCATTGTACCATTACTGTCCCTCCCTTCTCCCCTGCCTCAGACCATGGCCTGGGAAAGTCACCAGGAGCGGCTTAGGAGGCAAGACCATGTTATATAATGCTTGGAACCAGCCCCAGGCTCTGTGATCTTGCCAGACCCAATGCTCAGTGCCATTACCTGGACCAGCCGACGAGCGGGGGAACAGCACAGGCCAACGCCATGACCCAGGTGAAGGCCACACCCATAATGGCATGATTCTCCCCAAAGCGGAAGTTGCTCATGGGCTTGCAGACCACTACATACCGCTCAATAGCCAGGACCACCAGGGACCACAGGGCGATTTCACCTGCAAGGCAGTTGGTAGCTATCAGTCCTCCAGCTCTGACCTCAGACCACAGAGAGCAAACATGCCCAGAGGGCACAGGGCAGCATGCTTGAGACTTGAGCCCAGCCCTAGGGAGGCAGTGAGTTTGGACAGGCCAGGAGGAGGGAGGGGATAACCCATGTGCCAGAGATGAGCAAAGGAACTCCAAAGACCCGAGAGTCTTTCTGTTTGGTCAGAGCTTTCAGTTCATGAGACACTGCCTCAGACTGGCTAGAGCTGCGGCTTTGGGCCACATGCTGGCTAGTGCTTCGGCAGGGGAAGCACAGGGACAAGGAGGGAGTTCCAGACTCCAGCCCACATGTCACCTATGGAAACTCAGTATGGAGAAGGGCCACAAAGTAAACCAGCCCTGGGACACTTCTGAGTAATGGGAGTGCTACCAACAAGAATTTCTGGATGACAGCTGCGGCTTGGGTCTGACCCCAAGAGACAAGCTCACTAGCATGGTACCCCAGTTTCTGTCCAGAGACTGGAAGACTGTGATCACAGAAGGATAACAAAGATGCCCACAGTGCCACCAAGGCAGCACCCTAAACATGGAGGAGATAAGATAGCATCCTTGGGACCCATTGCCCTGGCCTTGCTTGGGCTTTGTCAGGCCCACGTCTCCTGTTTCCTCTTACATCCACTGGTGACGTCGCTGGGTCTCAGTCAGGGGACCCCCCAACTCTGGTTCCAGCCCTGTCACGTCTCTAAATGAGTTTTTTTGCCTGCTCCTTGCCTCAGTTTCCTCAGCTAAATAGGCTCCATTGCTCCCGTGGTATCCTCATTGATTTTCAAGTCAAGTGAGAGAGATGTTTGGAAACACCTGGTGTGGCAAAGCAGTCCATGCCTGTGATCCCAGAATTTAAGAAGCTAAGGTAGAAGGATCCTCAGCTACACAGTTTAAGGCCAGGATGGACTATGTGAGAGTGTGCCCCTCCCCCAATATAGAAAGAAAAAGAAAATAAACAAACGAGGAAAGTAGAAAAAGACAAGATCTCCTGAGTAAATTAGGAGTATGGGGACCTTGGAAGGGGTTTGAAGGGGGAAAGGGAGAGGCAGGGAGGGGAGTAGAGAAAAATGTAGAGCTCAATACAAATCAATAAAAAATAAAGCAGCAAAAAAAAAAAAAAGAAAGAAATGAATCCTCTGAGATTCCCAGTGTATGGAGCATGCACTCATGATGGAGGCCAACAGGGCTGAGAAGGCAGTCAGACAGATGCCCAGTACACTGACCCAGTTGTCACCTGGACCAGAGGCAATTGGGAAGGACCTGGACCTGCATGCCTTTCCTGGTCCTCAATCTGAGTCTGGCCCAGCTCAGCTGCCTTAGAGAATACCCTCACACACCATAACTCCCTAGTGAGCCCTTGACCTCTCTGAATCCATGTTTCTTGCATTACTCATGAGATAGATGGGCGTTCAATGCTTGCTCTAAATAAACAGCCTAGCTCAGCATCACGGTGTTGTCGTAAGGCTTTTGGATGAGACCAATTGAAGAGGAGTGGAGAGAGACCCATTAAGCTGCTGCTCCCAAGCTGCAGACCCTCCCCAGGCCCCCATACTACACCCCAATCCATCTGCTCATACCACCCAGTGTGGCGAAGAAGCCCTCGACGTTACATCCTGTGGGCCCAAAGATGAAGTAGCCATGCAGTGAGGTGTAGAGCGTGGTGGTGAATCCTCCCAAGACCATAAAGAGGTCAGCCACAGCCAAGTTGAGCAGGATGTAGTTGAGCGGTGTACGCAGCTTCTTGTGCTGTATGGTGACGTAGAGCGTGAGGAAGTTGATGGGGAAACCCAGCATGATGAGCAGGAACATGTACGCTGCCAGCACGGAGAACTGCCAGGGTTCCGCCAGGTAGTACTGTGGATACTCAAAGGGGCTGCGCACCACGCCCGTGGCGTTCGAGAAGGGCACATAGAAATTGGGGCCTTCCGTGCCATTCATGGTTGTGGCCCTCGAAGCTGCCCCACGGGCTGCTCGTCAACAGAGACTGAGGCTGCCTGCCTAGCTCAGCCACCTACAGCTCCCACAGCGCAACTCCAGGCATCAATCCCCACAAAACCCTTATAAAGTGACCTTCTCTCCCTAAGCCAGGGGCTGATTCAGCATCCGGGAGATATCATACTAAGAATACTAATCTCACTGCTGCTACTGGGGCCTAATTGGCTTGCAGAGGGGCCAAGGTGACATCGAGTGGAGGCCCTGGAATAAAGGAAGGGTGTCTCATCTTCTCTTCCCCAGAGTCCCCTAGGAATTTTCTACCCATGTCAGTCTGCTGGCCTTAGGTTGTGATTGGGGTCTCAGGACCCTAAGTTCGTTCCTCTGTATTGCTCCAACTGACAACGCCTCTCCATGAGCTCTCCTACCCCATCCCTTCCCAGTCCTCTGGCCCTGTCATGAGCTCATCTGGACAGATCTGAGCATCCTACCCCATCCCTTCCCAGTCCCCTGGCCCTGACACGAGCTCACTTGGACAGATCTGAGCACAGTCAGCTCAATCCATTACCACCCATCTCGCCCCGCCCCACCCCAGGCCCAGCAGCTCGATAACTATTTGTTGCATTCAATTGGAATTTGCTCACTCACTTGTCCATTAAGCATTTATGAGCCAGCCACCTGGGAGACAGAGACGGAGGCCATGGCCCTGCTAAAAGTGCTTCTGGCCTGAGCAAGACTCAGTCAGAGGAAGAAACACTTTCCAGTCCAGGGAGGGATGACCGTGGGCTATATGGAGAAGGGGATGACCTACTTGGGTGGGGCAGGACAGAGGCCCCTCATGAAGAAGCAGGCTGCCAGGGTATTCAGGTGAGTGTGTGCAACTCGGAGGCCATGGTAAGGGCCTAAGAAATTTTGTCTTATCTAGAAGGTAATGGACATACAGCTCAGTGAATCTCAGGGGCAGAGAGGATGGCCAGAGACCTGAGCCTTTGGGGCTTCAGAACCCTGTGCAGGCTGAAAGATGCTGGTACTGCTGGGGATGCCAATCTGAGGGACAGGCTGGTCCTGGACTAGCCTGGGGTCTGAGGATGTGAAGCCAGCATCTCTACCGTGTAGCTGAGGTGCCCAGAGGCCCCCATGTGTAGGTTGCTCTAGGACCACTGTCCAGCTCACATGGACTTGGAGTACCCACTGAGTCCCAGGCAAGGGATTTGCTTTGATTGTGGGGCCCACAGGAGACAAGAAGCCAGCACCCCATGAGGGAGATGGCGGTGAGTAGCAATTACAAGGGGTAGACAAGGAACAGAAGGAAAGCTCCACTATGCAGAAGATACACCATACAGTGTATGAAGACCTCTCTGAGAAGGTGGGGGTTGAGCTAAGAGTCGATGATGGGAGAAAACACCATGCCACTTGCCACACAGGTCCCCAGACCCTGGAGCTTGGAGAAGAGGCTGGCCAGAGAAGTGTTCACCTCTGAGCCTCAGGGCCCGTCAGCTCTCTCTTTCTCAGTCTCTTCACACCTGGGATTCCAACCCCCTTCCCTGCCGGACGCAGTTGAGAAAAGGAACACAGGACTGGTATGTGCGTCAGAGGTTTGGAGTTGGCCTCTAAACATTTAAGGAGCTTGGCTTGGTGATTAAGACCAATATGAATAAGGTCAAGGTGGAGGTTTTGATTCTGATATGACCCCGATGGGCACCTCCAGATCTACCCTGACCCCCACCCAGCTCAGCAGCACCTCAGCAGCCTTGGCAGCCAGCTCATGCTGGGCCAACTGGGAAGCTTCTCTACCATCTCACAGGGACTTTGCCCATCCCCTAGGATCTAATGTGAACCTGCAGGGTGGACTGGGCACACATGGGAGCTTGGCAAATACCTGCTGATCCAGTGGGTGAGTGGGCAGGCAAGGGCTCCTCTGGAAGCCCTGTCCTGCTCTAAGTTGGGTTAACAGGCGCTGCTTCACAGATTGAAAACTGTCAATGAGATGAGGGGACAACGTGCTGGTTCAGGGAGACAAGTTCAGAGTGAGTTGAGACGGCCATTAGAAGTCACCGGCTCTGATTGACCCACTGCATCTTCACTTGCAGAGACTGAAGTTCAAAGTGGGTCACCGAGGTCATGTGATTGGCTTGCAACAGCCAGGGCTATAACCACACAGTCTGCAGAGTTCTGTGGGTTCCTATTGCCATTCTCCTTGGTAGGAGAGGCTCATTCAAGCAGTCACCAGAGGAAAGGGCCTGCACTGAGTCACACGGACGCAGATGGAGCAGTGGTCACTCTAGAGGAGGCACGGATTCTAGCCCATGTCTCTGAGTCACCAGGATACCCTTGGAATTTCACCTCCCCCTCTGGGCCTCTGTTTGCTGGGTTTGGGAAACCTGGGGCACGACAACCACATCCAGACTGAGCCTGGCTTGCTGTCCCTACCAGCACGACTGATGTGTCCTGGCTCCTCTGTACCCACATGAGCCAGCGCAGTGGCACCCCTTCCTGAACACCCGCTTCTGCAGGCTGATGGAACGCAGTCCTTCTCTGCTCCTCCCTCCAGCCCCAAGGAGAGTCAACACCACCATGCTCCGCAGCAGGGCCCAGCCTCACTGTGTGTCCTGTCTACTATCTGCACTGTCACCACGGAGACCAGTGGCTCCCAACCTGTGGGTCACAAACTCTTTAAGGGTCACATATCAGATATTTACAGTACGATTCATAGCAGTAGCAAAATTACAGTTATGAAGTAATAACAAAATAACTTTATGGTTGGGGCTACCACAACATGAGGAGCTGTATTAAAGGGTTGCAGCATTTGGAAGGCTGAGAACCACTGACCTGAACCATCTTGTCCTACTAAACCAAACTCACTAGCGTTTGCTGGAATGCAGCTGAGCTTGTTTCTGGGTGTTCAGCTCTTGGCCCACAGTTTAAAGACACACCGTCCCTGTAGGGCAGGACCCTCGGTAGAGGTGAGTATGCAGTCCGGCTCTTCCCACCTCTCAAGTGACGGGTATTGGAAAGACCAGTGCTACACAGGAGCGTGGGTTACTGGGGCTGGGCTGTTAAGAACTGTGAGGTGCTTGGATGCCAGGACCCTGTGAAGCTATTGCTGAAGTAGGTACTGCCATGTTTGGTCGCTCAGAAGTACGGGCAGTCGTGGGGCACTGAATGGAGGATTAGGGGCTTAGCCACCAGTGCTAAGAGCTCTTAAGCCTCAGATGGAAAAAGTGCTGCTCGGTCAGCAGGCCCCTCCTTTTCCTCTTACCTGTGGTTTAGTCACCAAGGCCTTCCTGAGCATGTCAAGGGAACCTGGAAAGAGAGGCCTTCACTCCTTTCCATCCTTACACTCCTGGTGTCAGACAGATGAACTAACAAGGAGAAGCAGCAATCTGCCCCTAGCCCACCTGCCCTGCTCAGCTCTGCCTTCACTGTGTAAACTGGAGCCAGTTAGCAGCCTTTCAGACAGAATCTATAGAAATGTAAGTCCCACAGGAGCACAAGTGGCCAGGAGGGCCCCTGCAGACCTCAGAGGAGGTAGCCTCAGAGCCTGGGGCAGGCCCACAAGCCTGGATGCTGGCTGGCACTGAGGAGCTACTGCAGGTCACAGGCAGAGAAGCAGTCCCAGGGTGGAGACCTGTCTCAATGTAAGAGCCTTGCCTGGTGGAGGCCTCAGGCCCAATTACTTTTGCCATTGCTATGTAAACCCCAGGCCAGAGAAGAGACACAATGGAGGGATGTCAAACCTGTGAGGCAGAGCCATGGGGACTCCTAGCTTCAGCAGCCATGTAGAGGCAAAGGTCAAGGGATGGAGACCCACAGATACCCTGCTGGTTATGGCCCAGCCAGTCAGCTGCCATCTTCCTCTTCCTCACCGTGGACACGGCACACAGCATCAGGACACAAGCCCCAACAGTCTTATCAAGTTGTGGGGCTCCAGCAGTCACCCCTCCCTGGTCTCACTCTCTTCCTGACAAAACCCTCACTTCCAGCTCCCTGTCCTAGCTTCCTTCAGTCAGGGTCCCTGTGAGTTCCATTTATAGATGCTGGCTATCGCTGAAAACTCCATATTTAAGATGAAGAAGTGTCCAGAGGAGGAAATGGAATCCAAGTAGGGAAGAGAGCAGATCATGGTGGGCAAAGGCTACATGTGGTCCAACTTTGGCTCGGCAGGTACATTTGTTCAATCAGAGAGTGTCTCTGGGCCTCAGTTCCACTTTCTATTCGCGGGCACCCCTAAAGACTGCTCAGACAAGACACAATGATGCATCAGCAACAACAGGAGCTGTGGCCAGGCTCTGCCTCAGGGGCTTGGCTCCCAGCAGGACTCTCCTGAACTTCTGTGTTATGGGCTGAGAGGATGCATGCCGGCATCTCAGACAGCTCCCAGCACCCCCTCTCCCCCAGCCATAGACCATCTGATCTGTCACTGTGATTGACGCCTGTTGGGTAGCTGGCACTGTTTCCTCCCTCACCCCACTTTTTTCTCAGCCATATGCAAATGATTTCAGTTCAAGGCACGCGCTAATGGAAATCCTAACACATTAATAAATGTTTAGTGCGAGAGAGAGCATGCATGATCATAAGCAATTAGACACTCAACGGAGGAGTTGTGTTGGCACAACTGTCTGGCTCCCTCCTTCATTCCCTCCATCATCTCCACAGAGGCAGAGGGGGTGGGGAGGGCCTGGACCTTGCCTGACCTTTGCCGCCCGCTCTACTCTCATCCCTTCATCCCAGCAAGTGGGCACGCTACCACCAGCCTCACAAGGGGGTCTTCAGTGTGCCTCCCAGCTGCTCAGTCTCCCTGCTCCCACCTGTTAAGATAAAGCGTATGTGGTAGTGGTAGGGGTGTTGCTGCTTGTCCCTGGGCAGGTGGCATGCAGGAGGACTTCAGAGATTACACCTCTAGGTGCCCACTCATGGCTGAAAGCCCGAGGGCCCTAACACTTGCTGCTCTTCTGATGATGACCAGCACAGGGGCTGCGGTGGGAGAGGTAGCCTGTGTGTGAGTTCTCCTTCCAGATTCTGCCAATACACTTCCCACAACACCCTACAGATCCCAGCTTGAACCTCCATGCTTCATGTCCTAGAAGGAAGGGAAGAAGCCACAAGGCTGAGTACCCCGTGGAAGCGGACCCCATGACTGGTTTCCAGGGCAGCTCCAAGGACAAGACTATTTTTTGGAGTCAGGTAACTTATTTTCTTGCCAAACTGGATCCTCGTTAAAACAAAACGAATAAACAACAACAAAACACCCATGTCCCTGCCCCTTCCCATGCTGTCATTTCATTAGATTACGTTTTTTAGAGCACACAAAAGCAATGTTCCTTTCAGATCAAATTAGAAACAGGTGCACTTTTGCATAAGGAAATTAAGTTGCAGACAATATGAGAATTTGCTAAAGTGCAGACACTGATGAAAACGAGTAGCCCTTTTATTTGTGGTTATTGAGGCAATCTGTCGGCAAAGTGCGCACAGTAACGGTCTGACAGATCTGCGGGCTCCAGCAGGCACCATGAACACTTGAGCCCTTCTAAAAGTAACAGATTTTTTTTCTTAGAAAATATATGTACGTTCTTTTCTCCATCTCCTGGTGCTATTTACAAGGCATGAAATGCCATAAATAGGAAACCTGTGGTTACACAAGGCAAGGGCCCTCCCCAGCATACAAACTTCATCTGGGAAGAAGACATGTTCTGAAGGTTTAATTCTTTCTCCCGACAATCTGGGGACAGCAAGGAGGCCTGGGGAGCAGGTGGTCCCTGGGGCCAGTCAGTGCTCACGGGCCAGTATCATCAATGCGTCTCCGGCAGTAGGGGCAGCAGGCATGCTGGAGTACCAGCAGCTCATAGTCCTCCGAATGGAACATCTGAGGAGAGACAGCCCATTACACGGGAAGCAGGGATGGGTGCCCTCGTAAGCCCTGAGCCTGGGCTGGGATATGTAGTCCTGAGGGGAAGCAGCTCAGTAGTGAGTTGTTGCCAGCCACAGCAGAACTGCAGTGCTGGCCTAAGGACTGGAGGGCTCTTTATCCCGAATGAAGTTCACAGGTACATCATCCCTCATTCAAAGCAGTGCTGAGCAGGAACCGGGTGAGGTCTGCTGCAGCCAGCTGGGAGATGCATGAGAGGGGCAGGCTGTGGCCAGCTCATGATCCTCCCCTACATGCCCAGCTTCCCCAGGGAGATACTAAGAATGGAAGAGCAGGCGAAACAGCCAGTGGTAGGCTGGATACCTGAAAGCAGGAGGGGCACATGGTGATGGAGGCATCGGGCAGCAGCGAGCGGAAGTACTGCCATTGCAACGGTGGGGGCCAGCGCTTGATGAGAACGTCCCTTCGGCTCATGGAACGCAGCACTGACCTGTTTACCACCACAGGCACGAACTCAGAGCCACCTTGCTGTGAGGAAGATGTACATGGGTGTTACACCCTTGGCTAGATCCCAGGATCCTTGATGGCCAAAGGGACACCACCATATCTCAACTCCAGGCATCCCTGACAGTGACATTCACCCCACGCCAGCCCTGAAGTGGCCTCGGAACCACCCAGTCACCACAGGAAGCTGTCCAGCTCTCTTTCCCACTGCCACACTAACTGAGGGCCCCTGTGTGTCTGGGGAAAGTACTGATGGCTCTCCCACCAGGCCTCTCAGCACCTTCACACTCTTGAGGTGTCTCACCTCAAAGCTCAGCTTGGCTGTGAACGGGTCATCATCTCCTATGGCATCCATGGTCTCATCCAGTCTCAGCGTCTGGGAGTCTGGAGAGTTCTGGTCAAGGATGGAGCTGGAGGCCCAGGAAGGCCCAGGCATCACCCTCTAGCCCACATTCACTTCCAGGGGCTCGGTCAGGTCTTCCCCCTCACAGCCTTGGGGAGTGGTATAGCGACGGGGAGAGGCCTCCAGGTGGAAGATGGGGAGGAGGGCACAGGCCAGAGAGATAAGGGGCCCCAGTGGGATCATCTGCTTCCCCTGTCCTCTAGTCACAGGATGGCTACAGGGAGGGGCTATTCAAGGGCCCTGAGTGGGTGCAGACAGGCCCAGCTGCAGCTTGAGAAACTCAGCAGTCACAGCCATGGAGTGAAGGGCAAAAACTCCCACAGAACCCAGTTCTACCAGCCTTCCCTCTGCCCGTTGGTGATGGAGCTGGTACAAGGCACAAGCAGGAGAGCCATATGCAGGGATTAGGTAGGTGTGGTCAACGGTTCCAGTGAGTAGCACCAAGGGTGCTGGAATAGGATCAGCTGTCCTGGGTTCTCAGCCACACTACTGGCGGCCATCTCTCTAAGTATCTTAGACAGTAGAACCAGAGAGCAGAGGCCTCCTGTCACCCACGAGAACGTGGTGACACCCAGGAGCTTTAGCCTGAGTAGTGATTGCTACCACTGCATGAAAAAGCTACCCGAGTCGAAAGCTGGGTCCCTCAAGTACACATACTACATCTTCTGCTTAGCTGTGGACCAGACACAGGATGGGTGCCCTTAGGAGCAGGGTAGGAGACCTCACAGGAAGATGAAAGTGCCACTCTCCTTGTGCCTGCAGGCTCTGGCCAACTCTCTACCCACCTCTGATGTCAGTCCTCACTATGTGGGGACCTCCCCAGTCTTTCTGGATCTCATTCCTTCTATCCCTGCCTGCTGGCACAGCCCATGCTGAGACCCTGCCCTGCCCAGCCCAGAGCACAGGATACTGTTGCTTGCAGTCTCCTGCCATTTGCCCTCCCTCTTGTGTCTTGGTGCCTCCAGGTCGATGAGGGCAACAGCTTCTTCGTCAGTGATTCCCTCTTCCAGGTAGAATTCCACCAGGTGCAGCACCTCTGGGGAACAGGAAGGGGCTGGGGGATGACCTCAGGGAAGCTTGGGACTATCACATCAGACAGTGTGTGAGCAAGTGGAATGGCCAGAGATGCCCCCTTTCCCGTGGGAGAGGAGGACCAGGCCTCCAGTAACCCCTCCCATAGCAACTGCTTTGAAGGAAGGAGGCCAGGACAGCTCCTACTGGCCTCCCAGACTGAACAATGGACCCCAGTTTTTCATTATAATGAGAGTGGGGATTCTGGTAGGGGACATGCTGGATCCTGTCTCTGTGGATCCTGACAGCAATTCTGCATGTAAGACACGGTGGTAGCACCTTGCGCACAATGTCACATGCCTTTAAGCAATGGCGTGCCTCACCATAGGAGGAGGCGGAGAAGATAAATGGCTGGCGGCAGTTGATGCACACGTTGCCCAGGTTGTTCAGCAGCGGGTTGTTGGTGGAACAGCGGTAGCACAAGGGCACCAGTTCCTACAAAACAAGCTCATGTCTGCCCAGACTGAACCAGAAGTATACACACGTCCACTTCCTCCCAGGGCAAAGGACCACATGCTGTGGGGAGTCTGGCCAAGGCTACAGACACAACTGAAGACCACACCTGAAGCCCACTAACCCAGACGCCCTCTCCAAGCCAGACCGCAGGATACTGTCTTCATAGGAACAACTGCACCCACTGTCACTTCCTGCCACTCACCAGGCTCTAGGCACTGTCAGGCACATTATTTATGCCGCACAGTGGCCTCCTATCACCTTTGGGGGTCTATAAACAGCCACCTGACAGGCAGGAAACTGAGGTACTGGAAGACTGAAGCACAGCTTGGAAGGGGCAGACCTAGGATTAGAACCCAGGCCTATTGATGACAAATCCCTGCTTGAGCTTAAAATTAGGACTCTAAAGATCTGGGATGTTGACGCTGCAGGAGATTTGTTGGGATGGGGCTTGAGGAGCACAGGGACACCCAGGAAGAGGGTCAGCCCTGAACAAGGCTCGAGGGAAGGGACACTCTTTAGGAGAGTCTGTGACAATGCTCAGGGCAGGGTGGGCTGAAACACAGCAGCTAAGTGGAGAGCAGTGGACAGCTAAGCAGGAGGGGACAAGTCAGCACGTGACTCGGGCGGGGAGCCCGGAGAACACAGCAGCCATCTTTCAAACAAAACCCGGACCAGACTCAAAGGCGTATCCTCACCTCACTGTCGTGGAAAGGCTTGGAGCGGATGGTTAGGGTGCCCAGTTCAATGGACTTCTGGATCCTGGCGGGGATCTGCAGCCCCTGTAGCTTGTCATAGGCGTGCCGGGCCAGCTTGTAGGCACCCAGGGCCTTGCTCTGCTTGGCCAATGTGAAGAGGGTATTCCTGACATCGGCAAGATTAAGGATAGCAGAAGTGTGACCAGGAGCCAATACCACCCACCCTGGGCATCTTGTGCTGGTATCAGACCACAGTCAGGAATCGAAGAGATTTTGTTCATTTTGAGATTTGCGTCTCTAGGATGGCAAGGCCCGGGAATCTTTCCATAGACAAAAGTACTACAGGGTCTTTTTGCCTTCTTTTTTTTTTCCAGGGGGGAGGGGTATCATGGTCTCACTATGTAGCCTAGGCCAGCAGCCTCAATCTTTTGGTGCTGAGGTAACAGCCATAACCTGACTTAAGATTCTTGGGCCTCCTGGTAGCTCTCTTCACCTTGTTGCACCTGGCAACCCTGATCCAGGACACCTGGAGCCAGGTGGTCCCCTGCCCTAGCCCTACCAGCTGGTGTAGACTGCCTCACAGGGGCCACACAGCACTGAAAACTCCCCTGCTCTCTGGGGTCCCTCTGAGTCCCTCATCTGAGGACAACAAACCTCTGTATGCCATGTGAAGTCACTTCTAATTCTGGCTGTGCCAAAGCCCTTCTCATCCTCCCTGCCTCCCTGGAAAGCAGCTTGTCCCCGGCATCCCAAGTCACATGGCCCTCACTCTCCTCCTCATCGGGACCCAACATCATTCCAGCAACCTGAGCTGCGGATCTCCCTGTTTGTTCCACTCTAACGCCTCCACATCACAGACCGTGTCAGTAGCCACTGTGTTTCTCCTGGACAACACCAGGGAAGGCTCAGCACTCAAGTTAACAAGATGCTGGATCAGAAGAAATTTCAAGACAAGTTAGATTCAGGTACTGAGGTAGCAGGAGTGGCTGTGGCACCTGTGGTGAGCCTGACCAGTGAAAGGGGTTGTCACAGTGAAGGTCATTTGTTTGAGACGTTTCCCCTGAAGTAAACAATGAGTCTGGACCCTCCAGGAAATGGGTTCCAAACAGGGACCTGTGGGTGCTTTTCTGGGAAGGGTTCCTACAGGAGGCAGGCGGGCCAGCTGGATGAGGACCGGGAGCTGGCGTGTAAAAGGTTGGACCATTTCCCCTCTGTGCTTCTGGCTCCTCTGCAGCTCTCCTTGGCAGTGGAGAAGCAGACTCACAGGGACGAGCAGCACCCCACATAGGAGCTGGGCCTGTCCACACTCACCTCACAGCACCTCTCTACACCACTCACCCTCTCAACAGTCTTCCCTGCTGCCTTAGTCTGGAGCAGGGAGGTCACCTCCTCTGGGCTGCTGTCCCTGACTAGGCCTTACCTCCCTTTTACTTGTGGACACAGTGCACATATCTCTGAAACAGGTCTTGTCTCTTGTCACCACCTCTACTAGATGGCAGCTTTGTCACCTGGGCTGACATGGCTCCCGATTCCAGCAAAAAGACCTGCCTAGGCTTCCTGGTCCCAGCCCCATCCTTCTTTGTGAGTTCTGGGAGGCCTGGGACAAGGTGCTGGCCAGACTCAAAGGCCAGGTGCCACTAGACAGTCCTGAAAGCTAAATCTCCTCTTGCCACTGGCCGCTCAGCTGCCCAGTTGAGCCTCTCCCCACTCCCCAGTGGCTGCTGAGGGAGGGCGCTTCTGCCAGTAAAGTGCTCTGTGGAGAACCCGGGCCATTAGACAGAGGCTGGGAGGGTGGTGGGGAGGATACACTTTGGAGATGCCCAAGGGGGTGGCCTTGGTCAGGCTGTGCAGCAAGAACCTGGAGATGTTGAAGAGGGTTTCGGGGAGATCGAAGCTGAATGGCTCCTCCTGCAGCAAAAGAAAGGACGTAACATCCCCACTGGGAGGAGGGGCACTCTGAGCACCTACTGTGTGCAGGCAATCGCGGTTGGCCCCGCAGCATTAACACAAGCTTGTGGGCTATGCGGTTTCAGTCACATTGTACCGGGGAGGAAGTGATGCCCTACCAAAGGACAGCTCACGTCACCCACCAGAATGGGAGAGAGATGAGATTCAAACCCAGGACTTAACCCCCAGCCCCAGAGAATGTTCTTTTCCCAGCTGCAGTGTCCCTGGGGACACCCCATTTCCTGAGCTCAAGACCTTTATGAGAGAAAGCGCATGATTTAGTGGGATGCTTAACCCCTTCCTGCTGGACACAGCGAGCCTCTTTTTTGTTCCTCAACAGCTGCAATGTGGAACCAAATGCCTACGGTGCCCAGGCTCTAACAGGTAGTCTCCATGACCACTGGTGGGTGAACAGACCTCCTGCTCCCAGGGGCTGCCAGTACAGCCATGTCATCGGGGAGGTTCTCTCCACAGGGCTTTGTGCATGGTGAAAACCTGCTGTGAGGGAGGCTGCCATTCCGGCTACAAACGCAAACCACACCAGACAGTGACAGGCTGGCCAGCTCCCTTCCCACCCAGAGCTCTCCCCTAAGGGTCTGACTAGGCTCTCTCATTCCAGCCACCAGGCTCAGCTTTGGTGAGGCCCAAAGCTGTGAGAAGTGATTTCCTACTTCTTTGGTTCAGAGCCCAGTGACTTCTCTCCAGGACTTCTGAATTCCTAATTACATTTCTTCCTTCCTATTTTCTTTTTTCCCTCCACCCCCTCCTTTCTGTTTGGCTATATTTTAAGAAAGGGTCTTTAGTTTGGGTTGGCTGTAGTTTCCTTATGTCGCCAAGGATGATGGTCCTGCCTCCGCCTCCTGAGTTCTGGGATTCAGGCATGTGCTACCATGCTGGTTTACCCACTTACATTTCTGTAGCTTCTGTTGGCTCCAGGAATGGAGGGAAACCCAAGACACATGCTCTCCTGGGTGTGAGCGTGAAGAGCCGGGCACCAGGTGAGCAATCGTCCCGATCAGCACTGCTTCTCTGGGAAGGAAGCCTGAGCCTCTAAGGGTCTGTGTTTTTCTTTGCCATATATAATATAATATAATATAATATAATATAATCCACTCTCACCCAGGGTTGCATGGCCCAGTGCCAGTCCTCAACTGCCCTGGCCATGGCCTGCCTTCCACAAACTCTTCCCCCTGCTCCTCTTCACTTGTCCCTCTCCTTGGTGGCAGGACCACCTCTATAAAGAGCCACCTCAGAGCTTTTCCCTTGAGAGGCTGTGTCCTGCTCACCACTGTGTTCCAGGCCTCATCACAGGGGCTGTCACATGTAGGCACTGGTTGTAGGAATAGCCCAAGAAAGCAGTTTTGGCCTGGAGGCCAGCCTGGGTCCCAAGAGTGGCCCTAGCCTAGCACTGTGTGCATTATGAATAGAGTCCAGCTTTTAGGTGAGGTGACTCCTACATAGACACAGAGAGCACAGAGAAGCAGGCACGCTGGGAATTTAGGAGCCAGGGACTAGGCACCCAAGGCAGCTTAGCACGCCCGAGCCTGGCCTGCCTCCAACACTACACTGGGTGCAGACTCTTTGTCCATAGCTTTTCAGCTGTTTGGGACAAGGGGCCTGAATAGAAAATGAGTCTTGAATCCATAGATGCTGCTGGCAAAGAGATGGCACCAGGGTTATGGATAGGCCCAAGGTTATGGATAGGCACAGGGTTATGGATAGGCACCAGAGTTATGGATAGGCACAGGGTTATGGATAAGCACCAGGGTTATGGATAGCCCCAGGGTTATGGATTAGCACCAGGGTTACAGATAGGCACCAGGGTTATGGATAGGCTCAAAGAGCAATAGGACAAAGGTCAAGGGCATTTGGGAAAGGCAAAGCCTCCAAGCAGTCAGAGCTGACACTGGACTGAGGTGAGTTTGCTGTGAAAGCTGCTATGACACCTCCAACTGAGGGACAACGGGAACCAAAGCCACATTTCCCAAGTAAATCAGAGTCCTCATAGACACCCCGTCTACCATCTCCATTCCACTGACATGGGTATAGAGAAGGTCACACAGCCCAGAAGGACAGGAGGCATCCAGAGTCACTTCTGAACCCACATCCCAAAGGCTGAGAGTACAGATGCAGTCAGTAAGGACTCAAGCCCAGGCTCTGCCATTACTAATGGCGGCTCTTCACTGTGTGGAAGCTGGGCTTCTTCATCTGCAGATGAGGGGATACACTTATGTCACAGTGTGGCTGAAGAGTGAAGTGAGTGCACGATAAAATCTACAGTGTCCAACAGGGAGCAGGGACTCACTGACAGGGGCCACTGGCCCAGCTGCTGCCACTAATACGCTCACACTGTAGGTTAATCAAGACTGCGGCGTGCTGAGGAGGCATGGGATGAGGTAGATGGCAACTCATTCAACGTGGCCTCATCACAAGAATCAGGGAAGGATTGCAACCAATTGTGGGTGTCTGGAGACCAGGCCAACCCTCTCGTTTTATAGAGAAAACTGAGGGCCAGGGGGGTACTTGAGCCTTCCCTTATCTAGATAGGCTTCAAAGACTGAACTAGAAACTGGAAAGGCGAGGCCCAGCTCTGGACTATAACTCTGAGCCTCAAGGTTTGCTTCATGTCAAAGAAGTGGCAGGTATCGGAGAAGCACCTACTCTTGCAAAGGAGAGCAGGGTTTCTGGGCAGTCATCACACCTCCAGACCCTTCTCTTCAGAGGCCCTTGCTGAGCATGTGAGGCCCAAGGTGCCTATCCCTCAGCTCCCAGCCACCTTACCATGTAGCGATGAATGGTTTGGTAGCCATGGTACAGCTCAGCCAGGTGCTGGAAATGGTGGAATTTGTTAAGCATCACATCCTTCTGGGCAGGATCTGCTGGGAGGGAGGAGGGGAGCAGAGGAGGAGATGAGAAGGAGAGAAGAGGGGCGGGGATGAGGAGGGGAAGAATGGAGGAGGAGGGGGGAGAAAAGGATGAGGACAGGAGAGGAGCGCAGGAGTGGAGAAAAGGAGCAAGAGAGGAGGGCAGGGGGGCAGGAGGGGAGGAAGACAGGAGCAGAGGAGGGGAAGACAGGAGCAGAGGAGGGGAAGACAGGAGGAGGACAGGAGGGGAGGAGAAGAGGGGAGGAGGGCAGGAGCAAAGGAGGGGAGGAGAAGGGGGGAGGGCAGAAGGGGAGGAGGATTGGAAGGGAGGAGGGCAGGAGGGCAGGAGGGGGAAATGTGTCAAACAGTATTGCTTCTTCCTATGCTGCTCAGAGGGGCCAAGAGATCAGTAATGGACAGGTGCTCCACTTAGGAGTGGTTTATCTTATCTAGGATAAGAATCTTGGCTGGGCAGAGCTCCGGGCCAGGAAGCACCTGAAGATAGACCTCTCCCAGGCCACACACTGTACCCTCCCAGCTCTGTCCACTGGGTCAGCACCTCCTACGTCCAGCAGTGGAGAAGCCTACCAGCCCAGGCACAGCAGAGGAGCCTGGCAGGACAAGGGTGGGCAGATGGCGCCTTCACTGGCTGGCTGTGTCCAGGTATTTATCTGAAGTGCACATCAAGGGCCAGGACAGAAAAACCCCAGCTCACACTTGGGCCTGATGTTCTGACTGGGAGCTGACAGCTGTGACTCAGGGTGACCTGAAGGAAGCAGCATGGTGCTGGGCAGTTAAGGAAGGCACTGCCACCCTGCAGACTCTGTCTCCAGCCAGCGCTCTTCTCACCACCACACATAGCCTTGGGCACAACTACTTCCCTCCCCTCCACTTCAGACCACCTCTGGGCTCCATGGGAAACCACCGAATGAAAGCGACTCTGACACTGTCCTGCCTGGGATGAGGGAGACTCTGGAGTAGGTTATTGTAAGGTGATCTCTTCATCTTTTCATTTAATTAAATTTTTTTTTTTAAGCCAGGGCTCATGTGGGCCCAGCTCCAGGCTCCCAGGTAGCAAGAGAAGGAGATGCTCTGAATTAGCAATGCAGGGTGGGACCTCCCACCCAGAAGACAGACTGCCAGCCAGTCCTACTTCCAGGCAAACTTGAAAGAGATGACAGGCCAGATTGTGCCACTGCAAAGCATGCTCAGGGACAACACACTCAATAAACAAGCCTAGGACTTTAATGAAACAGCCCTGCTCTTCTGATTTTATCTGGTGCCAGAGAGGGGCCAGGGAAGAGGTCAGCGGGCTGTCACTCACTCACCTTGCGCCATGTCAAGGCACTGCATGGACAGCATCCAGTAATAATAGGCAGCGTCGTCAAACCTGCTCTCCACCACGGCATTGTGTGTGAGCTGCTCCAGCACTCGAACTGCTTCCCCTTGCCTCCCGGCCTTGTGGAATGCTAGGGGCCACGAAAGCATATGCATGTCACAGGGAGTCGGACATAAAGCAGGGAGACTGTGTGGGCCTTACAGGAGGCTGCTGGGGAGGCAGGCCACTCATTGCAGCATCTGCGGTGCCTGGTTGCTGAGATGCGCCTCTCAGGCCTCAGGCTATAAATAACCAAGGCTACATCCTGAAATAAGCACAGGGAGATATACTCCTTTTGGCTGGGAAATGGCAACCTACTTTAGCAAGGCACGACAGAGAGAAAACCTGAGGCACCAAAGTCTGGCAATGCCCACAGGGAATGAGACTCTGAGAATCTTAGGTGGTACTAGCAGGACCTGCTACTCTGTGGAGCTTGGTGGTTCACAAAATACCTCCACTGTTGATTACTGCATTAAATCCTCAGGACAAAATTCTAAAGAAGAAAACCAGCCCCTTTCTAAAGAATGTGATAGGCTTTGCCAGGTGGGGGCAGAACATCATGCCCAAGGTCAAGGAACAGAAGTCAGTCCAGTCCTGAACCCATCTTCAGCTGTGCACTTTCAGATACCAACCTTGAAAGATCTGGCTCAGCTCACAAAACCAGACATTTGTTAAAACAAGTGAAGAATTTCTCAATCATGCCTATGTCTGTTTAACAGAAATTTCCTGGGCCCCTCACTACCATATGGCCAACTTCTGGGGACCCTGGGTCTGCCAGAGAAAGACTAGGACCTCTGACACTGCACATGTGAGGGCATCCTTATGACCCATATCCTCCGTCTGCAGAGAAGGAAAAGCTCTGGCCTTGGTTCGTTCTCATCTCCCGTCTCTTGTCTGAGTACCAAGTTACTATGGCGATGGATTCTTGGAAGGGCGACACAGACAGATGGATAGGTTGATGTGTTTTGCCCAAACATGCAGATACTTCAGCAACTGGGTGCTCTGGAAATGCTGAGGGATAGAGAACATGCTGTCCTTCACAGGGGCTTTTAACCCAGGAGCTCCAACGGGGGACATTTGTTCTGCAGTGTGTCAGGAGGTGGCAACTGCTACCATCTAGAAGTGTAAATGAGATGCTATGGAATACGACCCGCCCATTTCAATTAGTAGACTTTCTAAACAGGCATAAGAATCAGGCTTCCAGTTGGACAGATGCTGATCCAATTCCGGCTCTGCCACTTGCTAGCACGTGTAGCCTCTGCGTCTCAGCAGGGCTGTTGGCAAGATTCAAGGTTATGCAGGTTAAGTGCCCAGCTAGCACCTGCCACAGTGAAGGCAGTCACATAGCTAACCAATGATGAACGTTATCAGTTAATGTGCCATACTTGCGTTGGCCTCTATTTCAGATGCTGTCACACCCTGTTATGGCTCATTTCACCAACAGAAGCACCAAGGGGCAGAGAGATTGCCTGTCTTGCCTGAGTCAGAATCAAAGTCCATTTCTATCTCAATAGAGGAAAAGGAAGGTGAAACTATGCCCACCACTAAGGGCAGTTCTCTCTTTTGTCCTGGCTACGATGCTTTGGCTTATGCCCTCTGCAACTTCCCAGCTAGTGAGCTACAGGCAAATTCCTTTGCCTCCTTCAACCTCAGCTCCCTCATCCACAAAATGTAATTAACACTGTTGCCCATACCAGAGAGCAACCTTAAGACTGAAGGGAAGGCACACTGGAATGCGGCTACTGTGCAAGGTTAACAGAAAACTGCTAAAGATCTAGGGCCTGTCTGGGGCGCTGGACAGAGAAGCAACGGGCCCAGGGGGCATGACTTCACTGTCCATGTCCTTGTTCTGAAGTCTTTCACCAGCAAACACATCCTGAGCCAGGATGAAGGTACCTGTCCTGGGACCTGCTGAGGGACAGGCTAGGTAGCCTCTGTGCCAAGTCTCAGCAGCCCTCCCCACCCCTTCTACACAGTGCAGTCTGTGTGGCCTACCTTTCTGGGCTTCCTCAAAGCGGTCATTCTCTGCTAGCCACTGCGCATAGGGCACGTAGATGTCATCCTTGAACTCAGGGTGCTTCTCACCCAAAGCAAAGGCCTAGAGGGAGGAGTTGAGGCATTCTTAATGAAGCGGCCCCCACAGCCCCTGAAAATGTGGCACTTGACTGAATCTGTTAGGGATGTCATATTTTGCCAGCCTGACAACTCAGAGGGGGAGAGTGTCTCCCCCTCCAACCACCCCCAGCAACACAAAAACAAACCAGCTCTTTGAAAACAAAAGGCAATTAACGGCAATATGCAACCGACTGGATTCAATAACAACACAGTCTGTTTCTGGACCACAGAAGCAGCACAGAATCGGAAACATTTTATTTTGAGGGTTTGCGTGGGCTCCCATAGCGCTGCAAACAGATTTCTTTTAATTGCAGGCGACACCTAAGGAAACAGGATTGACATTATCTTCATCGCTGCTTACTAGCTGTCAGGGGACTGTGGACACAGTGCTCTATGGGACCCGGTGACTGCTTCATTAAAGCCCAAACCACCTGCCAGGCCAGGAGAGCAGCAGAGGAGCACGGGAGGGCTAAGATGAGCTAACTGCTGCTGCCGAGTAACATTTATCTCAAGGAGCCATTACTGCTTCCATCCCCAGCCTGTCCCCTCAGGAAGTGGAACCACTTGGAGGACAGACAGCAGGTAGGCTGCTCTTACTCAGGTAGAGCCTTGCTGTGGCTCTGTAAGAGACTGCCATGGTGGATGGACACCACTATTTCTCTCCAGGTGACACTCTCCAAGGCACAGACAGAGAGGCTCTGCCCTGGCTGCCTAGCCAGCCTTGGCTCCAGGACAGCCTGGCTGACTCTTCTTACTGATTCTCTCACCCCATGGGAGCCATGACGGGGAAGAGGGGTGAGGGCAGGGACAGCTGCCCTTGAAATAGTTCTGCTAGCTCATATCTAAAATACATGGTTGGCATTTTCTGCCAAAATGCCATACAGGTTTTAAATGCCATTTTTGTGCATCCCTACTTCAGAGGTGAGCCTGAGACTGTGGAGCTGGTGAGAGAAGGCTCAGACCAGCAGCAGGTGCTGGAGCTCTTCACACTGACCCTCACAGCCCTAGTGCCTGTCACAGGGCTGGCCCAGAGCTGGCGGCCAGTAACAATTTTCTGACTGAGTGCATGAATGTATGAACAAATGGGAAGTTATGGTGAAAAGGCCCTCCAAGACATTTTGGCTCAAGGACTTAGAGGAAAAACCTGATTGCAGGCAATGGCCCTTCTATCCTGAGGGCCGCTTCTCTCCATCCTAGCTCCCAGCTGCTCAGTACTCACTTGTCTGCAGCCAGGGGCTCAGTTAAGAGCCCCAACCCAGTGAGTGCGCTCACTCTCTCACCTCGTCCCAGTGCTTGGTGTCCACATACAGCTGCACCAGAGACTTCAGGTCACCGACCTTTAGGTAGGTCTCGGCAGCATAGCCAGGACTGTCCAGCTTCTTAAAGTATCGAGCACACATGAGCAGGGGCTCCCGCTCAGCCTTGTCTAACTTTCGAGCAATGTCAATCAACCTGGAAAGGAAGGGAGGACACCTGTGAGGGTCTGAAGGAGGAAGAGTTTGGGAGGCCTCTGGTGCTCTCAAGGGCAGGCTCTGGGCCAGCTCCTTCTGCACCACGCTAACAATGGTGCTGTGCACCCTGGGAGGGGCTGCATAGGCAGTTATGAGAAGAATGGACGCACACTCCAGAAGCAATGACAGGGTCCAAGAGTGGCTGCCACTGAAGACACTACCCATACCTCACATGCCTCTTACCAGTTATTAATCTATCCAGTGACATCTGGGGATCCTCTCTGCCAGATGTCCAGAAGGACCCATGAGACCTTCCAGATGTGGTCTCACAGAATCACTTTCCTGCCCTGAGAGGGAGGTATAAGCATATAAGCACCCCACTTTGCAGTGAGCTGGCTCGAGTTTGACCTACACAGAGGGGAAGCCCCGTACCCAAGACTCCACAGCAGGAAGTGGCAGAGGGCTTGTTCCAGCACTGTCAGGAATTCCCACAGGAAAAGCAGCTGCTGGGGCATGAGACTGTATCAGCAACTGACACTCTGGAGGAAGTGGCAAGTGTGAAGCCTGTCCTGGGCCAGTGTCCTCGTGGCTAATGTATTGACTGCAGGGAGGTCCCCAAGTCACTCATGTCTTCCCAGTAGTGACCATGAAGGCATGTGCTGGATTCAGTGCTCTGGGGTCTAGGCAGCCCAGGGTTTGGGGTAACGCAGCTCTCAGGGAGAGGGCTCTGCCCAGCCTGCTTTGTGTGAGAACAGAAGAGGCTGTAACAAAACCGAATTTCAGACAGGCGGGCTCAGGGAGGCCTGTCAGTCTGCGCTCAGAATAATAATGGCGTCTAAAAATAACACAGCTCAGTAGCAAAAGGACGTGTTTTTAGGGAAAGGTAGAACAGGCAGCCCCCCAGAGCCCGAGAGCCCCACCCACCAAACCGGCATTCCTAGGGGAAAGGTGCCTGTTACAGCCAGACCCAGAAGAGGGACAGAACACACTAATGTCTCTTCCTTGAACTAGTTAAGTGTCCCCATGGGAACTTAATACATAGCACTTGCAAATCAAAGTGACAAATGAGGAACTAGTGGGGGAAGTAGAGGCCACAAGCCTGCTTGGCTCCCATCAGCATCACCCTTTTTGTAGAGAATACTTGGGGCAGAATCTAAGATCTAAGCCTGCATCTTTAAGATACTGTTCCTAGACAAGGGAAGAAAGGTTGGGGGTAGGTTACCCACAAAGGTCTCCTGGTGAAGGGCCCACACACCAACCTGTCGTCCTCCTTAGGGCCTAACTATGCCTCTGGCGTCTATCTGTGGACCACACTGTTGCCACCTGAACAACTAGTGGCCTTTAGCATAATCTTCTAACTGAGAAGGCACCTAGAGGATGGGTGCCAAGTCCTAAGATGGAACCATCATGTGGCACATAACTACAGCTCTGGCCTGTTCCCCCTCCTCCATTCCCTTGTATCTAGCTAGCTTCTATTCCTCTGTTCCAGCTCCTCTACTCTCCTTGGGGCTTCAAGCCACCGTGGTCCCTGCCGGTCTACTGTGTCCCCTGCCTATATTCCTTCTCCTTCTAATTGTTTCTACCTGAAAATCCAACAAGTCCACTTTATGGAAGGACTCAAGAAAAGAAAGACACCCTGGTTCCTTCCCTGATGGACAGAGGGCTCTTCTGTGTGCTCAGAACTCTCATGCTCAGTGTTAGGGGTACTGAAGCCACCCGTGTCAGAGTCTGAAACTTAGCCCTATGACTCCCCAAATGCTTGACCTCTGAGGACACAAGACTCCCTTGTGCCTTGATTTCCTCATTTGCTAGATGAATGTAAAGATACCGATTTGGTGCAGGGGAGAGTCAGATGTCTGGAAGGTCAACACAGTACCTGAGGGACATCTGTGTGTGTCCCCCTAGGTCCCTACTACCCACTTCTCATGCTCCTCAAAGGCAGTGCTACCTTGTTCAAGCTCTTCCTCTTCCAGAGAACCTAGTCACTTGCATGTTTGGTTCAGATATTTAGAGAAACAGTTTTTCCCTTGTCAATCAAAACTTAGAGTTGACACACTGCCAAGAGCTCCCAGGCAGGGACTGAAACGTACATGTCAACCCAGCCATGGCTGCCACTGATCTCTATGGCCTTGGTGTGCTCCCCTGCTGAGATGTACATCTCCACCGCAGCTTTGGGCTCGTTGATGTTTCTCGCCCAATCGGCCTGCTTGGTGATGAGCATCTTTGTTTCTTTAGGGTCTCCAGATCCAAGGAAATCCTGAGGAAGCACAACAAACAAAAACACTCCGGATTAGGACTTCCTGTGCCAGCATTACATCAGCTCCTGAAAGCAGAGCAGGGAAGAGCTCCACTTGGCTGTGCACAGGAGCAGGATGCGACTGAGTAGGGGGCAGTCCCAGGTGTCCAGGAAGGGAGTGTGCATGGACCACCCACAAGTGCTGCTGGGGCCACAGGGACGTGTTGGGAACTGTGGCCTCCGTGTTTCCTTCCCTTCACACCTGTTCTAAACACTTCATGGACTGCGAGTTACTCCGTGACCTCCACACAGTTTGACAGAAACATGACTGGTTTTGAAACTATAAATACTAGTCCTGCCATCACTAGTCACACCCTAGGATGACACCAGATGCCCCAGATCAGTACAGAGTACATGGTCCTCGAAACTTAAACACACAATGATGCACAGAGCTCTGGGCTTAGACCCTTGTGCCCTCCTTTGGCTGCCACACTGAAGTGGCATCATGTCTTCTCAGCTGTTCTGTGGCCTGAACTCAGAGCAGTCTGTTGGCTTTGCTCCCGAGCTATGTCTACGGCAACCAGCAAAACACTCTGGTTCATTCCTCCTCCTCCTTTTTTTTTCTTCTCCCAAACACAGTCTCTCTATGTTGCTGGCTGGCATAGAACTTGCTATATAGACTAGACTGGCCTTGAACTCACAGAGATCTGCCTGCCTCTGCCTCCCAGTGCTGTCCAGTGGTTCACTTCTTAACTGAGTGACATCAGATCTTGTCTTAAGATCAGGACTGCACAAGCAGGAATATGGCACATGGAGGGACAGCAGGAGTACAGATGAAAGAAAGAGTCTGAAGATTCAGGGGTTGGGTAGGGACTCAGTTCCTTTACCCTATGTGGGAACGGTCCCTGAGGGCCATGACCAGCTCCCCCGGTTTATCCCCCAAATATAGCAGAAACAGCCTCAGAACATCACCTTTTTTCAGGACAGTGCTGCCACTACTGAAGCTGCCTCAGTGCTGACATTTTTTAAGGTGGGACTTTTCAAAAGGGGGAATTGAGAGGCAAGCAACCCAGATCTGCATTGCTAGTGAGGAGTGTCTTCAGAGAGCGTACCCTGCATAGAGTGCTCTGTGCCAACCTCACAAAGTACAAAAAAAGCACTCCTTTCCTCACTCATCTGTCAGGAAAGTGCAGGCAATGTATGCTGAAACCCACTCGAACAATTAGCTCATCTCTTTTTCCATTTGCTTTTAGGGTAATTATGTAGACCCTAGAACCATATATTAGGTTGGCCTAAGACAACCAAATATTTCAGGAAGGGCATCATTTTACCTGTCCAAATAAAAGACAGGGTCACCTAATACTGGTCTCTCTCCCCTTGGGGCACACAGAGAAAGGGCTAGGGACCAGCCATCGAGGGTACCTGGCTTGGGCCATTATAGACACACTTTCCTCTCGGCACTGTGATGACATCAACTCTTCATGTACACAGAGCTTTCCCACTCAGCTAGCTGCCTGAGGTTAGCAGCAGAGACAGGCATTGTAAAAGCAGAGAAGTGTCCTTCAGAGGGACTCTGGCAAGCCAGTGCTCAGTGAGATAACAAAGGGAAAGGTCAAAAGCTAAGAGGGGTTACAATGTGAGGCGTCTCCCCAAGAAGACCACGCAGGCACACAGCTTGCACAACCTCCCTGACAGGAGACACACCTCCTCAATCCCAGCAGTCAACTTAGAGGCTGTGACTTAATTCAAGCTGAGTCTAAAGAGTTCCTCCAAAGCTCAACCAAGTGGGTTTTCAAAGGCCTTTTGGTTCTATGAAGCCAATTTACACATTATCTGGGACCACAGCGAAGACTTTGTCCTGGAGTGGACAGAAAGAGGCCGTGCTGAGTGATGAATGAGACTGAACAGGGTTCTCAGGCTCAGTGCTTCTGATAAGAACTCACTACACAGAGTTAAGAGCATTATAATCCCTTTATCACCACATAAACATGTCACTTGTCCGGAAAACATACAATTTATTTGTACGTGGGAATGTAATTTAAAAATTTTCCAAAAACCAGATTGAATCTTGGGAAGCAATTTTCGAGTAAACAAAAACATGCCATGTTAATAAGCACTGTATCTCCCACCCCAACACAAAGTGTGTGTGTGCACACTTTCCAAATGCAGACTACTAAGCCAGGGTGGTGTGTGTGAGAGAGATGAAACCAACATACTCAGAACTGTGATCAAAAATTAGAGTCAAAATGAGCCCCGAGTATTTACCTTCACGGAGAGCCACGCCAGACGGGGTGTATGAGTGGTTGCACTGCTGGAAAGGAAGCCATGTGCACAGAGTACGAGTGAACCATGGGAAGAGGCCAAAGCAGGAGGAGGGAGGCCAGGGAGAGGTCTAAGGACACCCACCCTGGAGCCATCTGTGGCCCTTCTACTCTTCTAATCTTTATACTTTGTGTGTGTGAATGCATGAAATGCTGAGATTAAACAGAGGTTTCTCTCATGCTAAGCACCGAGGAACATCGCTGGATGTGGACTTTTACTTTAATTCAGTCACACTCCTCATCTTTCTACTTTCTCTTCTCCTCTCCTTGCCCCTTCCCTCCCCTCCCATCTCTCTCTCTCTCTCTGACAGTCTATCCAAGTAGTCCTGGCTGTCCTAGAACTCACTCTGTAGATCAGGCTGACCTTGAACTCACCACCTGCCTTTTCCTCCTAAGTGCTGGGATTAAAGGTGTGTGCCACCACGCCTGGCTACTCTTCCTACAGCTCAGCACGTTAGGATTTTATGCATTGTTCTGTACAATTCTCAGAACTACATTGAGCTGTAGCTCTGCTATGCTGAGAAAGAAGCAAAGCTGAGCTATGTGTGTTTTCACCCACTAGTGAAATGTGAACCCCACAGTCACACTGCACTGCACTGCGGATGGCGTGGACCCCACAGTCACACTGCACTGCACTGCGGATGGCATGGACCCCACAGTCACACTGCACTGCGGATGGCGTGGATCCCACAGTCACACTGCACTGCACTGAGGATGGCATGGACCCCACAGTCACACTGCACTGCGGATGGCGTGGACCCCACAGTCACACTGCACTGCGGATGGCGTGGACCCCACAGTCACACTGCACTGCACTGCGGATGGCATGGACCCCACAGTCACACTGCACTGCAGATGCCAAGCAGGCATTTTCGGCCATACCATAAGTTACCCACAGCAGCTCTAAGGAAGGCATCAATGAACCAAAAAACAACCAGGGATAGCAGACTCTCTGGTGCCCAAATTCTACCCCTGTCCCTTTTAAGTTTAATGCTTTCGTCCCAATGGAAAAAGCATTCATGTAGTCCTGGATGTGTATGGGTAGGAACTTAGAGGAGGCTAAGAAAGATGAAAGGGCAGGGGAAGCCTAGAGCCCAGATCTGAGGTGTGAAGGAAGAAACCCCAGGAGTGGTCCAGGGGTTCATCCCTGTATGAAGCAGCCATCAGTCTAAAAGATGCATAGGAAAAGAACCCAGCATTGGTTAGGCACAGGCACAGAGATGAAAGGGGAAGCTGTTCTCCCTGGGACTCATGAGCTAAGAGATTAGCATTAACAGTCACTGAATGGCTATGGTTAGGACTTGAGGACTCAATAGGATTTTGAGAGCCTCTTCTGCCACTATCCAGAAAGGCAGGGGTACAGAAGCCCTCTGTGGAAGCGCCTTACTGTTCCACACCCAAGCTTTAAGGCTTGCTGGAGGCTGAGCTGCCGATTTCTGGAGGGCTCTGGCTCTCTAGTGGGGCTCATTCTCACAAAAGTCCATGTGTCTAGGAAGCTCCTTCAAAAGTCTACAGTACCTCAGGACTGACTCTGAGGTAGGACCACGTTGGTAGGCCCAGCTTCTCACCAATCTTGGTGGCTCCTGACCCAGGTGTGAAGGAATCTGTAGAGATTGCCCTAAGCCCTCAGAATCTGGTGACATCATCATGCTGGTAAGCTGACAGGGACTTTGAATGGGCTGTCCCTCTGACAGCTACCTTCAGGGTCAGCTTTCAATCAATTTCAACCAGGGGCCCTGCAGGTCCCCTTTTATTAATCTATCCACCCTTTTTCTGAGGTCATCACCTTTATCTGTCTGCATCATTACTTGGACACATGACCTAAGACACCACAAGTAAGAGCCTTGGGAACTCCTGGTGGCAGGCTGGGCCCAGGATGTGGTGGGTTTACCTTGGCATACTCGAACATGCAGAGGTCAGTATACATGTCAAGTGCGAGGTTCTCGTGCCCGCTCCTCTTGTACAGTTTGGCAGCCTCGTGGAACTTCCCCTGGTAGGAAAACACATCTGCCAGAAACAGGTCATTGTTGGTCTCGCCCCGCTTCTTCCTCTCCTGGAAAAATTAGAAGCACGGGAAATGGCTTCCACAGTCCTGGCAGGAAGCAGCCTGTACAAAGGCTAGCTGCTGCTATTTCAGGCTAAGCCCATGGGTCTTCCTACTGAAGCCCACACTTGGCTCCTGGGCTGCCATGTCTCTCACCTATGTCTCTCCTGGGGATGTTCGACAACAAAAGCAGACTTTTTTCAGACCACTTAAGATCAAACAAAAGGCGAACCTGTGTTTGCTCAGTGGAAATTCCACAGGACGGCTTTCCTGGATGCTTGCCCAAGGCAACCTCAGGATAGCTTGGACAGTGTGCACTGGCCAGTTGGGGACAGCGTTGCATTTCTAAGAACTCCCCACCCAGAGCCCCAGACACCTGGGTGGCAGAGCTGTGACCCAGAGGAATGACAGACAAAGTGTGGGATTTTCAACCAAGATGGAGGCCATAAAGTAGGATTACAATGTGGCTAGGCTACTGCTTCTAGGAGAAGAGGAGACGCTGTGTGTGCAGGCTGCATTTATGTCAACCTGACACAAGCTCCTCAGTTGAGAAAATGATCCTAACCAGGTGTGATGGTGCACGCCTTTAATCCCAGCACTTGGGAGGCAAAGGCTGGCAGCTCTGTGAATTTGAGTCCAGCCTGGTCTACAGGGCAAGTTTCAGGACAGCCAAGGCTGCACAGACAGATCCTGTCTTAAAAGCAAAACAAGACAGAAAGAAAGAAAGAAAGAAAGAAAGAAAGAAAGAAAGAAAGAAAGAAAGAAAGAAAGAAAGAAAAGAAAGAAAGAAAGAAAGAAAGAAAGAAAGAAAGAAAGAAAGAAAGAAAGAAAGTTGTGAGTAGTTTCTTGTTTCAGCTTCATCACCAAGCCCCTGATCTATTCGAGTCCCTGTCCTACTGCCCTCAGTGATAGACTGGGATGCAGATGGAGCCACAGGCTGAAATAAACCCTTTCCTTTCCAAGTTGCTTTTGTTTAGGGCATCTTATTAGAGCACAGAAGCCCTAACTAGGACGCTGTATGCTAATGTCCACTTCAGACAGGAAACCTCTACTCTCTCAGTGACCCTAGCACCACTAAGCACTGCAGTGAAGGAAGGGGAGATGTGAGTTGAGTCAGGCACGGTCAAGGTCACACAAAGCTCGCTCTTCATGTCCCATGAGTCCACCTTCTGAAGCAAGGGATGGTCCCTAACACACCCCTGTGTGAACATACATGTGTACAGTATGAGGCAGTGAGCAGTGCTGAGGCTGGAGAGAGGCATCCGCACACCTTCCCTGTGTGGGGACACTCATTAGTCTACAGTGCCAGTATTTGTCAACACTTGCCAGCACTCGGCCCCTCAGCCCCAGCAGTTGCTTTTGCTTGTTTTCTATCAAGTGTATCACAGGAGGAAGATGAGACATGGAATCAAACTCCTAGACAAGCTGGTGGAAGTCTCAGCAGCTGGAGACAACATGCCTCACAGTGACAGAAATAATTCTTTAAACCTTCGCATAGTGCAGGCTAATCAACCAAATACACTGACATCTTAAACTTGTGAGTGACTTAAACTCTTATAGGGAGGTAGGTGTCAGTCAGTGTGGGGTGGGGCCCACAGAAGAACATGACCAAAAAGAGCTGTCAACAAGGGCAGATTATTCTGCACCATGTTATCACCCAGTTATTCAACAGGAACCCACTGAGGCATACAGCTCCCTGGTCAATGCTGGCTACCCAGAAGCCAGAAGCCAAGGCCTCAGGACAGTCACAACAGATCACCTGAATACACTCTGCTCTTCTCCAGAGACAGTCCATCAGCACACTTCTCAGCTCAGAGGTCACTAGCAGAGGTTAGACCTTTTGAACTAAGTGAGGCATCACAAGGAATAAGAGTCTGCTCTCACAGAGGCCAGCTACCTTTGGGCAAAGGAAAGTGATGCTCTGTAGCTTTGCATGAAGATTCCAAGGACTTAATTGTTAACACCAAGCACCAGCCCTGAGCCAGCAGCTCGGGACAATGGCACCCAGCCAGACTTTGTCCACCTGTGTGAGAAGACACTGACAGTAGATGACCTGCTGGGTAGAAGGGGGAAGGGAAGGTTCACAAAGTGAGAGAGCTTGGGGAAAAGTGGAGACTAAGTCTGAGTTTCAGCTAAGTTTTTGAACACATCCCCTCAAGGATATGTCCCATCCTCTCCTAACTTCCCTTTCTTCGCCCACTGAACAGGGCTGATGATGCTAGCACCTGCCTCACTGTACTAAGGACCTTGTGTGTAACGTCATACCTCAGCTGCACACTAACACTCAACAAACAGCTAACATCTTGTAGCCTCCCCTTGTCTCAGCTCTACTTGCTGGTTCCCCCACCCCCACCCCGTATAAGACTGGGCTCTGCACAAGGCTAGGTCCTGCACAAGGCTAGGGTCCACATCAAGTATTTACTCTGCTGAACCAAGCTAAAGGGGCAAGACATTTGCAGTTTCATCACTGCTTCCGACTGAGAGCTCAAATGTGTCTCACATTCCCTTAGCTTCACAATAAATCTGTTCAGGAGAAAAAATATGTATGCCTTTTTACAGATAGTCAGACAGCAATGGAATACACAGAAATTAAAAATAGTGTCTTCCATCACCCATAAATGGTGCAGTCAGAACCTGATTCTTCAGCCCATCACAGGCTGTCTGGGCAGGAGGATGGCTTGGTAGGTCTCAAAGCAGCTTAGGAGCATCTGGGAAATGCTTCATTCACTGGCAGACTGCTTGAGTCCAGGAGTACAGCAATGCCCAGAGAGGCATATCACATGGAAAAAGCCTGACTCTGCTCCACAGACATACCAGGGAATGACAGACCAACATCTTGGTTTTTCAAGACGGGGTTTCTCTGTGTCCTAGAACTCACTCTGTAGACCAAGCTGGCCTCGAACTCAGAGAGCTGCCTGCCTTTGCCTCCTAGGTGCTAGGATTAAAGGTGAGCACCACCATTGCCAGTGTATAGACCCCATTTTAGGAACAAGGAATTAAAGATTAAAAGAGACCCAAGTCTTCTGCCTCATTCAACTACCAAGTAACTAATGGGGTTTGTCTCTATGTGGCCACTCTGTCCCCCAGAACAGATCACAAGGCCTGTGTTCCCATGTCCTCAGGACTACTGGCCACTGAATCCTGAGAAGCAAGACAGTTACCTCAATACTGCTGATCAGCTCTAGGTATCGAAGGTCCTGGACCCTGGTAAAGGCCTATGGGAAAAGAAAAGAATAGTCAGCTGCCTTCTTGTTCTCCACAGGCTGGTGGGGGTGGGAGCACATCAGGCTCTAGAAAGAGAGCCAGCAAGCAGGGGAGGGAAGCCTGATTCATCATTGTGTGCTTGGGAGGTGTGCCACCCAGCGAGGCGCAGTCTGTCTTCATCTCGAGGATTAGTCCTTATAAAGAACTGTAAAGAAGTCCTGGGAGCATCAATCATTTTGGGATTAAGTAAAACAGAACTATGATCCTGTAGTCTGCAGTAGAACCCCTTGCCAGACACTGCTCATAATGGAAAGGCAGGCTGGGCTGATTCCAGTCAATGGCATCTGCAGAGAAGGCAAGACACAGAGACAAGAGCCTGCACGTTTATACCTGTGACTTGGATGGGGAGCAGCAGACAGCTCTGCTAACCCAATGGTGCTTCACACACGGGGTACATAGGGTACACAGGGAGAGGAGGAAGAGATAGCCCAGGGAAGAAGAATGGCTCTGCAGGGAGACAGCAGAGAATGTTCCAGTCTCTAGAAAGCAAGCTTGCATGTTAAACCTGAACATGCACTGTCTGCTTAGACTCACAGCAGAGGCAGATTTCTAATGTGTGCATTTCTGGAAGGTTGTAAGGGTCAGGCAAAGTGGTGCCAGTGAAGCGCCTTTGCTGATTTCAGGTACCACAAGGGGCTTAGGGGAACTGACCTTCATGTGCTCTGCCGGCAACATTTCTACCCAGCTGTGTTTTCTGTGCTGTCCAAGTGAAATGGACTGACACATGCCCCGAGCAGCAGCTCCTGAGCCATTATGGTTTCGAATGCACGACAGCCCTTGGCTCCTGCAAGGCACCCTCTGCGCCAGAAGAACTAGGGGCAATGATCAAGTCATCCAGCTTCCGTCTGCCTTGCAGATGACCACAGTGTGATTTCACCCTCTCACCCTATAGGGCCAGAATCTATTCAAAGGCTGGGAACACAGGAATTTCAGTTGGCCTCTGTCACCTCCCTAGTTCAGGGGTTCACAGTGGAAAGGGGAAGCTGGGCAGATTAAACAGAGAGCTAAATCTCCCTGAGCCAAGAGCTACACAAGCTTGAGGCGATACCCTACAGACGACACTTCCTGTCTGAGCATGGGCAGTGGCAGGCTGCAGGATTAGGCAAAGCACTGCCCAGGAGGGATCTGGCAAACAACTTTCTTTCTGAAACAGGGACTTATTTTGCTGCCTAGGCTGGCCTTGAACTCCTGCACGCAGGGGATCTTCCTGTCTCAGCCTGCTGAGAAGCTGGGGTGACAGGCACATTCCACAGTGCCCAGCACTTGGCTTTTCCTGAAGAACTAACAGGCAAAAGGGTGTCTCAGGCAGCAGTGGATAAAGGTCCAGCAGGACTATCCAAAGGTCTGGCAAACTGCCTTCCTCATCTGTTTCCTAAAACTAGTACAGAAATTGGTCCCTGGTGCTGGGCAGGGTAGAAAAAGGAGACTCAAGGCTCAGCCAAGCTTTGAGCCCAGGCAGGACCTTGAGCCTATTTCTTTCCTGCCTTTTGGCTCCAGCCACCTTCGTTATGGTCAGGCAAGCAAGGCCCTCTCCAAGAGTCTTTGTGGTTCTGGCCACTGTATTCGTGAACTTGATAAATCTGCCGCTGACATTCTCCAGCCCTGATATACCGCAGAGTCACAGTGCTCCTCGGAGTGGTCAGTCACAAGACTATGAACAACTTCCACAGAGGGAAGTGGGGAGCAGGGAACAGAGGCAGCTGGCAGCACTAAGCAGCTCTTCGGTGCCATCTAGTGGGGACATCTCTGTAGGCCAGGACCTTCCGTCCACAAGTCTAAGTACTGAGTGACTGGCACCTAGGGGAGAGGACAGTCAGGGATTCAGGATTAAGATAAAACACGGGTCAAGGTCTGTGGTCAAAGCTGTACACCTTTCCTAAACAGCAGGCTGCCCACAAGCAGTGTACACACAATTTTCATTTGTCAACCACTCTAACAAAGAGCCCAGTGCTCTGAGACGATCGTGTCTATTCTCAGTGTTCTGGGATGCAGGGTAGGTAGGAACTGAATCAAAGGGTATGACCCAGTTTCGGTTCCCTCTACTTAGACATCTGCTCTGCAACTGAAGGGGCCATGTGCTGGGTGGTGCAGGGCAACACTACATGAAAGGGGACAGCCTAGAGGGAGACAATTCCTTCCTGATCACAAAGAGCAGACATGCTGGCATTTCCGAGAGGGGCAGGAGAAGTAAGTTCCTCCAGGAGAAGCCTCGCCTCTCCTGAGTCCCCAAAGCCTTAGTCTAATACTGCCCATGCTTATCTGATCTACAAACACTCAGGCAATTGTTGAGTAGGCTTATTTTTCCTCATGTGCTGTGTACTAAACCAGGGCCTTGTGCATGCTCCCCAGTGCTCTGTCTCCAGCCCTGTGTATGATTGGCGTTTGCGCAGCCACTCCAAACTGCCCTTTACTAGGCCTATGGAGACCTCAAGAGTGAGTTTGAAATGAAGAAAGAGACCATGCATTTTCACACCCATTTTAGAAGAGAGGCAGGGAAGCCAGGCCGAGAGAAAAGGGTAGGAACAGGGCAGCTCTGAGACATGGCCTGGCTCTGCTGTCCTCTATTTCACAGAAGGCAGGTACCACATATGTCCGCAGGTCCCTCAACACCAGGAGGCTCTATACTTGGTTATGGGAGAAGAGGCAGGGAAAGAGGATGAGGGAGAGGCTGGAAGTCAGTCTTTCTCCCTCAGTCTTCAGATGGAAACACATCTGGGAGCCTTCATGTGCCTAGACAAGGTTAACTGCTTTTGACCGTGTCTCTAGCTTTAATCGACTAGACCGGAAATGACAGTCTGAGTCACTGGGGAGGGTGTGGGAATCAGAGGCTGACCACCTCGTTTGCACTAAGCTGGTGCTAAGAACAATGGTGGGGTGATTAGTGGCTGCTGTTCAGACCCAGCCTAAGGGACACTTGATGACTGAATGTCTGTCATGCACAGGCTTTTATCTTTATATAAATGATCACTACCAAGACTGAAAGCCAGAGTCAACCAGATGTTTTACTGCATTATCTGCTTGAGATCTTCCCAACTTCGTGAGGACAGGGCCTAGTCCTCCAGAGAAAGAACCTTGGGAGGGTTGTTCCTGCCGGTCCCACAGTGAAAGGGTGACTGAGGAGAGACCAGAACTCAGGGCAGTCTGACTTCAGAGCCCACTTACAGGCAGTTCCTGCCCTTCCAGTATTATCTGGATCCCTTCTGCCTCAAGAGACTCTCCAAGGACAAATTCTGGCTCACACAGACAAGATGCGTACCTTCTTTGCAGTTTCAAACTCAAGTCCTTCTAGAGCTTCCATGGCTAGTTCACGCCAGTCAGTGTCTGTCACTCCCAAGCAGGCGATCTGGTAGGCTTCTCTGAACATTTTCCTATCGAGGTATTGGTACATCGGAGCAGACTGTGGGAGAAAGCTAATAATCTGAAAGAGTCGGATTCCAAGCAGGCCTACTTCCAGATGTTCAGAGTATTATCACGGGAAGTGCTTACCTCAGCCCTCAGCCATCAGTCTGCACCTTGGCAGCCTCGCCTGGCCCACCTGGGTGCCCTCCTTTCTGCCACCCTCTCCTGCTGAGTCAGCACTCCCAACACTCACTTCTGGCTGCAATCTGCCCACCCCTTCCCTGAGTCTACTTGACCATAACCCCTTCTCTGGGAAGGATCTATCCACCCCCAAAGGGAAATGCCTAGTTGGTCTTGTAAAGCTCGGCTAGCAGGTTCCTCCTGGAAACTCTTCCCTGCTTTCTCGTGTCCCAAGAGAAGCTGTCTGAGCTGCCCCTGGCTTCTGTGTACTGCACCCTAATTCCACATGGCTCTGAGGTGAAGCCCTGCACACCCTGTGGCGGCAGCAGGCCCTCCATCCTGGGCCAGAGGAATGAGTCATGTGACTGGAAGGGAGACATCTGGGGTGGCCTCTTCTCAGAGGAACTGAATCTGAAAAAGGCGCAAATATGGAATTTGCTCCAGACAAGACCCCGAGTTCTCTCGTGCTGAAGACCAAGCTGCCCAGCTGAGAATATTTACAAGCACGCCCTAATGACTTTTTTCAAGGTTATAAAAAACTTTGCAGTTGTCCAAACAGCCCTGTGTAAGGAGAGCTGGTAACACCTAAGACAAGCAGACCCTGAAGGACACATGACTTGCTTGAGGTCACAGACCTAGCAAATTAAAAGCTAGAAGCTAGAGCAATAGGTGACCTGATATTCCTGGTCTTGTGCTCCTTCTTGCCGTGTGTGTGTGTGTGTGTGTGTGTGTGTGCGCGCGCACGCGCGCGCGCGCACATTTATACACATCAGTCTAAAGCTAAGCTGGGCTTAGCATCTTTGGCAATAAAAGATCCTGTCTTGATATAAAGCTATCAATATGCTTCAGGGACCCACATCTCCCTTTGGATTCCTGGGCAGTCGGGAGCAATCAGCCAGTACCTTTGTGCTAATGTGCACATTTCCAAATGTGAACTTGGAAATGCTATTTTCTCCATATGGGGGCTTTATCTTTGACATTTCCGGTCCTCTATTTTTTTTTAACTTCAAAATTAAAAGAAACCTTTTTCCTTTCAAGCCAGTCTACCCTCTAACAGCAAGGTACAACTGTTCCCAGGGGGTTATTTTTCCTGTGTACCACACTATCCACTTCCCCTTACTGTAGGGAAGCAGCTGGCCACAGAGCCTGGCCCTGCCACATCCTAGCCAGGTGCCCCCTAGGGAAACACGCTACCTTCTATTTAGAGACTCTGCCCACTTACACTACTGTGGGCTAATGAGGTGCCCATCTCCCGGGACACAGGGTTCATACCTCCTTGAAGCTTTCTCAACCTCCACCCACTCTGCCCCCACAATGAGCTCATTTTCTAGACTCCTCATACTCTTTGGTCCATTTTAGTTCTGTTTTGTGGCTTTTGCTGTTTCATGACTGTAATAAAAAGGAATAATGACAGGAATTGGGACAGGCAAAACCTGAAAATGGCTGTAATTAACCCCATTTCACAGTGGCAAAGCCTGCAGTCTCAACTGCTCTGGAGGTAGAGGTGGGAGGATCACTTTAGCCCTGGAGTTCAAGACCAGCCCGGGTAACAAGGCAAGCATCTGTCTCAAGTAAAACAAAACAAACAAACACACACACACACACACACACAAAAAAAAAAAAAACAAAAACCAATACCCCATTACACAGAAAAGAAACAAGGCCTCAGAGAGAGATATAAGGGGTTCAGATGCAGATGGACCAGAACCCAAAGCCAGGGTTCTTTTTCCCAAGCTGCAGAACTTCTGCTATGCTGACTGCCCCATGACTTGAAAACACAGCACGGGATGAGCTGATGGACGGGTCACACAGGCAGGGAGGCACACCCGAGTGAGGGTTTGAGAAACTTACTAATGACCAGTCCCCTCTGAGCACCCCTTCCTTATCTGGCTGCTGCACTCCAGGCATGACGTGGTGGAGCACAACTGGGCTTGCTGTCCTACTTGGCAGCTCGGACACAACAGTTCTTGCACAAGATGATACAAATTTCGAAAGGAAACCAAGGGAAAAAATCCCAAGAGCAAAAATGGGGCTTTCTGCCTGGTCTGGAGACCCAAACCGCAAGACGACTGGAGGCAGAGGCGACAGATAAACAGCCTTTGTCTCAGATCGCCTTTCCCAACGCTTGGCAGCTCTGGCCTGCTGCATCAGCAGGAAGGCTGGCTGCAACCTACAGAGACTTTGGCTACTGAATCTTGAGGCCCTGGCAGAGGGAGCCCAGGCAGCCCCTCCGGCTCCTCTTGGCTGGCCAGAATCTGCAAGCAGCAACTGCATTTACTTTTGAGGTTAAGATGGCAGTCTGAGGAGAAAACCTTTGAAGAAGCGAGGTCTGTTTGGCACAGATGAGGAAGAATGGGGCCTTGTACATGTGGTGCTGGAGTCTGGAGTGCTGATGGGGAGCAGGTAAGGATGGCAAGGCCAAAGTTCAGCAGGCCTCATCTGCTCCCACATGCCACCCTGCTGACATCTTGGTGTAGGAGGGTCCTTCTGTATTTGGGTTGCTTTCATTGGTTGAATAAAGAAACTGCCTTGGCCTTTTGATAGGGCAACCCTTAGGAGGGTGGAGTAGACAGAACAGAGTTCTGGGAAGAAAGGAAGTGTGAGAGATGCCATGCTTCTCTGGCCCGAGATGGACATAGGTTAGAATCTTCCCAGTAAGACCACTACCTCGTGGTGACTTACAGACTATTAGAAATGGGTTAAAATAATATGTAAGAGTTAGCCAATAAGAGGCTACAACTAATGGGGCCAGGCAGAGTTTAAATGAATACAGTTTGTGTGTAATTATTTCAGGTATAAGTTAGCTGGGGCCAAAAGCAGGCCCATGGCTGGGAGCTGGGAGCCAGGAGCCAGGGAACACAGCCCCCACAGCCCACTCCTCCTCATGCAACAACATCTCTCATGCTTCCTCTCTTCTGCTGTTGACTCACATCAGAATTCACTGCCATTGCTTGAATACTCGCTATGATCATGAGCTGGTGTGGATACTGCTGCTATAACCCCTGAAGCAGCAAGCTAACAAGGGCCTTCCTGGCTTTAGAGAAGAAGTAGGCAGAGTTTGTAGGTGTAGACCAGGTGTGTGTAGGCAGGCAGTCTAACAGAGCCAAGAAGAAAGGCAGTCTAGAATGTCTGAACATCTTTCTGTGTATGGGGCCTTTGGCCCAGCAATTGCACTTTTGGAATTTATACTAAGTCAGAATAGATACTAGGAAGGCACCCACTAGTCACAAAAGCAGAAGTTTTGGGCAGCCAGGTGTGGTGGCACATGCCTTTAATCTCAGCACTCAGAGGCAAAGACAGGTGGAACTCTGTGAGTTTGAGACCAGGGCAGCCGTGGCCAATAATGAGACCTTGTCTCCCGAAAGCAAAAGGCTGAGGATAGTAAAATGTCCAACAGCAGTGCTGGTAGAGCAGCTGTGGACCGTCATGCGACACAAGTGCTGCATCCATTACCAACAACACTGGGCACACAGCAGAGAGCACAAGAGCTTGGGGCAGGAAGGTGCTCAGGCTGCATGGTGGAGCACACAAACTGCATTACAGTCATGCACACTGCTACCTCTGGGGAACTGAGCAACAAACACAAGGAATCACTTGTCATTTCTCAAACAGATATGTGAGCCTATGATCATCTGTTTAAAAATCCGGGTGGAATACATTCACTGACATGGCACGATGTTTCCAGTAGCTGCTGAGAAAAGTCTTACTAAAAGATTAGTAAGTAGGGCCTTTGGTTTTGGCAATTGTATTTCATTGCTACTGATTTTTTGTTTTGTTTTAAGAAAATGTCTTGTGTGCACCCTAGACTGCCCTTAAACTCAAAATTCCATTGCCCCAGCCTCAAAGTGCTGAGATTATAGGCATAAACTACTATGCTAGGTGAGATTGCTAGTTTACAGCCAATAATTCATCAAAGGGATGGGTCTGGAATAACTGAATGTCAGGTTAAAAGAAGATAGCATGGGGCTGGCAAGATGGCTCAAAAAGTAAAAGCACTTGCTGCATAAATGTGACAACCTGAGTCCAATTTCCAGGGCCAACAATGAAAGAAACAGCTCCCAAAAGTTGTCCTGGGACCTTCAAAGGCACAGGTACTCACACATGCAGACACACACACACTAGCAAACTTCTCAACATTTTAAAACACAAGATGGCATAAAGTGATTAAAAGCTCCATTCTCTTGCTTATGGTCCATAATCAGTACAGTACATACAATATGTCTGGGGTCTGGTGAGAGGGCTCAGAGGTTATGAGAGGGCCCAAATCACATTCTTGGCACCCATGTGAGGTGTCTCACAACACCCTGAACTCCAACTCCATGTGCACCAGCACATGTGTGTGCATATATGCTTACACACACACACACACACACACACACACTTTAAAAGAGCAAATATTCTCTTGAAGATGGGATGCAGTAGTCCAAGTTTCTCCTTAGTGTTTGTCTTGGCTTTATGATTGTTCTATAAGGAGGGACAAGCAGACAGGCAGCTAGGGCAATCCTCCTCTGGATGCAGGGGACTATGCAGGGTCCCATGTGCTTCCTCTGGTCCACAGTCCTCATTCCCTACTCTACCTAGTCTCCTCTCATACACAGCATTACAACTCATGCACTTAGGCGTCCACCCTGTTGGACTTGCCACTAACATATTCTGAATACTGCTAACACAAAGCAGCAGGAAAGGAAAATGAGTGCCAACGGCATGCTGGTCAAATTTATGTCAACTTGACACAAACTATAGTCATCTGAGAGGACAAAAGAGATCAATTAAATGATTCCTGCTATACTCACAGGATCAGTGCCTAGACCAATCATCATCAGAGAGGCTTCCTCTGGCAGCTGTGGGAATAGATACAGAGACTCATAGGCAAATAGGGGCTCACAGAGACTGTAGCAGCCATCAGAGTCTGCATGGGTCGGCACCAGGCCCTCTGCATGTATATGTGGTTCTTTAGCTTGGGTTTTTTGTTAGACTCCTAACAATGGGAGTGCAGGTGTCTCTGACTCTTTTGTCTACTCATGGGACCTTTTTTCTCTTACTGGTTGCCTTATCCAGCTTTGATATGAGGGTCTATGTTTAGTCTTATTGCATCTTGTTACACTGAGTTTGGTTAAATTTCTAGGAATCCTGCTCTTTTCTGAAGGGAAATGGAAAAACAGTGGATCTGGAGGAGAGGGAAGATGATGGGGAGATGGGAGGGATCGAGAGGAGGGGAGGGTGGGAGGGCTACATTCAGGATATATTGTGTGAGGGAAGAATGGGGGAAAAAAATCTCAAAATAGATACAGATCTAAGGAGCCAAATAAGTTCTAGCAACATTTATACACACTGGCAAGAAAAAAAGAAAAAGAAAAAGAATGCCTCCATAAGATCCGGCTATAGGCCAGCCTGTAGAGCATTTTCTTAATTAGTGATTGATGAGGGAGGGACCAGCCCATTGTGGATGATGCTATCCCTGGGCTAGTGGTCCTGAGTTCTCTAAGAAAATAGGCTGAGGAAGCCATGTGGAGCAAGTCAGTAAGCAGCACCCCTCCTGCCTCTAGGTTCCTGCCCTGTTTGAGTTTCTGCCCTGGCTTCCTTCAGTGATACAATGTAGATGTGTAAGCCAAATAAACCCTCTCCTCCCCAACTTGCTTTTTGGTCATGGCATTTGTCATAGATACAGAAACCTAATTAAGACAATGGGGCTGAGCTCTTTGTCCAGAGACACATGGCTACACAGGGCACAACAAATCCAAGACTACAGCACCTGCAACATCACTAATTCCACACTTCCCTCCTCCCTCTCTTTGCGGCTCTTAGCACCAGTCTGACCATTGTGTTCTGTGTGTCCTACAGCTTGAAAGGCGTGACAGGTTACCTGTGGCACCTCTACGGCAGACATAGAGAAGACGTGAAGGCAGAAGATCTTGGAGCCATTGTAGCCAACCACGAACCCTTGCAGTTTCTGCTGGTGCACCGGGAAGGTGCTGGCTTTGATGTTGAGGTAGCCTCCTCCGGAGAAGCAAAGCATGTCCTCACACTGGGTGTTCCAGGCCACACTATTGGCATTTGGTTCCTGAGGGACAAAGGCCTGTAAAGCTCTGGCACACTCCCACCCCCATCTTAAAGCCTGAGTTGCACTGTGAGGTTCTGACAGCAGGATGAGAAAAGGCAAGGCGACCAGAAGAGAAGGGATGAGACAAACCCCTCTACATACTAGTGGCGTGATAGAATTTTTTGACACATGCTATTTTCAAAATTATTATCCCTTTCATATTTTAATCACTCCACAGTAAGTAGAAACTCAACAAGGTAGGTTTCCACTTCTACTGAAGGAAGAGAGTTGGGTGCTGCTCTGTGGCAGCCGATTCCCCAGCACACACACTCACACACTCACATGCAACCCTACCTACCCAGGAAGGAGGCTGAAAGTGTTACCCCTGAAGACTAACACAGTAACTGCTTTTGAATTAATGGAATTATGAGGGATTTCTATTTTCTTTGCCTCCCCCGGCCCCCGGTTGCTTCTCTCATTTCTTTGGTCATGAACATCCATTGTTTTTTATAATAAAGCAAAAGAATGGGGAGAGCTTTTCAAAACTAGAAAATAATAAACTGTCTCTGCATTTACATTTTCACACTAAAGACAGTCACCCTGGGAGGTGCCCTCTCCACCAGTGTTCTGCTCAGCCCGGAAGCCTGGGATAAGCAAAGGCTCATTCCTCTCTGCCTAGAACAGTGGTTCTCGAGAACCCTTTGGCAAGCCTCTATCTCCAAAAAATATTTACATTATGATCTATAACAGTAACAGAACTAGAGTTATGAAGTAGCAACAAGAATAATGTTATGTTGGGAGTGACCACAACATGAGGAAGTGTATTAAAGGGTCACAGCATTAGGAAGGTTGAGAACCACTGCCCTACACTCTTCTCTTAATGAGAGAAGTTGGTAGCTTTCACGTGAAGAGACAAAGGCAGTGGATAAAGTACTAGGAACTGTATGTCTCCTGGCCAGACCCAAGAGCCACCTTCACTAGTCCCCCAGAGAAGCCACAATAAGGGCAAAGAGCCATACACCTTTCCAGTCTCCACACAGGACACACTGAGAGGCCTGCTAACCACCTCCAGGTCCAGACAGAAGCAGTACTGACTTTGGGGAGAAGGGCAACATATAGGCCTAGTCATGACCAACACTGAACACATAACGGCATCTTGTGTGCTTCTGTGTTGTTTCTGCAGTAATTCTATGAGAAGGCAACTTCCAGCTTCATGTTAGCATGGGCAGGGAAGGTGGCTCAGTTAGCATGCATAGGCCCTGGGTCTGATCTGAGCACAGTAGAAATCAGGTGTGGTGGTGCACATCGCTAGCCCCAGTACTAAGGACATGGAGGTAGAGGATCTTCCTTAAGTTTATCTTCAGCTCTATATAAAGAGAGCTAGAGGGTCAGCCTGAACTATGAGAGACTCTGTCTTAAAAAAGAAAAGCTTCATGTTAGTCACAGGTGAAACTGAGACTCACAGAGGTCCATGAACCCAGCTCAGTTCAAAGACAATGGACATGTGTTCTTTCCCTAAACCCTCTGCTTCCTCTCTGACATGAAGTGCTAATAATTGAAGTCATTTTGGGGACTAATGGCAGCCAAGTATCCCTCTCCAACTGAATGAGGAAAGCCAAGCACTTCTACCCTGCTGGTTCTGTTGCCAAGGACAAGGAAGGCCTTGGAAGAGCATCCATGTACATTCATGGCATTGGGAAACCCTGCAAGGAGAAACCAGAGAGCAGAGGCTCCAGACTCAGGGGTCCTCACTTCACATAAATAAGCTCTGACCACTTGCAATGCCCCCAAAGAGGCCAAGACCAGCCGTGGCTTGGCAGGAAGCCCACTAGGTGCTGGGTAGTCTTCAGAGTACTCACTGACACACTTCTTCCGGGCATAGGACCAGGGTGTGGAAACAACCCATCCCAATGATCCATTGTACAGCCACTGTGCTACAGCACCCTGTGGAGTAAGCTGAGGGTGAGCCTCCACCTGCTCTTCCTAGTGTGCCCTAGGCACTGGTAAGAACTGGCGGTCCCAGGTAAGGCAGTCACAGACTTCATCAAAAGAATCACCACCACGCATTAACCTGGCCACCAGATTCATCACCAACACCTCAGATACTGTTTACTCTTATTTAAAAATGTGTTACCAGCCGGGCGGTAGTGGCGCACGCCTTTAATCCCAGCACTCGGGAGGCAGAGGCAGGCGGACCTCTGTGAGTTTGAGACCAGCCTAGTCTATAAGAGCTAGTTCCAGTGCAGGCTCCAAAGCCATAGAGAAACCCTGTCTCGAAAAACCAAAAAAAAAAAAAAAAAAAAAATGTGTTACTGGCAAGGAAACTGGTGCAAAGGAGGCTGGCCTGAACACCGGTTCCCTGGAGCTCCCAGAAGCTACACCTGTGCTGGGTTCCTGCCCCTTGCTGGTCCTCCCAGACAGGGCTGGGTACCTTCTTGCACGACTGGGAAGCTCAGTCCTGTTCTAAGGACTGTGCCTCTATCTAGGACTTCACCTGAAAAAGCAGCTCCTTCGTATGGATGTCATACACCAAGCATGTGTCATTTTCATCCACCACAGCCAACTTGTTCCGGGAGGCACTCATATCCAAGCAGCGCACGGCTGTGGCCTGCTTCAGCAGGACAATGGCAAAGAGATTGTCCACAAAGATCTTCAGGATCTGGCGAAATTTCAGAGAAATAAGTGTGAGTCACCATGGCAACGAGACCCTGGACCACTGCCAGGCTGTTGGCGTCCCATGTGTTCTACAAGAACAACACCCACTAACTCCTCCAGAAGCTGTGTACAGAGAAAAGACTCATTAAATAAAGCAGGGTGTGTGGGGGAGGGGTACCATCCTTAAGAGACCAGAAGAATGGTTCATCGGAGGTCACTGAAGCAACAACAGGCCTGAGACATGCCAAACTCACTCTAATGTCTGTGTAGACTGGGGACATTTTTTAATGACACTGCTCAAACTGCCGGGTAGGGGACCCATCCACAAACACAGGAAGAACTACTGTAAACACAGGCGAGACATCTGGTATAGAGTAATAATGACGCTGATGCTGACAGCTGCCATTCACTGACACCCCTGTCCTGTTTTTGACAGCCCTGGGAAGACACATAGTATTGTCCTTATTTGGAAAACTTGAGCCCAGAGAGCAAACTGATCTGCCCAGTGCCATACGGCCAGTGAGAAGCTAAGAAAGATTGTGGTCCCAGGTTAACCTGACCCCACAGTCATGCTCCCAGCCTCACATGAGACCTGACAGCTGACTGAGGGGGGACAGACTGTCCCCAGCTTGGGCGCTACTGCTTGACAGCTCCCACTGATCTCATGCTCCACAACTTCCGTCCCCAGCAAAGACCTGACAAGCCTCAGCCACGAGCCATCTGCTACACAGCTTGGTTCTCAGGCTAATGCAGTTATATTTTCACTTTCAGATTTCTATGTAGCCCACATAGAACTTTTCTTATTTTGAGCAAAGAATGCAGATGAACACACACACACACACACACACACACACACACACACACACACAAATCTGTTCAACTTTCATATAGCCTAGATTTCCTAATCCATTTGTCCAAACACTTCATTTATCTTTTAGCTTCTAGTAACAGCCTAAGGACTAGGACTATCTAGGACCCAGGTGGGGTACTGGTTAATCCATGCATTGCCTAATAGGTCTCTGACCTCATGAACAATCTCTGCCTGCCTCTCCAGCAATCCACTAAAGCTGTGGCTCCAACAAATCCCACCTTTGGGGTGACCTTAAACCCACTAATCCCTGCTACGTGCAGCCGCGGTGCCAACTGCCAGGTGTGAGCATGCTGTGAGGCTGAAGGCCACAGACTGAAGCTATCTGCGTGGATGTAAATTCCAAGCTGTCCACAGCCCAGCTCAGGTCATCCCAGAGAGGAAACCTGTGCCTGTCTTGGATAAGAAGCTGGATGGTAGCATGGGAAGACTCACCTGGCCGTTTTTCAGGCCCACCAACAGACCTTCCCTTCCAGCAGGGCCACCAATCACCTTGATGTACCGAATGAGAGACTCCATCTGCCACTCCCTTTCCTTCACTCCGCTGAAGGACAGGCACTGCAGCCGTTTCTCCTAGGAAGAACCCAGGCTCAGCATGTAGGGTCAGAGAATGCCTGCTCCCAGCTCTCTTGGGGAAACCTTCCAACACCATCAGCAGCGATCTGACCCAACTCGCCCCCATGCTGTGAGCTCATCTTCCCGAGGATGGCTTCCCTGGGAGCCACCTTCAACATGGACCAGAGGCTTGGAGTCAGAGGCAGCAGAACACTGACTTGCCACAACTATTCTCCAACTTCGGGTAGCCCTAAGTGGCAGGCGGCTCGAGACTCTCGCATAGTTTTGATACTAGTTTTACATTGGCTCCTAAAGGATTTCTTCCTTTTTATAGTTTCCAACAGGCCTGGGCAAGATTAGGTCCACCTACAGTAGGGTTTTTCTCGACTTCTTTCCAAAACGCCTCTTGGCACTGACCTAGAGACTTTTAGAAATCTATGTTAAGAAAAGAATTTTCTATGGGAAAAAAAAAAACCAACTCTTAGAGACTTTGGGAGGATGGCACAGGTCTGCAGTTCCAAGGACTCTTGAGGCTGGGTAAGAGCGCTGCAAGTTCAAGGTTTGCCCAGGCTACAAGCTGAGTTCAAGGCCACCATGGTAAACTTAGTGAAACCCAGTCTCAAAATAAAAAGTAATAAAAAGGTGGTGGGGGCAGGACGGTGTGGGTGCATGCCTTTAATCCCAGTGCTTGGGAGGCAGAAGCAGGTGGATCTCTGTGAGTTCGAGGCCAGCCTGGTCTACAGAGAGAGTTCCAGGACAGTCAGTGCTACACAGAGAAATCCTATCTCGAAAAATCAATATCAATATGTGTATTTGTGCATGTGTGTGTGTGTGCATGCAGGAGACTTGTCTGTATTCTGTCAATCATGTTTTAAATAAATGCTGATTGGCTAGGTAGGAAGTATAGGCGAGTCAACCAGACAGGAAGTAGAGGCAGGGCAAGGAGAACGTCTGGGAAGCAGGAAGCTCCCTTGGCATTCCTGTGCAGACCACCAAGGAAGCAGGATGTGTTCCTGTCCCAGCTGAGAAAAGGTACTGGCCATGTGGCTGACAATGGGTTAATATAAGTTATGGGAGCTGGTAGGAAGACTGAGCTAATGAGCCAATCAATGTATAACCTAATGTAGACTCTGTGTGTTATTTTCTTTGGGGCTTGCCGGCTATGGGGTACTGGGTGGGACAGTAACCCCAACGAGCAGACCCTCATGTTATGTGTGTGTGTGTGTGTATGTGTGTGTGTGTACATACACTAATCTATTTTATAAAGGTGGTGGGGAGAGAAGAGACTGGGGATGTGGCTTAATTGTAGAGGACTTACCTACTGTAGGCAAGGTCCTGGGTTCAATTCCTAATACCTCAAGAGGATATAAAAAAAGGAAAGAAATCTCTCAGGAGGTAAAACTTCTGCTTGTAAAAATTTATCCTAGATAGGTGTGACACATCTTCAACTCAGCTCTCAGGAGGTAAATGTGGAGATCAAAAATTTGAAGCCAGTTTGAACAACTTAGTAAAACACAATCTCAAAAAAACAAAAAACAAAAACAAACCTTCATTGTGTAGGATAACTTACAATACATCTGATCCCAGTGCAAAACAAAATACTCCACAGTACAAACTCATTCCAGCTATGAACTTCATCTCTCTAAAATCTGATTCAGCTAGGTATCAATACAATAGAAGCCAATGGACAGCCACGAGGTCATGTCCAGCTTTACAGCTGAGGTGAGCACCTGCCCTGGGGAGGGGCCCGCTGCCCACCTGGCACAGGATGATGTGGTCGGCACACACCACCAGCAGGTTGCACTCAAACTTCTTGACAATTTTCTCCTTTACCCGGTAGTGCATGTCCGTTAAGTCGTCTGAGTACAGCTCATAGATGAGGATCTTCTCTGGCAGCTGGATAGCTAATCGATTTTTGTAGATGGCAATTTTCTTGACAAGCTCTCTGCACTTAATCCGAACTGTCAAAGGGCAGGGAAAAAAAGACTCTAGCAAAAGGTTGTTAAGTAAGGTGAAAGGCAGAGAAATTAAAAGCCATCATTTATTTATTTAATGCTTCTGACAATTAAAGTGAAACACTCTCATTAAAAAGTCTTTCCCTGGGCTGGAAAGGCAGCTCAGGGTTGGAGCACTGCTGCTCTCAAGGAGACTAGAGTTTGGTTCACAGTCCCACATGGAACCGCACCTGTAACTTCAGCTCCTGGCCATCTATTGCTCTCCTATGGCCTCCTCTGGCACTGCACATAGAAGGTACATGGCCATGTGCAGGCACTCAGAGTGCCTGCCATGTGCATGGGGTCCAGAGCTGCATATGGTACAATTTGTGCAGCACACAGCTAAGCAGTCGATGCCACCACCACTTGTTCTATGTCTTCTGCACACCAAAGGCCCCTACTGATCAGAAGCCCACCATAATGACAATTTTACAGCTGACCATACCCCTGCAATCTTTCTGACCACAGGGAGACTTCCATGAGCTGGGCTCTGCCTCTCTACAGACCAACTGGGGTAAACAACCCAAACAGGACACTGCTGAGCAGTCTCAGTGGCTACAGTCCCACCACCTAGATGGAATTTTCAAAACACAGAACTACCCAGGCAGGGACAAAAGAAGCCAAACTGGATCTGCAGGATGGCTCCAAACCCGGACCTCTAAGCAAAGACACCTGGCCATATCTGGCTAGCCGCATCCAGACAGCACATGTGGTCGGCACATCTACTTATGAATGCCACAGGATGGAACTATTAACCAGCAGAGCTACTTCACTGAGCAGAAGGGGACTGTCAAGAGTTTAGACCATGTGAAGTGGATCCCAATGGTGGTTTGAATGAAAATGACCCCTACAGACTCATAGGGAGTAACATAATTGGAGGTGTGGCCTTGTTGGAGGAGGTGTGGCCTTGATGCAGGAGGTGTGGCCTTGATGCAGGAAGTATGCCACAGGGGTTGAGCTTTGAGATTTCAGATACTCAAGCTGGACCCAGTATCACTTTTTTCCTGCTGCCTGCTGATCCAATGTAGAACTCTCAGCTTCTTCTCCAGTGCCATATCTGCTTGCACACCACCATGCTTCCCACCACAGTGATAATAAACTAAAGCTCTGAAACCCAGCCCCAATTAAATGTTTTATAAGAGTTGCTATGGTCATGGCATCTCTTCACAGCAATAGAAATCCTAAGACAATCCCTGATCTCTGACCAAGCCTGAACCTATCCACTGCCCTACTTATTTAGCAGAAGAACCTACCAAGAGACAGACAGAAGCTGAGGGAAAAGTATGCCAAAATGGCTCTGACCAGGAAGGGTAAAGGGTGTGGGAAGACCTGTGTATGTGTTGCTTTTATTGGTCAATGAATAAAGAAGTTCTTTGGCCTGTGGCAGGGAAGAATAGAGCTAGGTGGGAAAACTAAACTGAATGCTAGGAGAAAGAAGGCAGAGAAAAAGAGGCCTTATGTAGCCGCCAGAGGAGAAAGACACAAGCTGCCAGCCTTGGTTACCTTGCCGGTAAACCACGAGCCTCATGGGGAAATATAAAATACTAGAAATGGGTTAATTTAAGATGTAAGAGCTAGTTAGAAATATGCTTAAGTTATTGGCCAAACAGTATTGCAAATAATATAACTTCTATGTGATTATTTCAGGTCTGGGCAGCCAGAAATGAATGAGCACCCTCCGTCTACAGGTAACAGTCTACAAAGCCCCATGCAGGTCAGTCATCATAGCCCTGATTTGTCAGCTTCTGTGCCTCAAGGAGTCCGTTTGGCCATTTATATCTTGGGATTATATGTAAAATATACTAAGTTGGTACTTTTTTGGGGGAGGTGCTTTTGTTTTGACAGGTTTTATTGCTTTTGCTAGATCCTCAAAGAGATCTGTATCCTCTTTCCACTGCCAAAAGCTAAAGCAAGACCAGGAGAGATGCCAGGCAGTAGTGACACACGCCTTTAATCCCAACACTCAAAAGGCAGAGGCAGGCAGATCTCTGTGAGTTTGAGGCCAGCCTGGTCTACAGAGTGAGTTCCAGGACTGGCAGAGCTGTTACACAGAGAAACCTTGTTTCGAAAACCAAAAACAAACAAACCAACAAAGGCCAGGGGAGACATTTCCTATTATTTTGTGTGTCCTGTCACCAGCACATGCCCATCCCTTTGGCTAGTGTCTATAAGCAGAGGCAAGCCTACCTCTTACCTTTCTGCTCCGAGATCAGGTGTTGTACGATGACATCTGTCATGCTGTCCCTGTAGGCGTACCGATCCTTGTAGAGGCCGTGGACTGTGCTGAAGATGAGCTGGTAGAAGGAAATGGTGCCATCCTGGCAGCCTACCACCTGTTCAGAAGACAGCTGTCAATCTCAGGCTGGGAGGAGAAGCAGCCCACCCCCATGAGGAGCTATGGCCAAGATCTGCCTGGCTGACCTGATGCTCAGGGCCTCCTCTAGAAAGGCTCTGCAGGAAGAACTTCCTCTACTTACCACATAGTTGGAGTCAGGTTTCACTCTACAGGTCCACACCCAGGAGTTCTGCTCCCCTACGGTCCCCAGTCGTACTCCATCCTTGGTGAAAAGAGATACCTGCTTGTCTGAACCCCCCACCAAAATGTACTCTCCTTTGGTGAAGTAGCTGATGCAGCAGGGGTCAAAGTTCAGTGCCCGATCCTTTCCAATCTGAGGAAAGAGAGGATACACCAAGTGAAAGACCATTCTTGAACCCCAATAAGGGCTTCCCTACCATCATAAGTGAGGAAGGGGGAGTGGTGGGAAGGCAGGGGGCTACCGAGCCTTACCTCCTAAGCTCGCCCATTACCTACACAGGCCTCTCCACCTCTGGAACACCCACACCTTCCCCTCAACCCATCCAAATCCTTGGCTCCTAAAATCAGCAATGCCTGACCTAACTGTTTCAAAGTGGGCCCAACCTCCTCAGCCAACCTGGAGGCCAGGGAGTCTTTCCCTTGTTCACTGCCTCACACAGGGCCAGCAGCTCACCTCAGTTCCTTTTCTCTGTTTATTTTCTGGGCTTATTCACTTGAAAAGACTGTCCTTTATTCTTTATTCAATTTAAGGAAAACAACTCTAAAAACCTGGCTCTTGCTTTAAGGCTTAGGGTCAATTTACAAATGTTTTCCTAGGTATAAATCTAGTAAAAGTGAACAATCAGTTGGTGCTGACGGTTTAATGAACGCAATTTAAACATAAAACCACTGAAATAGCTCCAATTTCAACTTAGTTAATTCCCTTCAACTAATTTCAACTACAATTATAAATTTAGTATGTTCACCTTTTCTTTCCTTTTTAGGAATTTCAAATGCCTAACAACCAAAAGCTTCCCTCCTACCTCCCAATGCTACAAAATCTAACAAGAAAACTCTGGCACCTGTCATGACACCGAGGGCTGACAGCTGTGAGCTGGGGCTTAGGACTTCTTGTAAGCAACAACCATCAGCTCAGGACCAACTGAAGCAGGCGCCCAAAGCAGGCAGAAACTAGGCAGAGAAACAGCCTCAAGCAAGCTTCTCTGAGCACTGGCCCTGGAAGCTCCTTTCTAGATGGGCACAGCATCTGAGAGTTGAACAATCAGGAGGGATGCTGCAGAAAGGAGGGCCGGAAGGAAGTCCATTCTGCACACAAGCTCTGCTCACTCTGGAAACCCTGAGCTACCCAAGCATGTGACTCACAGGTGACGCCAAAGAACTGTACTGACATCTCAGGGGCTGCCCACTAAAAATATGGAGCAGAGCACAGCAAGGCCAACAACACCATCCTCCGGTGTATCCCCTCCTCCCCATCCCCTCATCCTCCCATCCCCCTCTCTCCCGTGCTCATGCACACACCTTCATAGGAACAGGAGAAAAATGAGTGTCTATGAGGTACCATTTATAAGGCCTAGAATATAATTCAAATGTTCAAAAAGTAGGAAACGGGGGGCTGGAGGGGATGCTCAGGGGTTAAGAGCATTGGCTGCTCTTGCAGAGGACCTGGGTTTGGTTCCCAGCACCCACATGGTGGCTCACTGGAATCACTGTAACTCCTGTTTGGGGGGGGTGTGTGTCTGATATCCTCTGCTGGTCACACCAGGTGAAAAACTTAAAACATCTATGATAACATGGTTCAAAATATTAAGGTAGGGGCTGGAGAGATGGCTCAGTGGTTAAGAGAATGTACTGTTCTTGCAGAGGGCTTGAACTGGGTCCCCAGCACCCATGTGGAACTGAAGAATGTAGTGACTAAAACAGCTCACTGACATGGAGAGTCAGGGAAGTGACTGGACTCTTAAGGAATGGAAAGAATGTAGAAAAGGCATCTCAGGAGCTGATGGCTAGAGTATTACTGTCTTAATTTCTTTACCCTCCCTTCATCATATTTTTAAAAGAATAAATATATATAGGGGTTTTTTGTGTTTTGTTTTTAAGCCTAGTGAATCCCAAGAAGGAAAGTACAATGAGTCTCTTTAAAGTCCAATATTGCTTAGGTACTTTATGAAAAATTCTTGTCTTTCCATTGAAAATCAGTTGTATAAAAATCAGTTTTTAGGGCTGGAGAGATGGCTCAGAGGTTAAGAGAACTGACTGCTGTTCCGGAGGTCCTGAGTTCAATTCCCAGCAACCACATAGTGGCTCACACCCATCTATAATGAGATCTGGTACCCAGAACACTATATACATAATAAATAAATTTTAAAAAAAAGAAAAAGAAGAAAATCAGTTTTTAATTCAATTATACTTTTACAATAATCATCACTAGACTAATCTGGCAGATATGCAGATACAGATTTCTAGCATCCATCTGGCCAGGTCCCAAACTGGGTGTGGCCAAGAGCATCTCAAGGCCTCGATTTTCTTACATGTACAACAATGTTGATAGCAGTTCCTCCAGAGGGTTGGAGGATTAAAAGAGCTCACGCTGTAAGCAGCATTACAATGTCTGGACCAGGGAATACCAGCTATGACTACTAAGCCAGGGACTCATCAAGCATTACATATGCCTAAAAGGCCAAAATTACACAAATGTTACCAGCCTAATAAAAATTTTGACTTTGTTTTATCAATCCTTGTCCCATATTTAATCCCAAATCACTTCAGAGTTGAAAAGATACTTCAAAACCAAAAAAAATAACTTCACTGTCCCAAACGAGTTGGAGTTGCCATCTGTACTATGGTTTGGACCCTAAACAAATCTCAGACACTCTGTGTCAAAGCTCAGTGCCCAGTCAAAGGCATTATGATAAAGTTTAGGGGCGGGATCTAGCTGAAACAAACATGTCACTGGGCACACCCTCTCAAAAGCACATTGGAAATTCTCAAACAACTAGGAAATTAATCTGATCTGGGTTTCAATCCCAGGTTCCATCACTTTCCAACTGTGTGTGGGACTTACTGCGCTGGTCTTGGTCTCCCCATTTCTAAGGTACATAAAGTACTAGGTTGAAGAGCTGAAGAAAAGAAAACAAAGATATGGGTCCAGGACCTGGAGCCACAGCAAACAGTCACTATGCAGATGCTAAGCATGACCGTGTGTAGTCACTAACAGTACAGTACCAGAGTGTGCTACAGCTGACATGGGTAACTGGTTCGCATGTACTACATACCTGTTTTCCACTCAGCTGGTAGAAAGAAAGTTTCTGTCCCCAGTCAGCTACAGCCAGGATGTCATTATGTTCCTCTCTAATCAACAGAAGACAAAAGAGGTTATAAGGGGCACAGCCTGCTGATGAGCGTGGCTAGGGGCTTAACAAACAACAGGAAAAAGAAAGTCCTGGCCAGGTTGTCAGGGAGCCAAGTGCTACACAGCCGTACTGGGGCCAGCGTTACAATCAGGCCAAGCATCAATCAGTCCCAAGACTAAAGTAGAGAGAGACAGGTTTGGCCCTCCTGGGATCTGCTATTGCACTGAATCTGAGTGTGAACAGCCTGGGCTAAGACACGGCTACAGTAGCAGAAGTAAACCCCTCATTTCAGGGTTCCTGGGGAGCAACTTAAAGGATGAACATAGCTGCAAATCCAAGAGTACTCTTCCCATGCATAAAATGTGGGGAGTAGCCAGGAGACATAGCTTACAGCGAGGAGGCTAGACTGTTCCAGTAGATGGGAAACTGCTCAGTCTTCCTACAAGGGAAGTATAGCACCCACACCCAAGTTCTCTTGCAGTTAGGGTTCTCAAAGAGGTGAAATAGCATCTGAATGAAGATGGCCAACTTTTGAAGTTTCTGAAGACGAACAACTGCCAATGTAACATAGCCTGTAGATCTGTGTCTTGGGATGGGACTTCAGGACCAGAACCCAGGAAGGCCTCTGAGACTCAGAATGTAGACACATAGAGGCTTCCCAGCATCAAGGCTGGACCATAAGCCTCCCCAGGTGGCTGAGTCTTGGTTAACCCCTCTGTTTCCCTGAGCCCAGGGTCTGACAGCCACCACTAGCCATATAAGTATGCCCTATGCAGCATGGTCTGTAAAACCCAGTCAGGGGTAGCAGTGAGGAAAATGCCATAGACACTAACTCAGGATTAAGACAAAGGGGAAAAGTAGAGAAGATGTTGGCAGAAGGCTTGCTGATGAACTGTGATGACTGTCGCTGAAGTCCAAACCCTAGCCACCAGTGAGACCCAGTGGAAAGGCTATGGTACTGGGCTAGGCCCAGTTGCTAGACATTAGTCAGTGTAGGGGTTTCCAACCCAACCACCCATGTTGGTGGGCAGTGGGGCTCTACCAAAAAACCCATGTTGAATAATAAAAATGGGTTGAAACTCAGATGGGAGCCTGAAAGCCACCCCTTCCTCCTTGTTTGTCCCCACTTCCCATCCCCCAAACCTGGATTCCTCTAATGAATCTTAGGTGTCAGGGCTGCAGTGAGGAGGGTCCCAGGCTGGGACATGATTGCCCAATCACAACATCCTGGCTGCCTCAGCTTTTCCCGCTCCCTTACCGGTCATTTCAAACTGAGAGAAGACAGACTGCCCAGTAGCCAGGACTGTGGATGTGGGAGGGGGCAAAAGCTAAGGGCTTCTCCTTTACATACATCCCAGCCAATGCAAGGTGAAGTGGTATGGGAATAGGCCAAGAAAACACACCCAGTAACTAATGAATGGTGGTCCTACACAGGCCCTTAGGTAAACCAAACTTCTCAGAGAATGTCTAGTGTTGCTGGAAGGGGCTTACTCAGAGGTTAAGAAGCAGGCATGGTTATGATACTCACACACGGAAGTCAGAGGGAACATACAGAGGTCTGGGGCCTTTTCAGAGATGGCAGTTTACAGAGGTGTCTCCTCCGCACTACCCAGTTTCTCCTTCTTTCCCATAGGATTGCACTATCTGCTGCCCACACATGCTTCTCGGGGGAGCTTCCCTGTGAGTGTGGGGGCACACCAACAATCCCCCGGCCCCTGCTCTGCTGCCCTTGGCCAAGGAGCATCTCGGCAGCATCTGCTTCAGCAGGTCTGTGCGGGGGGCCTGGGCCCTCCCAAGGAGGGTCCTCACTCTGGGACACACTCACGAGTTGCCGTCCCTGGGACTGTCGTCCTCTTCCTCTTGCTCTTCCTCCTCTGCCTCACTACCCTGACTACTGTACACTGTTGACTTCAGAATGGAAGGGATTTCCTGAAAATATCTGTTGACAATATCCTCAGCATCCTCGTTCTCTCTGCTCATCCAGATATTCTGCCATCGGCTGTAGACAGTAAGCGGATGTTCACAATCACATTGCCTAGGACTACACTGAAGCTATAATTTCAAAACCTGCCAAGGAGCCCCTGGACCCTGCCCGGAAGAGGACAGCCACCAGGTACACTGGGCATCCTGCTTCTCATGAATTAAAAATGGTAGCCTGAAGCCACAAAGTCATCTGTGGCCACAAAATCAAACAGCAGGAACTCTGGGGTAGGCTAATGGCCTTTGAAGGCACCATATACATATGCAGGGCCTCCGCTGGACAGAACTATTCAGGAAGAATTATAATAACCTTTTGTAAGAAATGCAATGGAATTAAACAGCCTCCTAAATCAAGCAGGCGCCCACCTGTAAAATAACACTGGGATGGAAAACAATTGAGTCCTGTAATTTACCCTCAGAGAACTCTGTGAGGATAGGCTGAACAATATTATAGGATTATGCAAAGAGTCAGGAAAGCTTTCAGTCCATCCTCAAAGTCACATGGCCATAAAAGTAAAGTGTGTGTAAGGTTTGAGCAGGTAGGTGCCAACTGTCTGCAGACCTTTAGGTTTTAGGGATATTTGTAGACCTAATTTTAACTTTGTGACAAGGAAAAGTTTTTTAAAAAGCAGTCAAGAAATCGCTGTTCTGTTACTTGTGTTAACAGGTGGGGTAGTTGTGCATAATCCAGGACGTGGAGAAAGAACGAGGAAGCAAGAAAAGAAACACAGGGAGGATCACAACCACTAGTTCATAAAGAAGCCTCTCTCTCTCTTTCTCTCCCCCTCACCCCACCCCCCGCTGGCCTAGATAGTTTGTCTGCTTAGCTAAATCTCTGGGATTCATTCCAAAACTCAATATAGGCTCTTTTAAAACTCCATTTATAAAGAACAGGTTCCAAAAGACCAGGCAAGTGGGGAAAGAGGACTTTAAACTATGAAGATGTCATAAAGAGAAAAAGAGCTTAGAGGGCTGAGAAAGCCTTTCTTCTAAGAGTGCCAGCCAGAAGAAAGACAGCCATGGGTACCTTGAAGGGTTCCAGCAGATGGACCATATTGGGGAGAAGGAGCCCCCTGGCCGCTCGATCTTCACTTTCTCTTCGCCATTTTTGTTTCGGATGCTGATGACCCCATTGGACATCCCCAGAGCCAGGTACTGACCGTCGTTTGTCCAGCTGCACACACAACCAATAAAGAGCATGGGAGATGGAAAGGACACATACAGTGAAGCCAGGAAAGCTCAGTGGGAGGCGGCGGCAGCCGGGCTACACTCTCATCACCCTGCTCACTTCTGACATGGAATTAGACACCAGCTTGAACTGCCATTCACATCTGGAACAGTGAGACCTTAAGGCAGTGGCATCCCCTGGCTCTCTGCACACATCTCCATGACAGCCTACCCCTGCACTCTAGACCAGCTCCCATTTTCTGATTTGCATTTCAACCCCCTCCCAATTCAGAGGCTGCCAGCAAACACACTGTCTTGTGCTTTTAGCCCTAGAACAGGGCTTGACATGTCACTCAACAAATGCTGAATCCCAGAGTCTCCCCAGAAGCTGCTCAGTTTTAGAGTGCCTAGCCTGGCTTACGTGCGTTCCCAGCAATAGTGGTGCTATCACCACTGGGCCATGAGGACCCTGAAGCTCCAGCTCTGACTTTGTAACTTTCCCAAGGTCACAGACCTGTCAGTCACAAGATCCAGACTTTGGTCTAGGTCTAGTACCAAAGTCAGAGGTTCTTGACTGCGATCCTGATAAAGAAGCCTCACCGAGTGAAAGTGATCAAAGGCACAAGTCACAAGAGAAGAAGGGAACACAGCAGCCTATGCCAACTAGTCGACACCATACTTTCTCTGTGGTACAAAATTAGAGGTTTGTGTGGGTCTGTTGCAGGGAGAAAGGAGCAAAGGCCTGTCATCAGAGCATCCCTAGCTTACCTGCAGCAGGTGATCTTGCTGCTGGATTTATGTTTGGAGACAGACTTCTGCTCAGGAGACCACAGCCCTTCGGTATCAGGCAAAAAACAAACAAAAAACATAGCAAGACTATTCAGCAATAGAGAGAAATAAACTATTCATTTCTACAAGACTCGAATCTCTGGAGTCTTATGCTAAGGGAGGAAAAAGCCAACATACAAAAGTTCAGTACAAAGTAAGTCTATGTATACAACATACTAAACAGTAATCACACAACTAGAGAGTAGATTTATGGCTACTGGGATCTCAGGTGGCAGCGGAGGGCAGGTAGCAGGCTTTGGTGTGGGAATGGGATCCTGCAATGCAGTAGCAGGACACTGTGACATATGAGGAAATGACAGAACCACAGACACACTGTGCTCTCCTGCCCTGGCTCCTGCCCTGCCCAATAGCTGCCCAAGGTACGTAAGAAAACTGGGTGAAGAATACATGAGGTTTCTCTGTACTGTCTTTGCAATGTATGGGGAATTATTTTTTCAAAAAGGTAGATGGTAAAGAAGTCAACTTCTCCAGGATTTAAATCTAAAGAAAAGGACAACTTAGCTGCTCACAGCTAGCGCATGGCAGTCAGAGAACAACTCAGCATTAAAATAATGAGTTAAGCTGGGCAGTGCTGGTGCACACCTTTAACCTCAGCACTTGGGAAGCAGAGGCAAGAGGATCTCTGTGAATTTGAAGCCAGACTGGTATAGGACAGTAGGTACTACACAGAGAAACCCCATCTCAAAAAACCAAAGGATTAAAAAACAAATAAATAAATAACAAGTTAAGGAAATAGAATGGGCAGGAATGAAGCTGTCAAGTTTCACATTAAGTGAGCTGACCCAGTCCCAGAAAGACAAACATCATGTGTTCTCATGTCTAACTCTTAGTATTTGTAAGCAAGGGGTGTGATAGTGGGTACAGACAATGAAATTAGTAGGAAACCATTAGAGGGAACAAGAGATTTGGGGGTCAAATATGACATAGAAGCAGAAAGCAGGCTCCTGGGGTGAACGGACACCAGGGAAAGAGTGTGGATGGGGAAGAATGGGGTTGGAGGGGTGGGAAGAAGCAACAAAAACAAATTTTGTTTGAAAATGTCATGGCAAAACCTATTCCTTTGTTAAGCTAATAAAAATAAGTCACAAATGACCTTTTTGGAGAGTCCAGTTTCTAGACCTCTGTCACTGCTCATGGTCCAGTGCATGGCTCACTGGTCATTTTAGGTTTGCTCCCACCAATCCCCAGATGTGGTGCAATGCCCTAAACAGACAACAAAAGCAAACTCTACTCCGCCTGAGCTGTGAAGTATGGCCACATGAAATAAACGGCACAAATAACTTTACACAGCCATGTGCATGTGTAGAGAGCAGAGGAAGCCCTGAATGAGCATAAAGTCCTGAGTCATGTCCACAGCCATGTCAAGGACTCAGTAGCCTCAGACCCCGAGGAAAGGCAAAGCCTTCTCCCTGGGGGTGAAATTGAGGGAAATGGTAAATTCCCTTTCTGGTCCATGTGTAGATGTTGACAATACATTCAGAAAATGTCCAACACAGTACTTATGGCCTAAAACTGCTCCCTATGAAACTGCTCAGACAGAGATTAGCTAAACCTGTCTCCTTGGTCCAGTTGTATATAACCCTGCCTCTATATTTATTTGTGATGACCCTTCCTCCATATTGACCTGTGATAACCGTGCCTCTATATTTATTTGTGATGACCCTTCCTCCATATTGACCTGTGATAACCGTGCCTCCGTATTTATCTGTGATGACCCTTCCTCCATATTGACCTGTGATAACCGTGCCTCTATATTTATCTGTGATGACCCTTCCTCCATACTGACCTGTGATAACCGTGCCTCCGTATTTATCTGTGATGACCCTTCCTCCATATTGACCTGTGATAACCACGCCTCTATATTTATCTGTGATGACCCTTCCTCCATATTTACCCATGATAACCCTGCCTCTCTGTTCAACTCTATATAATAAGCACACTGAGCTTCCAGGATGCTGTGGTCCAGCTGGTCCCAGTTTTATATCTGTGTCTTATCTTTTCTTCATACCCTGCTGCCGCAGTCGTGGAGAAGAGAAAAGCTTTGGGGATGCATGCCAAATGACTGGATCTTCCCCTCCCTTCTTCCAAGCATTTCCACCCCAGCTGCACATGCTATCTGCGCTCCGCTGAAAATGCACAGGGCCTTCAGCTTACAGGAGCCCCTCAAGTTCTGCACATAGTTGCCCAACCTGGACCCCTCTTCCTGCAGTGCTGGCTAAGTAACTGCTAGGGACTCCAGAACTACATTGAGCCCCTGTATTTTCTCCTTCAGCGTGAAGATGAGAATAAGTGAAATACTTGACCTCAGCCACAGGATTTGGAACTCAGAATTTTTTTAAATAGTTCTCAAACCATAGGAATTCCCTTCTTAAAAAAATTGTTGTAAACCATCAGCACAGTGCCTCCCTCACTAGAAGCATTCTGTAGGTACTACTGCATGTGTATGTACAGTGACATCTGTGTGTGTGGATGCTTGCCCTGGGAAGCAAAAGCTGACAGAGATGTCTTCTCTATCACTCTTTTTTTTTGAACCTAGTACTATCTATTTTGGCTAGTCTGTCTGTCCAGCAAGTCTTGGTCGTCTTGCTGGGATCTGGTCATCTTGCCCCCAGCACTGGGGTTACAGACAGAAACCACCACAGTTGGCTTGTACACGGGTATCTGGGATCTGAACTCTGGTCCTTGTGTTGTGAGCACTTTACCCACTGAGCCATCTCCCCAGCTTTTTTTTTTTTTTTTTTGTAAAAACTTAAGATGTTTTTACAAATCCTACCTTCCTCGTACCACAAGCTTGAGAGCAGGGGTATTTTAACTGCTCCCAAACAAGCACAGATCAGCAGCCCACAAGAAGATAAGCTAATTTTTTTAGCAAATGGCAATGTTTCCACTATTGATAAACTGTGTTGTTTTGCACTCTCTTTGAAAGCTAAAACTACATGAGTGGGACAGACAAGGTAGGGAACACATCTCTTTTGGATAAGGACATTGAGATACTGAGAAGGCTTAGGTCTCTGGATTCCTAGACCCATGACTGTCCTGGGGGGTCCCCTGGCATGGAGCTGGAAGCCAGCATCAATGTTTCATGTTCCAGAAGCCTCCCTCCTCCCTTCATACACACATCACTGACACTTCCTGTCCCAGCACATGCCAGCCTGTATGGCATTGAGGGGACAGAGCCACTGCCACAGAGACAAGAATAAGGACACACTGAGTCAGCAGCACAGTTGAAAGGGTGAATTCCATACATGTGGATGTAGATGAATACCAAGGTGGGGACAGAGACACAGTCCTTTTAGGGGAGTCGGAGTCTTCTGTGTCTGCTCTCCTGTCCATCACACCATTTCCTCCCTAGGATCCTAGGGCTCATCTGTCTCAGATGTCTTACCACCCCAAGGACATCATCTCTCACTGTCTCTCTTTCTGCAAATTTAAAGGATAACTATGAACCTCCCCCTGGCTACTAGAGGTAGAGAAGAGGCCTCTCCCTCAGGACAAGTCAGCAGGTTCTGTGTGAGTCTCAGCATTCTCCACTGGGGATGCTGGGAACTGAAACTTACCGAAGTCACTGGAGGAACAGGATGCCAACTGGTGGGTAATAGGGTTGTAGGAGACACACTGTATAGAGTCATTGTGCCTGAAAAGTGAAGAACGGAATATTATTCCATAGCAAACCTCAAATGTCTCAGTGGCTACAACTGGAGATTCAAAGCAGGCTGGAAGGGGCTGGAGAGATGGCTCAGCAGGTAAGAGCACTTACTACTCTTCCAGAAAACCAGGATTTTGTTCCTAGTACCCACATGGCAGCTCACAGCTGTCTGTATCTCCAGTTCCAAAGGATATGATGCCCTCTTCTAGCTTCTATGCAAAATAAAATATGCACATACATAAATTAAATTAAAAATAAATAAATTAAGGGAAAAAAAAACAGGATTGAAGCCTTGGGTGACACATTGCAAGCCCCTCTCTGAGGGACCAACAGCCAGCTCAGGAACTCCTTTATAAGACTGTCCTCACCACCAGTTTGAACCCACCCTGCATCCCACCCAACTCAAGCTCCTCCTCCTCCAGGGCTCTCCTTCTGACACCTCCACTAGGTGGCTGAGACAAAGACACTGAGAACCAGCTCAGTGCCAGTGCAGACAGCATGCTTTATTTGTGACTCTAATCAACCATCTCTGGGTAGAGTGTGACCAAGACAGTGCAGGCCAGATGCACTCCATGGCATCTCGGCCCAGTTCTAGTTCTTCGCTTTCTGAGGACACCATATGCATGACCTGACTCAGTGTTCAACAAACATTGTTTGTTGTGTTCAGAGCAGGTACCAGGTGGGAGCAGCCCAAGTGTCCATCAGCTGTTGAGCAATCCAAATTGGATATAGATACACAATGGAGTATTACTCAGCCTTAAAGAGGAAGGCATGGGACATGAGGACATCACATAAAATAAGCCAATCACAAAACACCAAACGCTCTATGATCCCACTTCTATGAGGCACCGAGAGGAGTCAAACTCCTAGAATCAGAAAGGAGAATAACAGTTGCTGGGGCTGAGATGGGACAGAAGGGAAGGTGTTAAGCATTGAGTTTAAGTTCAGCAAGATGGAGGGTTCTGAAGACTGTATTTGCCAAAGTTTGGTTGCACAACAGTGTGACTGCACATAACACCTGGTGGTGACAGCACAGTTCACGTTTGGGGTATTTCTCCACAACTAAAAATAACAAAAGTTGTTTGTCAAGTACTTACAAAAGTGGACCAGGCTAGGAGCCAGAAATACAAGTGTACAAAAGTCAGGGTGGTGTCTACCCTCCAGAGCCCACGGGTGTCATCAATCAGTGGTCAGAATATGTAAGGCCACAGCTGTACGACATGCTCAGGACAGCCCTCCTGTGCACCTGAGACCTAGAGGATGTGTGTGGGAGTATTGGTGGCAGGGGATGGGGGCCTGGCTAGGAAAGGGAGAGATCTGAGCACAGCCCCTAAGGAGGAGGAAGCTTAGAGTGTGCTGGCTTTCTAGCTTTTAACACTGGGTAGATGCAAAGCCATTCCTGGAGGCAGAGACACTGAAGAGGACATGCTGGGTGAGAGAGGAGAGACAGGAATCTGTGCTGTCAGGATTAGCTGAAATACATTACATGAAACATGGCTCAGTGCTGGCTAAGCCAGTTAGTGATCATTCACTCCCCACCCATCCCTGTGCTGAATTCAAGTTCATCTTGGGGAGATTTCTCCACATACTGTTTCCACAAGGCTGTGGCCACAATGAATAGCAATCAGAACAGAGTCAGGGATGGTTGGTGGGCACACCTGCAAACCCAGCTGCCTGAGGCTGAGGCAGGGAGGGCATAAGCTTCAGGCTTGCCTCTCAGAGGGAGGCCCTGTCTCAAGCAATCAAAACAGTAAGAGTTAAACTATAATATTGTCACCCACAGAGTCACTTACGTGTACTTCAGAATGCCTTCCAGTTTTGAGGTCCAGATAATGATGCTCTTGTCAGCAGATCCAGATGCAAAGCGCTTGCCTGAATGGTTTTTAAAAATAAAAATCATCACATGTATTTTAAGCCAGCATTTTCCAGACACTATGTCCAAGAAAACTAATTCTTCAAAGCACCTAATTAGGTAGGAATGTAGTTCAGTTGACAGAGTAGCTGTCTAGTATGTATGAGGCCAGAGGTTCAAATCCCAGCACTGCAGAAACTAGGAGTGTAGTTAGTGTGTATTCCTATCACCCAACACTTGTGGTGGCAAGAAATCAGAGGTTCAGTGTCATCCTGGCTACATAGTACATTTGAAGCCAGCCTGGACTATAAAGACCCTATCTAAAAAATACCTTTAAAGGGTAATTAGTGGCCTTTTATTCTCTACTGCTGTTTTTGGATGGGGGAGGGGGCAGGATCTAGGGCCTACACATACTTAACACCCGCCCCACAAAGTTGTAAACCCAGCCCTTCTGCTGCTTCTCATCAACCATGGAAAAGCAAGGATCTGCAGGTGGGACTTCTCCTGGCACCAAGTATACTAGACTCAATGAGGCTTGGCTACATCTGTGTACCATGTTCTGCAATAAGGGCTGAGCAGTTACTAAACACCTAAGCTTCATTTCTGCAGTGCCTCGTCCAAGAAGCAGGCATTAAACTTATCCAATACAAATAACAATATGGGAGGGGTGTGTCCTACACAGAAAGAGAGAAACTGGGAAAACTAACATTAAACTTTTTATATTTTTAAAAGATTTTACCTATTTTTATTTTATGTTTATGAGTGTATGTCTGTGTACCATGTACATGCCTGGTGCCTGCATAGGCCACAAGATGGCAGCAGATTCCCTGAAACTAGAGTTACAGGTGTTTGTGAGCTACCATGGGGGTGCTGGGAAATAAACATGGATCTTCTGGAAGAGCATCTAGTGCTCTTGACTGCTGAGGCACCTCTCCAGCCTCCTGATTTTTTTTTTATTTTTACAGCTATACATGTTTATCTCTTTATGTGTTTGTATAGTATATGTGGGCACACATGTGTTCACATGATGTCAGGTATCCTCCACTACTGCTCTCCACCTTATCTTTGATTCTCTCACTAAACCTGCAACTCACAGACTTAGCCTGACTAGCTGTCCAATGAGCTCCTCTGTCCCCGCCTCCCTAGTGCCGGGAGAGCAGGCACATAGCACTGTCCCCAAGTTTTTTTGTGGGTGCAGGGGATGCAAACTCGGGTCTTCATGCTTGTGTCACAGGCACATACCCACTGAGCCGTTCCCTCAGTCCCCAAAGTTATATATATTTATGAAGGACAGTACAGTATTTTGATACATTTAGTCAAATAATTATATCAAGCAAATTACCACATTTATCACCTTACTTATAACAATGAGAACATTAAAATCTGTTCTTTTAGAAGCTTTAAAATATATATTATTGTTAATTTGCTTATCACACCATGCAACAGATCTCAAAACCCTACCCATCCTGCCTGACTAAAACTGTGGTCTTGGGTCAGCAGTTCCTAGAGCAGCAGTTCTCAAACCCCTCCAGGGTTTGTCTGACCGTTTTACAAGGGCCACATATCAGATATCCTGTGCAGGAAATATTTATATTATCAGTAGCAAAATTACAGTTATAAAGTATCAATGAAAATAATTTTATGACTGTGGTCACCACAACATGAGGAATTGTATTAAAGGGTCGCAGCATTAGGAAGGTTGAGAACCGCTGATCTGGAGGACCAAACATAGATGAGATCCTTCAGTGGAGATCTAAAGAATAAGCAGAGCTGACCCAAGAACAAAGAAAGAGCAAGTTGCACATATGAATAAAACATTCACAAAGGCCTTGAGGCACTAAAATGCTGGCATAGCTAAGAGGTACCAGCTTAGAGCAGGTGGCAAGGAATGAAGCAGGAAACTGAGGGATCTCTAGGGCCTTCAGGGTCATAGCAGAGATCTTGCCTTTAAACCCCAATTAGTGAGAAGCCAGGGAAAGGCATGAATAGAAGAGTGATAGATGTGACCTGCATTTCCACACTGCTTGGGCTTTAAGTAAGAACAGGCTAGAAAGAGGCAACATTTACTGATTTACTCCATGGATGCCAACTTTCTTGCATGTGAAGAGTGGGGTACCTTGATGTGGGATTCTCCCCTGTACGCTGTGAATACCACTGGTGAATAAAGAAACTGCCTTGGCCTGCTGATAGGGCAGAACTTAGGTAGGTGGAGAAAACTAAACTGAATGCTGGGAGAAAGGAAGTAGAGTCAGTGAGAAGCCATGTACCTCGGCTAGAGACAGATGCTGAAACTTTACCCGGTAAGCCACTACTATGTGGCGATACACAGATTACTAAAAATTGGTTAAATTAAGATATTAAGTGTTGGGCTGGAGAGATGGCTCAGCAGTTAAGAGCACTGACTGCTCTTCCAGAGGTCCTGAGTTCAATCCCCAGCAACCACATGGTAGCTCACAACCATCTGTAATGAGACCTGGTGGCCTCTTCTGGCATGTAAGCATACATGGAAGGAACGTTGTATACATAATAAATAAATAAATCCTCAAAAAATTAAAAAAAAAAGATATTAAGTGTTAGCCAATAAGAAGCTAGAGCTAATGGGCCTTGTGTTTTAAATAATATAGTTTCTATGTGATTTATTTTGGGTCTGAGCTGCCGGGTGGCCAGGAAACAAATAAGTGGCTCCTTACAACAAACTGGCATGCCAACATGGCCAACTAAATCCACATAAAACCCAAGAAAGCTTTAAAAGAAATTCTACACACAAAAGAACGGAGTTAAGCATGGTTTGGTAGCAGCATTTCCTTGGGTAGGCTCTGTTTGCTAGTAGCTCCTTTAAGAGAGGTTTTCCTGATTCAGTGGTAGCAGAAAAAAAGCCACACGGTTTTGAAACTGTACTATTTTGAAACTGTGGCTTCCTGGTTCACCAGCACAAAGGGCTCTAACTCTTTCTTGGGAAATCCGGCTATGGAGCATTTAAATGGGGTTTGTGAGCAATGTGCTACAATTTGCTTAATGGCAACATAGACCGGCTGTGTGCCTAAAAATGGGGCAATGTAAATGGCTCTCAGAGGCAGCAAACAGCTTCGCCATGCTGGACTGGGCAGGGCAAGCAGACAGTGCTGTATTTCCCCTAGCAATGCCTCAGCTTAGATTATTAATTCTTACTGCTAAAAGCGCTTAGCATTTTAAGATGCAGTACTGGCCAGAAAATAATTATAAATGTGTAGTAAAGACAAATTCAGACCAGGCAGTGGTAGCATACACTTTTAATCCCAGCACTCGGGAGGCAGAGGCAGGAGGATATTTCTGAGTTCGGGGCCAGCCTGGACTACAAGAGATAGTTCCAGGACATGCTCCAAAGCTACAGAGAAACCCTGTCTCAAAAAAAAAAAAAAGACAAATTCAGATGTAAAAGACTTCTAAATGGGTCACAATGTTGGATAAATATACATAGGCTTGGGAGAGAAAAGAAAAAGATATAAAAGGAAGTAAATGGTCTATTAAAAAAGTCTTTAAAGAGACAGAGTACAGGCAGTCATAGATTAAAGGAGTAAAAATAACAAAATAAATATTAAAAAGTAATAGAGTAAAAACAAGCCATGTAAAGATAAAATACACACGGAGAGTCTGGATTATGTATACTATTGTGTTTTCTTTGAATATTTTTGATTGTGAATGAGCTAAGTACAGAGAGACATTTCATTGTACAGGCTGCTAAGCTAAACCAACATATATATCTTAAAGGTGTCTTGGGCTGGAAAGATGGCTCAGTGGTTAAGAGCATTGCCTACTCTTCCAAAGGTCTTGAGTTCAATTCCCAACAACTACATGGTGGCTCACAACCACCTGTAATGAGGTCTGATGCCCTCTTCTGGCCTGCAGGCATACATGTAGACAGAATATGTATACAAAATAAATAAATATAAAAAAGGTGTCTTGACTTCAAAATATGGGTCTAAGGATATGTTGCTTTAGAAAAGAGGTTCTTCTTTGTTTCCACAGAAGATGAGAACCTAGAGATTAATTCCAGACTACTGTGGTTTGATGAACTGAGACCCCCTGAAAGGTCACTGTGAACCCCAAAAAATACTTTGCCCAATAAAAAGCAGGAAGCAGTTTGGAGAGAACTATGCCCATATTCCCAAATATTGTTTATAAATGTTTACATTTAAAGGGGAATATGATAGAGAGATGAATAATTTGTATTGGTATGGATCTTGGTTTATTGATACAAATTTTAAGGTCAATTTTGTTATACTGTATATATATATTTCTGCTCTTGATTAAAGTATTATTTGTCTAGCTCATTTTAAAAAAAATGTAAGGTATAATTAAGAAATATAGGTAAATAAGAGTCATCTATAATAGTCAAGCTTGTAGTCATGTTAGTTAGGTTTTCTAGATATATAGAGATATATTTTAGTTAGATAAGTATTCTTCAAATCTTTCAGAGACCTTCTGAATATGGCATTTAAAATGTTTTAAGAGCTTAAGACTTTTTATGACAATGAGACACATCTACTCCTGGCAGCACCAATTACTTCAGTATGAAGCTAGGCATCAAAGAGGATCCTGTGGAGTTTGTTTAGCCATCTGGGCAAAAAACTGCTCTTTCTTGGACTGCTTAATGAACTGGACATTAAGGCCCCACAGAGAAATGACTGCTGAAGTTGCCTAAAGAAAGCAAGACAATCCTTTGGGATTCCTGCTTCATGGGATTTCTACTAGACATTCTACAGGACACAGAAAAATGTGACTGACAAACTGCCAATACAGGTGGAACTGTCTTTGAAATTTCCTGCTTCATGGAAAAGTCTGTCAGATACTATGGGCCTGTAGGCTGAAGATGGGTGCCCGCAACGTTACAGAAGAACTTTGGGTGACTGTCCAGGGCAGCGAGATGTCTCTGTCATTTCTAGAGAATTGGAAGTTGCTTACAATGCACTTCCTGTTTACTTAGGTAATATTATTTCCTTCTGGGGTCTTTGATGGAGTTGAAGAATTTATAGTTATAGTTTTCCTTAGTTATGATAAAAGATAAAGTAGATATAAATATTGTAATTGTATTTCTTGCTTGATATCTGTTTTGTTATATGTAAACTTACTATGTTAAAGTTAAAAACTTCCTTTTTTATTTAAACAGAAAATGGGGAGGTGATGTGGGATTCCCCTCTCTATGCTGTGAATATCATTGGTAAATAAAGAAACTGCCTTGGCCTGTTGATAGGGCAGAACTTAGGTAGGTGGAGAAAACTAAACTGAATGCTGGGAGAAAGGAAGTAGAGTCAGTGAGAAGCCATGTACCTCGGCTAGAGACAGATGCTGAAACTTTACCCGGTAAGCCACTACTATGTGGCGATACACAGATTACTAAAAATTGGTTAAATTAAGATATTAAGTGTTAGTCAATAAGAAGCTAGAGCTAGTGGGCCAAGCAGTGTTTTGAATAATAGAGTTTCTGTGTGATTATTTTGGGTCTGAGCTGCCGGGAAAAAAATAAGCAGCCTCCTTACAACAGTACCTGGCAGCAAACCCCAGAAGCCTTCATTTGCTCTGATGAGAGGAGGGCTTCAAGACAAGCACAGGTCAGGGTTTGCACACCCAACTGCAGATTTTTATTACAAAAGACACCATGGTGCACATTGGGATGACTCTGGGAGTTTTCTCCTCACACATGTGCATCTCACTGATCAAACTCAGATTTTCAGGCTTGGTGACAAATACTAGTGCTTTTACCTGCTGCGCCATCTCTCCAGCCAACCTGTTGCAGATTTTCAGACTTTATTTCCAGAGACTCAGGGTATCTGTGTCAAACAGACAGGGAGTGGAAGTCCTTCCTCAGAGGCTCTGTGTGAATCAGTTCCTTCCGCAGTCAGTTCAGATGGGAGACTGCAGGTGCGGCACGTGGCACTGCAGTGAATGCTCAGAAGCCTGCGTCAGAATCCCTAGTGATGTCACCGAGCAGCTGTGTGACTGGAACTGGCTACAGGATACCTGCAGGCTTTTAGTTCCTCATGTGAAAATGGACAGTAATAGCACTGACCTCATACTTGATGGGAAGAAAGGGCATGCATGTGCACACATGCACACACACATATAAAATGTTCAGAACATCTGAGCAGTGGTGGTGCACACCTTTAATCCCAGCACTTGGAAGACAGAGGCAGGTAGATTTCCCAGTTTGAGGCCAGTCTACAGAGTAAGTTCCAAGATAGCCAGGGCTACATGGAGAAACCCTATCTCAATAAAAAAAAAAAAAAAAAAAAGTTCAGAACAATGCCTGGAATAGAACTGTGCTAAAAACATAGCTACTGTTACTCTTTCTTCACACTGGTTTATATTGTTCTTCTTGAAAAACGAACTGTGTATTACACACCTTTCATCATGGTGGCTCATTAATTACTTAGGAAGCTTTCAGAAATCAGAAACAAGCAGACTTAATGAGCAAAACCATAATCTGTACATCTCTACTTTCGGAAATAAGGGGACAGACAAGTTTGGAGGAACTAAGACCTCCTAATTATTATGTGTCACAAAAAGTGTGATACACCAGGAAAACCCAGGTATCATAGGCAGAGGATATCAGTCAGCCTCTATAAATGCTCCAGCCCTGTTTGCCCCTCAGCCAGAGGAAGTAAAAGTGCCCTTGCTGCAAGCATAAGAGGGCTAGAAGAAGGGTCACATGGGACAATGTGGACAGAGTTCTGCAGAGTGCTGACTAATGCCATTGCTCACAAGACTACAGGCCACGGGGCTTCTCTCACACACTCAGGATACCCAGCAGCCCCGGCACCTATGCACAAATAATTCAGCTTCCCAGGCTGCCTGCCACTGGTCTCCTTGGAGCATCAACTTGAACTCAAACTGCCACAGCAGACACCTGACCATGAAGCAAGAAATGTGTGCTGTCTCTCACTAACCTGCTCCAGGACCTAGCAAGTCAGTTCTCCCAAAGTGAAGCAAGCGACTAGACTAAGGCAGGCTATAACTGCATACACTGCATAGACATGAAGTACGTGCATTTACCTCCAGAGTGGCCTACAGCTTTTATCTAATTCTCAGAGAAGTGTGCCATCCAAAGAAATTATGTACCTGGGTCTTACTCTCATCTATGCTATGTAGCCTTTGATGTAGGGACTCCAACTGTGGTCAAAGCATCATTCCCAGTCCTACATGTGACCCAGGAAGTGACCAAGACAATAACCAGCTCAGAGTCAGGGCTTGGGCCGGAAGCTGGTTCATCAGGTAAAGGCATTGGCCACACAAGCTTGGCTTGGCAGCCTGAGCTCAGTCCCCACAACCCAAGTAAAGGTAGACGGAGAGAACAGTCTCTCTGAAGTTATCCTCTGACTTCTATGTGCACCTTCAAAACATGCCCACATGTGCAAACACAGTAAGACATAAAATTTTAATTTATATCTATTTATTTATTTTCTGTATGATGGTGGGGGGACTTGTGCATGCTACAGTACACATTTGGAGGTCAGAGGACAACTTGCAGAAATAGATTCTCTCTTTCTACCAAGTGGATACCAGAGAATCAACTCAAATCAGACTTGGCGCAAATAACTTAACCTGCTTAGCCACCTGCCCATTCCAATAATTTTAACAAAAGTCACACAGTTTTTAGGTTGGGCTAAGGTTGGAACTTACGTGACATAGTCTCCCTACTTACCGATGTCTATCATCTATGTCTCTTTATTTTATATAGTGTTTGCAGTGCTGTGGAAGACACTCAGGGCCTTGGGCCAGAGAATACTAGGCAAGTGTTCCACCACTCAGCTACGTCCCCAGCCCACAAGAATTTACTTCTAGCTCACAATCTCAATTTCACAATTTCACACCAGTTCTCCAACCACCTCCTCCTCTCTGTCCCAACCATCCAGGTACCCACAATAATAATCCCTTGAGCTCAGACCCCACCTCCTCTCCACTGCCCTTCTTCCCTTGTAATCTCTCCATGCATTTCAAGGTCATCCTCTGCTCCACTCTCCCTTCACCTTGCCTGTAAACTGCACTGACTAAACCCATCCATCCTCCTCCTGCTGCTATGAAGCTCAAAGAGGCTGGCGAAGACAAACCACACAAAGGCTGTCACTTGCAACTCATGACCACCAGCTTCAAATATATCCTTCCGGCCCTGGGGGTCCCACTGCACTCCCAAATCCATTCATTCTCCTACTCGCCAAACCTGCAATTTTACTTTTTCCTTTCTCTTCAACTCTCTAACACCTCCTTCTCAGTCCTCACTCTCAGTTCCGGTGGCTTCCCATTACACTAAAACCATAGAGGAACCAGAAAGAATGTCTTTTAGATCCTCACTATCACAGGCCCCACCTGCCATGCCCCTTCCGGAAGCAAAGCCCTACCTACCTGTGTCCTAGGCCCCATATCCTCACCACTGGATGCTTCCATCCCAGCCATTTTCTCCCTTTCTCCCATCAAATTTCCAGAGTGTAAATGTGCACATGTGAACTCTGGATCTTCCATTGCAACAGCCCCCACAAAAGCACCACCCACATCGGAGGAGGGTACTTCCACCACCCAGTCATTCAGTCAAGGGCTGTGAAGCTGCCCGCAATGTTCACCCAACCTGCCAGAAAATCCCGTCTGCTCTGTTCTCAAAGCTATCCAGAACCTGATCACTTCTTACCACTTCTTTGGCCCCCACGGAAGTCTGACACTAAAACCCCTGTCCTGGAAGATGTTTGTCACTCAGCTCGCTGTTTCCCCTCATTTGGTAAGCTGTTTCCAAGGCTTCCATATAAAATAGAAATCAGATCAGACCCCTGCTCCACTCAGATCCCTTTAACAATGGTGCTGTCTTCACTCCTTCACTGAGGGCTCTGATGATGTTGACATCATCTGGCGACCCAACAGATGCTCTTTTCTATCCCTTTTCCCATTCTTTCTGCCCTAGCTCCAACCCAAGGGCTGCTGCACTGGCTCTTCCATCTTCAAGAAGTTCTCCTTTCAGCCGAGCTGTGGTGGCGCACACCTTTAATCCCAGCACTCGGGAGGCAGAGGCAGGCGGATCTCTGTGAGTTCGAGACCAGTCTGGTCTACAGAGCACGTTCCAGGACAGGCTCTAAAGTTACAGAGAAACCCTATCTTGAAATTTGAAATACACACACACACACACACACACACACACACACACACACACACACACACACACACTCCTGAAAAAAGAAGCTCTTTTCCCAAATGCCTAATCCAAAATCTCTCCATCTCAGGACTTCAAGTCTTTGCTCAATTGCCCTCTCTGAAGGGGTCCATCTCACAGTCATAAAAGATAATGCACCAGACTTCTGCTCCACTTAACACTTCCAACCCGCATATTCTGTCCACCTTACCACCTGCCAGTCTCATACTTTGTTATCTTATTGACTATGCTCATGCTATGTGTTCCCTGATCCCTCCCTTCCTCCCTGGCTCCCAACAATCCCTTCTTCTCCTTTGTTCTCTGAAATAAGACAAGTACTTGACAGTGCCTGACATGTGGCTAGCTAGACTGGAGTCATAACTCCATGACAGCGCACCTACCTGGTGTGCACAAGGCCCTGGGCTAAGTCCCAGCACCACAAAAGGCAATCAAAAATACCTGTTTCAGTAAATAGCTAAAGTCTAAGCTACTTCCTAGCCTCTGAGTATGCAGGTTGTAGTTTAAAGACAATTACAGAGTTCCTAAGGAGGAAGATGAGCAGCTACAAGGCCATGACAGAGACCAGAACCCAAAGAGGCCTCTTACCATCCTTTGCATATGCCACGCAGTACACGGTGTCTTTGTGTCCCTTGAGGGGCTGAAGTAAGGTGCCATCAGAGGTGTCATAAACCTGTCAGAAGAAGTAAAAATATCGATTATCTGTGTGACATCCATTATTCAAAATTCCTGCAGGGTGCTACTGCTATTTTTGTTTTTATAACACAACAGTTGTTGATTTCCTAAATTAGTATCAAGTAGAGACAGCACTGCATAGCAAGAATGAATATGTCTTATGCAAGGCAAGCAGGAAGTGGAGGTCCAGCTCTATGCTCTGTGTGGCCAGGTACAGACCATCAATGGTGAAGAAACAATGACTACACTCATTTTCACTCGAGGGAAAGCTCTACAATCCCACCTTCCCACCAGTACTGGGACTGAACCTAGGGCACTATATGACCCCAGACAAGCCTTCTGGCTCTGAGCTATATTCCCAGCCTTCTCTTCTAGTTTTTATTTTGAAACAGTGTTTGACCAAGTTGCTCAGGCTGGCTCTGAACTTCCTCTGCAGCACAGGCTGGCACTGAATCTCTGATCCTCCTGCCACCACCTCGCAATGATCTGAGATTATAAACTTGCACAATCAGACCTGAGTAAATTTCCCTCATTCTTACATGGGCTTGGATAAATGACCCATCAAGGCAGGCCCTCATTAACAAAGCCAGCACATGCAAAGAGCTGGTGGACAACATGTTTAACTGTCAGGACCAACACTGCCACTAATGTCAGCACACACAGATGCATCATACTTGCTACCACGTCTGAAAGTCACAGATCTAACAAACGTGGGGTTTGCAAGTGGGAGGGAGTGTTATAAAACCCAGCTGTAATGTGCATTTAGGGTATTTTATAGTTGTGCAACATGGCTAAATATGTGATGCAAAAAACAGAGCATCTGAGAAATGAGGACAGAGCTCTCCCACACAGGCAGAACACTGGAGAAGAAAGTCCATGAAGGGAAGTGAAAAGGATCTATGCTGTTTACCCTGGAAAAAAGTCTGCAGAACAACTCAACCACAGTCGTGACACTAATGCGGTTCGCACACAGAACATGGACACCATCGGTCTGTGTATCCAGACACAGCAGAGAGGACGGCAGCTTACAGGAAGAAGGTCTATTACAGAGGCTTGGGGTCAAACTGAAAGGCGTCTCTGAAGATTATTCTTATGTACTAGGATAGGTTCCAGAGGGAGCCTGTGTCCTTTGAAACTATGAACAATAGGACAGCATTCATATGGAATTGTTTAGGAGCACCCGAGCCCAGAAGTCGGGGTCAGCTTTCTGACTTCTCATGGAAGGATAGATAGCCTTTAGCCTTGTTATTTCACTTTGGTCCAACAAAATATGAACTGACACCCACCCAGTTTCAAAGGCATCTTGATTAATTGTCTACAACCATTTCATGGGTGTCTCAAAGGGGAAAGACAAATGACTCCAAAGGAGGCATTGTTCATGAGTTCCTATCTGATAGACAGTCCACCTACCTGTTTTAAATACACCATTTCCTTCCTTATTAAAAAGGAATGGCTGGTTTTTCTGCCCTTGCCTTTTTTATCTCAAAAAGGGGGTCAAATTTCAGAGTACTTACAAGAGGGAGGGAGAAAAAAAGCACTCAGAATGGAAACTCAAGACAAAATCCTACCAGCAATCTGTTTCCTGCAGCCAGAATCAGTTGAGTTCCATCAGGCTTAAATGCGAGGTCGTAGATACTAACAGGAGACAAGACAAAAAGACAATTAAGAACCAAAACGATGAGGTCTGCTAATGGCCAGGAAAGCAAACTTTATTTCCATTATGAAATAATGTGTGTGTGTTACGGGGTAGAAAATAATAGCTAACAATTGCATCTGGCTGCAAATTCCACTCAACAACCACACCTTGGCAGCCCATTCAATCACAATCTGCTCGGCAGTCAGCTCCGTCCTGGTTTCCTCTCGTCCAGAAGCCAGAAATGATTCAAAGGGTCAACAGCTGAGGGCACAGGCTCTTTCAAGCATTCCATGGAAAGGTGGGACACCCCAGCTAAAGTGTGAGGCACGACAGCTACCCAGACATTTACCAAGTACCCATTAGGCATGGGGCACCAACAGACACAGGGGGAGCTTGGCAGAGTCACTCTCTACCCTCCAGGAATTTCTACTTGAATGGGAATGTATGAAGCAGACACATTGGGCAAGGATTCCTGTGGCACCAGCTTCAAAGAATATACTTTTCTAAGTGATGACATGTCAGGAAGTATGGCACTTTTTGCCTTCATACTGACAGGCATGCAAAGGTATTTTATAACCACGGCTCTCTAAGAGTAGGTGAGATGGTGAGGAATACTGTGAGGGCGGGAGGAACTGCACAGAAACTGCGTTGCAGCCAGGAGCGCCGGCGCACGCCTTTAATCCCAGCACTTGGGAGGCAGAGATAGGCAGATCTCTGTGAGTTCAAGACCAGCCTGCTCTACAAAGCAAGGTCCAGGACAGGCAGGGCTGCTAAACAGAGAAATCCTGCCTCAAAAAACCAGATAAAAACAAAAAGAAAACAGGGTTGGCGACATGGCTCAGAGGTTAAAGAGCACTGCTATTCTTCCAGAGATGGAGTTCACTTCCCAGCTACCACATGGTGGCTCACAATCATCTGTAATGAGATCTGGTGCCCTCTTCTGGCCTGAAGGCATGTATGCAGGCAGAACACTGTATACATAATAAAATAAGTCTTAAAAATAGATGAAAGAAACACTCACACACACGTTCAGGGGAAAAAAAATCAAGTCTGTAGTGAACACAGGTCCTTTTTCCCTTATCAGTATTCCGTGACAGCAGAGTAGAGATTTCCACAGCATTCCCATGTCATCTAGAGGTGATTTACAGCACAATGGTAGCTCTAGGTCCTCTGAAAGTTCCCATGCAGACATCACACTGTCTGAAAGGGAGACTTGGAGCATCTGTCAGTTTGGTACCTTTGGGGTTCCTGAAACAACTCTGCCATGGACATGAAAGGACAAACTGGACTCTGCTTATAGGTAATACCACGGTTCAGCTGGGCAGGAGCTGAACACAACCAACCGGAGCCTCCGAAGCCTGGGCTCCTAACCATCACACTGCACAGCCTCTACCCACCTGGATGATTGCCAAGTATGTCAAATGTTTCCCTGAATGCTTTCCCAGCGGCTGACATTTATTAAGCACATGTGTTACTGTGTACAGGATACAGTTTAAATGCTCAAATGTTCAAGTTCTCTCAACCTCACAACCCTAGGCCTACCCTGCAGATAAGAAAACTACAAAGTTAAACAACTTGCCTGAAAGCAAACTGCTGCAGAGGAGAGGTGAAGCCAGGATTCCAATCCCAGCAGCCCGGCCTTAAAACCCATGTGTCAACCAGCCCTCAGGCCTTGTAGTCTTCATTATTGCTGTTAGTGTATATCATGGTCGATGACGCAATTCACAAGGTTTTCTTGCCTTCTCAGAAGCTCCCCCCTCAAAAGTATTATCACTTATTCAAGGCATTCCATGTAGAATTTGGAAAGTAACTTACAAATAATAATTGTATATATGGTACTATATATATAATATATATATATAGTGTGTATTGCAGAAAGTTAATTAATGTGTCTTATTGTTTACCACAAAGACATTAAAAATGTATCCTTCCCCTCATGTCCTCTGGCCACCACCTCCCTTCCCCACCCTCGTCTGCAGTTTCAGTATTATTTTATCTACTTCTTGTGTCTTTGTGCGAGTGTGGGGGCAAGTGAGTCAGAGGACACCTTTCCAGAATCGGTTCTCGCCTTCTACTGTGTTGAGGCAGAGGTTCTCTTGTTTCTGCCGTGTGGTGTATTACACCATGGGATGTGTTACACCGTGAACTTTAGGTGATTGCCCTGGTCTCACCTTCCGTCTCCCCTCAGGAACTCTGGGATTACAGGTGTGTATTACCAAATTCTTTACATGGATTCCAGGGATCAAACGCAGGTCATCAGGCTTGTGTAGCAAGCACTTCCATCTGTGGACCATCTTACCAGCCCTTATTTGTTTTCTTGATACATTGATCTCTATATCCCTGGCTGACCTCGTGTGCTAGCTACTTAGCTCAAGTTGGCCTCAAGCGCAGGCAATCCTCCCACCTCAGACTCGGAAGGACTGGAATTACAGGCAGACAGGCAACAATGCAGCTAGCTTTATACCCTTGGCTCTGGACGCTTCCCTTCTATACATGTGGAGTGAGTACCCTTTCTGTGTCTGTCTACTCAGATTCCACACACATGACATCATACACCACAGGCTACTGACTCCTGGAAGACTCCTTGAATAAAAACTCTTTACACGTGCAGTTAGTTGTGACAGGGAATGTCACCCCACCTGTACACACCATAGCACAATAGAGCAGACAGGGCGGGCCCACGGAGCAACTGGAAGCATATGTAGAGAAGCTGTCTTCTGCTGCACAGCTGCCTGACAGAGGCTGAGCAAAGGTAAGCCTGTCTGGCTATGCAGCTTGGCATACTGCAAAGAATTAAATCCTGTCCCAAGTTCTACATTGTTCTTCCTCACTGTCACATGGTAACAGGCCTGGGCTTCCTTGTTTCAAATGTTCTTGATGGGTTTCACATTCAGAGAAGCAAGTGCTAGACGGAAAAGCAGAGGGGACTCAAGAAAGATGACCTATCTGAATTTGACTCTTATCTATAAAACAAGGTAGAGGGCTATCCTTCTAACACCAGGGGTCATGGGCTAGCTTCATATAAAGTGCCTAGCATCTGCATGTCTTTATGATGAGACATTAGCTTGGAATGGCACCTTTCATCTACTCCTTGGTGGGGCTCCCTTCCTGCCTGTCTATGTCTGAGCCAGTCATAATGATTCTTAGACCTCTTCTCCAAGGATTATCTGTGGTTAGATTAGTTTTATTTATGTTTGTCTTGTTTGTTTGTGGGGGCAGGGTCTTATTACTCTGTCCCAGGCTGACCTAGAACTCCTTTGTAGTCTAAGCTAGCCTTGAACTTGTGGTGCTCCTCCTCCCAAGTGC
>JAQHUG010000007.1:13416697-13493581 GCA_028555095.1 Dicrostonyx torquatus | reverse complement strand
CCCAGAAATGGAGACATGGAAACAGGCAGATCCTGGGGCTGACAGCTAGCTAATTTAGCTTAAATGATTCACTTCAGAGTCAGTGATATTTTATCTCAAAATAATAATAATAATAATAATAATAATAATAATAATAATAATAATAATAAGAAGAAGAAGAAGAAGAAGAAGAAGAAGAAGAAGAAGAAGAAGAAATAAGAATAAAGTTGGGGGCTGGAGAGAGAGCTCAGTATTTAAGAGCACTCGCTGCTTTTGCAGAAGTCATGGATTCCCAGCACCCACATGGTGGCTCACAACTGTCTGTAACTCCAGTTCCAGGGGATCTGATGCCCTCTTCTGGTCTCTGCAGGTGTCAGGTACTTAGGTGTGCACAGACATACACAAAAGCAGAATATCCACATACATAACATAGAAAATAAGTAATAAAAAATAAGGTGGACAAAAATAGAAGAAAATACCCAATGTCAACCTCTGACTTCTGTGCACACACAGACAAGGGCATCTGCATACACATATGCACATACATACCACACACATGAAGAAAGAAAAAGAGGGAGGGAGGGAGAGAGGGAGGAGGTGGAGAGAATCAGTTGAGAAGGGTCTTTGGGTAGGAAAATGGAATCTTTGGCTCAGCTCCAAAACACAAATCTGAATGTTAGCAAGCCTAGAGGGAAGGAGGCACAGCTTGACATGAAAGGGGTCACTCTGGGTTTATGTGGAGCAGAGCCACAGAATCACAGCAACAGGTCCTGAGTGAGTTCTGCTGCTGAGTCAAAGACAGACCAGAAGCAAAAATGCAGAGCAGGAGCCTTGGCAGGCTCGGGGGTGGAGCTGGGAGGGGTGCAGCAAGTCAAGGGCATCTGGAATTGTTGGATTCTACTATCTAGGTGCTAGTTTTGTTCTGTTTCCTTCCATCCCACCAGCTGGCACATGTAGCCATCATCAGGCTGCTGGTCTACAGAACCTCTGTACCTCCTATTCTAAAAGATTGTTTCAAATCTGTAATAGCCAGATAAGCAGTCTTCACCCATCATTCACTCACTTGGTTATTCATTCATGCATACACACATGTATTCACCAAATAGTAACAGGCTCCAGAAACACTAGGAAATAAGATACAGCCATTGCTTTTACACAGTTTCTAGACGTCTGGGCTAAACAGATTAAATAATAACTCTCACACCCAAAGGACTCTAAGTACCACAAGAGCAGAATGAACCAAATTCTGAGCCAGGAGTTGAGAACAGAGCAGATCAGACTGCATTTGACCAGCAAATGTTTTGTTTGGCCCACATGGTGTTTTACTTTGTTTTTTTCTAATTAGGTGCCAACATCTAAAAATTAGGACATTTCACATTTAAAACGCAGATTCCTAGCTTCTGGTAAAAATAGGAAGATCTGCACACACCAGGCCAAATTCCTACGCAGTGGTAATTGGCAGGAGCAGAGCAGCAGCTGCCCCTTTCTTGCAGAATAGGAGCCTTCCAATTTGCCATAGTCCCTGCCACTCCCTATTGCTCTCTGACACAGAAGCCAACTGCTTGGTTGCCAATTATTGCCAGTTTGTGCTGTGGGTGCTCTTTTTTTGTGTATTTGTTTTTAATTTTTGAGAAAGCCACTATAGGGTCTCACTATGTAGCCCTGGCTGTCCTGGAACTCACTCTGTGGACCAGACTGTCCTCGAACTCACAGAGGTCCACCTGCCTCTGCCTCCTGAGTGCTGGGATTAAAGGCGTGCGCCACCCATCCCTGGATATGGGTGCTCTTATACTAGAAGGAAGAGAAAAGTAACAAAACTATGTTATTACCCTAGTACTGCTGAGGTTGCCCAGAAACCCAGGACCAGCCTGGACTACATGAGACCCTTTCTCAAAAAATCAAGACCAAAAACATTTGTTTAATGTTTAAAATTTTATTTAATTGGGGGCATGTGTAGTACCAAGAGTTTCTGGAGGCCAGAGGGACCCCTAGCAGGAGCTGGTTCTCCCCTTTCACCATGTGAGCTCTAGGGAGCAAAGTCAGACCTTTAGGCTTGGCAGCAAGCACCCTGCTGCTCACCTCCAAAAAGGGTTTTATTCAAATGAAAGACACTGGCACGGTGACAATGTTTCAAGTCAGGTGCAGAACAGCCTACAAGCAATAGAAGTTCCTTCTATTTAAGATGTAAAGAAGTAAGCCTGGGGACTGGAGAGATGGCTCAGAGGTTAAGAGCATTGCCTGCTCTTCCAAAGGTCCTGAGTTCAATTCCCAGCAACCACATGGTGGCTCACAACCATCTATGATGGGGTCTGGTGCCAGCATACACACAGACAGAATATTGTATATATATAAAAAAAGAAGTAAGCCTGTTTACATTACTTGCCTGGCTAAATTAAAGGCAGAGGCTGAAAGAACTGGCTTTGGGTTGGGGCGGCCTGAGCTGGCAAGCTGGCTCCATCTCACACTCATCTCCCCACCTCCCTATACTTCAGGCTCCTTGCTGCAAACTGGAGTTGCCTACCTCAGAGCCGTGGTGAAGAGAAAAACAAGGTAAAGGATACAAAGTTCTTAGACAGTGTCTGGAACCAGTCAGCATTAACTGTTCCTTTTGCAAGCTCCTCCAAAGCGAGCCTTGAGGGAGGTTTAGGACCTCAGTGTCACACACAGCAAGGCCTCAGGACAGACAGCGTGGTGTGACAGTGAACAGACCATCTAGGAAGAATCTGATTCAGGCTGAGAACTAGTCAATAAGTCAGAACTTCCCAAAGTGTTTTCCTGGCTGATGAATTTTGGTGAGAAAATAGAGTAGACAGCAAACAGCACTGAATTATTAAGATGGCAAAGTCGCTCTACTGTCATTCTCTTCTATAAAACATTTTTTTTACTATTCATTTATTTATTTTTGTTTTCAAGACAGGGTTTCTCTGTGTAGCCCTGGCTGTCCTAGAACTTACTCTGTAGGCAAGGCTGGCCTCAAACTCAGAGATTTGCCTGCCTCTGCCTTCAGGGGATTAAAGGTGTGTGCACCACCGCACCTGGCCATTTTCACTATTTATGTGTAATAGTGTGTGTGTAGATGATGAGGGGTACACACATCACGGTGCTGGTGTGGAAGTCAAAGAACAACTTTGTAGAGCTGGTTCTCTCCTTCTACCAAGTTTCATCCCTGGGCAGCGAGTGCCTGTACCCGATGAGGCATTTTCCCAATCCAATTTCTTTTGTCTTTTGAGACTGAGTCTCATAGAGTCCAGGCTGGCCTTGAACTCACTGCGTAGCTGAGAATGACCTTAAACTCCCAATCCTCCTGCTTCCTCCCCAAGAAGTGCTGGAATTACAGGCTTGGGTCCAGCTTTCTTTCATCCTTTTTCAAACTGTTTTTATTTGCCCGTGTGTAATGTGTGTGTCAATATATAAATATAAATGCATGAATAAACACACGTGTGTGCATGTGGTCTGCAGAGGCCAGCGGGTATCAGGTGTCCTCTTCTCTTCCCTTAACCTGGAGGCCCCCTCCCCAGCTAAGCTGGTGGCTAGGTAACCCCATCAATCATCCTCTGCAGCTGTACAGGCTTGCATAGGACCACACCTGGCTTTCATGTAGATGCTAGGATTAGAACTCTGGTCCTCAGGATTGTGTAAGAAGTACTCCTTCTAAACTGCTAAGCCCCTTTTCACACTTTCTAATCAGGACAATGACTTTTGTGATGCTCATCGTACATGCCTCTCTGACCTTACATGGGAATGTCCCACTTGAGACACAGTAGATCAAGCGGAAAACGGTTCAGTTCAGGAGGAAACAGTACCTAGATGCAACCTACTCAACACTGTTATGTTTGTTCCTGCTTGAACGTTTGAGTTATTGTACTTGGGACAAATGATAATGATTTCTCATATATGGAATAATTTTCCTCATAAAACCATGTTTAAATAAAGGCTAAATATGGCGGTGCACGCCTTTAATCCCAGTACTGGGAAGGCAGAAGCAGATAGATCTCTGTGAGTTCAATGCCAGTCTGGTCAACACTGAATTGCAGGCCAGTCAGAGCTTTAAAGTGAGACCTTATCTCAAAAAACAAGTGAAGAAACTTAAAAAATATCACGTAACCAAAATTTGGGCACTTGGAAAATGTATCAAAGGTTAGGAAGCTGAGAAAGCACACTGGGGTGTGAGAAAAGTTCGGGCGGGATTTTGAGAAGAGAGGAACAAGACTAGACAGTAAGGACTTATAAACCGCTCCAGCAGGCCGCCACCCTCAGGTGGTCCCCAAGCCCACTCCAGGAATCTCGATTTCAAGGAGAAAGACCAATGGGGAGTTTAAGGTGCAGCATCAGAGTGCTGGGCCCAGGCCGCAGGCCCGTTGCCATAGCAACACGCCGGCTCCCGCCGCCTCCCTCACCATCCCCGAGCGTCCCGCTCCTCACCACTGCTCCACTTTGTCTCTCCACGTCAAAACGGCCCTCATCGCCGCTTCCCTCACGCCTCGGGCCCCTCCTCCCTGCCTCGACAGCAACAGGCTTCTCTCGGCAAACCACTCTGGCTACCTGCGCTACCCTTGACAACGCACATGCGCAATGAACAGCGCGTGAGTTCACAGAGCTACAAATGCGCAAGTCCAAAAGGGAGGCCGGCTTTTCGGCTGAATCGCGGAGCGCAGCGACGCAGGAGGCGAAAGCGGAAGTATGACGCCGGCGATCGGTCACGGAAGATGGGTGAGGCGGGGCGTTTAGCTACCTGAGGGTTTGATTGGCGGGGCGCTGGCCATGGCGGCTGGCGGGAAAGCAAGCAGTGGGGACGGAAGGATTCTCCTATTGGTCTTTGGATTCCGCCCAGTGTTTTGTGCTGTGTTCAAGTTTCACCCCGCCTCTCGGCCTGAAGCTGTAGTTGCGGCCCAGTGGACCATGCCAGCAGGGATGGAGGACCCAAACCTTGGGGACAGCTCAACCCCCTCCATCACTCCCAGAGAGAGCTTAGTTCCAGACCCGCCTTGGGACCTCTGGCAAGTTGTTAACCCCTCTCGAGCCTCAGTTTCACCATCTGTAGAATGGAAGCAGGGGAATCACTCGTGTGTGGTGTTTCTACCCCACGGTAGGAACCCTTGGGTGTCCCTGTCCCCGATTCCTTGGCCGAATTGACCAGGGAGCTTGAAGGACAAGGGAGGTTAGCCTGGGTCGGAAGGGCCTAGGAAGAAGTGGGAGCAAGGTACGTTCAACACCCAGGGGCGCCTCAGAAACGCTCGTAGAAAAAGTCGCAGAGGAAGCAGCTATTGTATCGGGGCTAAAATTTGCATGTCTCTCAAAAGTTGACCGCTCAAAACAGTCTTAAGGTTTGGACATTTAACTGACTTGGTAGAGTGCTTACCTAGTATGCACGAAGCCGTGGGTTGGATCGGCAGGACCGAATACCCGGGCGTGGTGGTGCAGGCCAGTGGAGGCAGGAGGATCAGAAGTAGAAGATGAGTCTCTGGTATGTGGTGGGTTCAAAGCCAGCCTGGGGTGTATAAGATTCTGTCTTAAAAGCAAAACCTTTTTTAAAAAAATTATTCCTTTTAATAGATGGAGAAAGGAGATTTTGAGCCCAAAGTGCCTTTCTCTTGGAAGGTCAGCTAATGATAAATGACAGACCTGGCTTTTCCACCCAGTTTGTTAACCAAAGAGTTTGTGGTGATTCCTCCATGTTTCAGTTACCTGTCTCTCTCAGATCTTTCTAGCTGAGCCCGGCAGTGGTGGCGCATGCCTTTAATCCCAGCACTGGGGAGTAAAAGGCAGGCAGATCTCTGTGAGTTCAAGGCCAAGCCTGGTCTACAGAGTGAATTCTAGGACAGCCAGAGATACTCAAAGAATTCGTGTCTCAAAAAGCTTAAAAAAAAAAATCTTCTAACTGCTATTAACCCCAAATTCCATCAAGTGCCGTTGTTCTGACTGGTCACTCACTAGTTCTTGCTTAGTTTCCCTGTTTACAGGAGGCAGATTAGGTTAAATGGTCTCCCTAGAGACTCATTCACTTTCTTTTTTTAAAGATTTATTTTTATTCTCTTGTGTCTTTGAATATGCACACAGGTGTTGGTGGAGACCGGAGGAGAGTGTCCAATTCGCTGTGACAGAGTTGCAGGCTGTGAGAAGCTGCCTGATGTGGCTGCTGGGACTGAACTGGAGTCCTCTGGAATATGCTCTCTTAACCACTGAGCCATCTCTGCAGACCCTCACTCTCCTTTTGAAATGTGTAGTTTAGTGATTAAAATACCCTGTTCTCAAGGCTGGAGATAGAGCTCAGTGGTCAAGAGCATTTAATGCTCTTCCGTGGCACCTGGCTTTGGTTCCCAGCACCCCCAGGCTCACAACCACCTGTAACTCAGCTCCAGGGGCTCCAGCCCCCTCTGACCTCCGCACCTGCATGGACATGGTGCACATATTATCCTCCTTTAAAGGGAGGAGGGATACACCGTACTGAAGGTTTTGTGGGTATCCGCAGGCCTGGGTTCTGATATTAGTTCTGCAAGTGATTGGATTTCATTATCACACAATTTGTTAATAAGACTAAGTTTTAACCTCACAAAGTGATGAGAATCAAGACCAAAAGATTTGGAAGGTCTTGCCAGAAGTCATGCTCCTTTGTGGGAGGCGGGGTTAACACCGTTTTATGAAAGATGCACATATCTGTGAAATGTTCCCCTTGTTGGCAGGAGAGAGGGCTGATCCATTTAAGCAGTGCTGATCTTAGGTGAATGTCAGGTACCAGCTGTTATCAGAGACCTTTTATAGTAGCCCTACTGCATGATTACCAAACAACTAAAAAATTAGCAGGTATCTTCTTCAACTGTTACTGTGCAGAGTCCTTTGGAACTCACTCTGTAGACCAGGCTGGCCTTGAACTCACAGAGATCTGCCTGCCTCTGCCTACTAAGTGCTGGAATTAAAGGCGTGCGCCACTACATACTGCTAGATTCCTAGCATTTTAAAAACCAGTGTTGGAAGGGATGGAGAGATGGCTCAATGGTTAAGAGCACTGAATGTTATTCCAGAGGACCTGAGTTCAATTCCCAGCACCCACATGGTGGCTCACAACCACCTGTAATGAGATCTGGCGCCCTCTTCTGGCCAGCAGACATAAATGGCGGCAGAATGTTGTATACATAAATAAAATCTTTAAAAAAAAAAAAAACAGTGTTGGAGGACAAGAAACTGTCAGAGATGGGAAGATACTCATGGCACAAGACTAGCTCGCTGGCCTTAATCTTACCTACCACGATCCAATGAGTATTTTATGTAGTCCTATACTGCTGTGGGTTGAAATTGAGTAAGCAGAGTAAAAGAAATTTTATTTTTATTTATTTTCATTTTTTTGAGACAGGGTTTCTCTGTGTTCCAGTCCTGGCTGTCCTGGAACTTGCTCTGTAGACCAGGCTGGTCTCGAACTCACTGAGATCCACCTGCCTCTGCCTCCCAAGTGCTGGGATTAAAGGCGTGCACCACCACCTGGTATAAAAGAAATTTGAAATGAGTTCATCACTTGGACTTTGTTTCTCCAGCAAGGAGGATGTAGCTGCTGGACTGAGAAGAACCGAAGATGAAAAGGAACCGGTGATCAGCAGCGAGGGTAGCCCCCTTACCCAGGAACCTGCTGCTGCTGCTCTGTTTAGCGGTCCTGCAGTGACAGAACGCCATGAGCCCCTCGTTTGTGGATGGGAGAGAATTGTGAAGCAAAGGCTGTCTGGGAAAACTGCAGGCAGATATGACGTATACTTCATCAGGTGAGCACTCAGGAGGAAGTACAATTACAGCCCAGTGGGTTTTGTCCGTAATAGAAATAAGGCACTTGCCAAGCAAGCATGAGGACCTGAATTCGGATCCCGATCCCATCTAAAAGGCTGAGCCAGCCCTCAGGGCCAGAGAATGAATCCTCAGGGAAAGCTGACTAGCTAGACTAGCTGGGATTGGTGAGCTCTGGGTTCATTGAAAAACACTGTCTCAAAGTAGAGAGGGAGCACAGACACCTAGTTTTAACTTTAAGCTTCCACATGCACAGGTAAAAACACTCATATACACACGTGTACGCCACATTCACATACATTTTAAAAAGCTTGTTATAAACCATTATTGTTCCCTCAATGTCACTGATTGGTTTTATCAAGTGATTTGGGGATAGTCACATATACATGTTGTTGTTGATACTGCTCTCAATGGCTAACGATACATTTAGATTTAAGCTGTATTTGTATGATTTTTGTCATAGAGGAATCTATTGAAAAGGGCCATTTATCACTTTCTGTTACTTTAAAATGGCAAACATCTTTGGTGACATATAGAAACTATTAATTGGAAATCTGAAATGTGGTTTAGTTCTTTTTAAAAGTCACTCGTATTTATTAGCATAAGTTGCCTTTAATTTCATTTTTCTTTTAGCCCACAAGGACTGAAGTTCAGATCGAAGCGTTCACTTACTAATTATCTTCTCAAAAATGGAGAGACTTTTCTTAAGCCTGAAGATTTTGATTTTACTGTGCCGACTAAAGGGAACATCAGATCCGATTATAAAGACCAAAGTTTGGTAGTTCTGACGTCACGGCAGTCACAGCAGCCAGAGGAAAGCAACATTTCACACCATAACCTCAGGACACGAAGCAAGTTGCAAACCGATGTGTTGCCTGCACCCAGTGGTAATTCAGAGTGCCCAGGTAGCAGCAGGCTGTCTAACTCCGTTCGTTCACTATTGAAAGATGAGTGTGTTCATGATGCTGGGTCTGGAAAGATGAGAAAGCCCAAAAGAAAGGCGGCTGTTGTGAAAGGAATTGGAAGTGAGAAAACCAAACAAAGGTGCAGGAAGAGTCTCTCGGATTCTGCTAGAAGTTCCAGAAAAAGAGAACCTGTGGTTCAGAAAGCAGGCACTGAAAGCGAGCTGGTTCCACCGGAATGTCTGCGCCCTGCAGAAGCCTTCGCCGGCCAAGGGACTGTCAGTGTGGCTGAGGAAGAGAAGGGCCTGGGGAAGGAAAAGCCACCGAGTACAGGGTCAGATCTTCATTCCACACAAGTAGTTTCTGGCATCACAAACAAATTACATTCAATAGAAGAAGCAGGTGGTGCAAACCGTGAGCAAACTTTTTTAGAAGCAGAGGAAATCAGATCGAAGGGAGACCAAGAGAGGGAGGCGCATTTGCATTTCGACGTTTTACAGGGTGACTCTGAACTGCCCGGCTGCTCCCAAGCCAAGAAACAACATACTTCTGAGACATTCCGAGGTACTTGGCACATGAAAGTCCTGTTAACTGTGTGGTGACCAGTTAACCCTCCCGGAGCTTGTATTCCTTCCCTGGGTGTGGGTGAGATAGAAACTGTAGTGAAGAAGCGCCAGATACGTTCTCCAGTTGTTCCCAGTTCTGCCCTTTCTAAGGGATTCTTGGGCACAGGGCTTCATGACTCCCAGGCTAGCTTGGGTCTCACTGTAGCTGAAGGTAACTTTGAAATTGTATCTTCTTGCCTCTGCCTCTGGGTGCTGGGATTAAAGGCATGTGTCCTGATGCTACTATTTTAATGCAGTGCTGGGCATGGGACCCAGGCCTAATGCATGGTAGGCAATCACTATCAGCTGAGCCACATCCCCATCCCCTAACTGATCTTTGAGCTAGCTGGTCATCAAGCCCTTAATTATGGCGGAGAGGGACTCGGCTGGCTACAACCACGATGCCCAGCAAAGGAAGGACAGTGGCAGGATGTGGCTGCTCCCACCTCTCCTGGGCAGCAGCTGAGGGGCGGAGCTTTCTCCACTTGCCTTTCTCTTTCTAGACAGCAATCTTTAGACTGTAAGGAAAATTAAAAGACTTCTCTGTGAAGAATGTAGGTGAGACTCCTATTATACATAAACTGACCAAGGGTGGTCAGCATCCTCCCGCCCCTCCTGTACTGCTGATGTGTGACTCCCAATTTAATCCCATCTATATCACAGACTTTTTTATCTCCTGCCATGGCCTGATGCTTCTCTAAAAGGCCTGGGAGCTCTCAATAATTCAGAAGTGTAATTGCTTAGTTCATGTATTATTAGTACTGTGCTCTTCACACAGAGTCAGGCTTGGCAGTTTTGCCTCAGTGAATAATAGATAAAAAGATCTGAGCAGCTCTGGCTTATTCATTATGCCACAGCAGCAATAATGAATACCTCCCTTAAAGAACAGTAATTTTAATTTTACTGAGACTCCTTTGGGGAAACAGGCTGCACAGATTGGTGGAACCAGGGTAACACTTGATTTCTGCTTTCAGTCCTCTCCATAATGGTGCAGCTTCTCTGTGCCTGGGACTGTCGTGTCTTTAACTGGAGATGGCCACATGTATCTAGGGAATGGATAAGACTCCTCAGTCTATGTCCTTTGAGCTTCATAAAGAAAACATCAGGTCATATGAATTTACTGCTATTTTAATGGGCAGGTTAAATATTAGAAGCATCCTCCCTTGACTAATATGGATATATTCAGCTCCTCTACTGAAGTCTAGTTCTCAGTGTAAGGGGAAGTACCCTTGGGTCACCAGGTGCCCAGTGGAACAATAATTGTTTGGCTAGAAATATCAAGGCAACAGGTAATAAAGGAAGCTGGGTAGTTATGTGTGGGAACCCATGAAAAATATCAAGTTTCCATAAGATCAGCTTCCTTTGTTCTGTTTCATAGTTTCTTCTGGGCTTTACCTGCCCAGACTAGAATAGCAGAAAGCACAGACATCATTATGTGGAGACCTGGATATTTGCTGTGGTGTTTAGTCAACCCCAGTATCATTTTCTGGCAACAATTTAATTGTTAAGCCTTAGTTTCTGAAAATTTAAGGAATAAGCCTAACTAGTCTCATTTTTCACATCAAGACAAGAGAAAGCAGCTAACTAGCAAGATGACTCAGCAGTTAAGACCATTTCCTGCTCTTCCAGAGGACCCAAGTTCAGTTCCCAGCACCCATGTCATGTAGCTCCTAACTGCCTGTAACTCCAGCTTCAAGGGAATCTGATGCCTCTCTACTGACCTCCACACATAAGTGAAGAATATAAGGTAGCTGCGGATGTTGTTACATGTCTGTAATCCCAGCACTTGGGCGTTAGGTGTAGAAAGATCAGGAGTTCAAGGCCATCCTCAGCTACATGGCAAGTTTGAGGTGAGCCTGGACTACATGAGACACTGTATCAAAACAATAACAAACTAATGACTGTGGGGTAAAAATGGGAAGTGAAAAAAGATGGTTTTTCAATATAAAAATGTAAGTAAGATATTAACTGATGCTCAGAGGGTGTAGCTAAAGGAGTATGAAGTATGACCATTTAAAATAAGTGAAAGTTGTAGAAACTTGAGAGGTCTAATAACATTGGTTAAGATTTTTATTTTGTATTAATGTGGATGAGTGTGAATGCCACATATGTGTGGGTACCCCCAGAGGCCAAAGGAGGATATTAGGTCCCCTAAAGCTGGAGTTACAGGCAGTTATGAGCCACTCAACACTGGTACTAGGAACTGAACTCTGGCCCTCTGGAAGAGCAGCAAGTAGTCTTAGCTGCTGAGTCATCTCTCCAGCCCTTGTTTATTTTATTTTATTTTATTTTATTTTATTTTATTTTATTTTATTTTGAGACAGAAGCTTACTGTGTAGCCCAGGCTGGGCCTTGGGCTCACATCTCTTCCTCAGCCTCTCCTGGATCCGCCTTTTTAGTAAATACAGCTGCAGAACCTTCAACGGTCTTTCTAACAACCACTATACCATTTAGTTCTATTCTCAGTGTCTCTTGTGTGTGTGTGTTCATGCATAGACATATAAGTCCATGTTTATAAAATTGGGATCATTTTTAGAATCTTGACTTTTTTTCATTTAGAAGTAAATGTCAGTGGAGAATTCATGATAGAGTCTCAGAGACATTTTAATGGCCGTATCATACAACTAGACTAGTATATTCATATTGTTGGAGTTTCCCATGCTGTGAGTTGGCCATGTAAGTCACAGGGCATCAGTAAAGGGCATGGGCCCTTGAGCTAGACTGCCTGGCTTTCCATCGCTGCTCTCACACTAGCTGTGTGACCTGGGGCTTATTTAGCATCTCTGTGCCTCAATCTCCTTGCGTATAGAGTGGAGATAAGATAGATAATGCCCAGCTGACAGGGTAGCAGTAAAATTAGACTAATTTGTGTAAGTGCTTATTATGTAACCCAGGCTAACCACAAACTCTATTCTGCCTCACCCTTCCATAAACCATAGACTCTCTAAACTGCTCTTTCTTTTCAGAAGACAGCAGCCCACGGACACACGTAGAAAAAAGGAAAACAAGCCTGTATTTTTCCAGCAAGTACAACAAAGAAGGTACCCACCCTTCCCCAAGCAGTATGGAGGGAGGGCGACCCAAGTCTTTCATGAGTAGAACTTTGACACCCCTATGTTTTTGTAGCTCTTAGCCCCCCACGACGAAAAGCCTTCAAAAAATGGACTCCTCCTCGGTCACCTTTTAATCTTGTTCAAGAAACACTTTTCCATGATCCCTGGAAGCTCCTCATTGCGACTATATTTCTCAATCGGACCTCAGGTTTGTGGGTCCTGGTGAGGAGGGAGAGAACCAAACTGGTTAAGAGGCCCAGGTTCAAGGTCTGTTTTGAGTTTATGATGTTGGACAAGGCCTTTCCCTTTTAGCCCACAGAACTCTTCACCTATGGGGACATTAGGCTGAATGACAGCCAACATCCTTTTTAATACTGAGGGTCAGCTGGTCATTGATTTCCTACTTCTAGATTAGCTTTGGTCTTCAGGGAAGGAGCAGTTAATATTTTTCCCGCCTTCTATCCTGCTTGTATTCATTGGATGCATATATGGTTATCTGGTGATCTGATTACTTGAAATACAGGCTCGTTTTGGTACAATTTGGACTAGTAATCACTGTTAATTAACAGTGTTGGCATTTGCCTCTGTAAGTGGCTACTGGTTCAGGTAACGATTTGACAGTATTAAACAAGCAAGGCTGGGGATATAGGTCCGTGGAACCTTCCCAGCATGCGCAGTACATGAATTCCAGTCCCAGCATCACAAACACAGTAACAAGGAAGCCACTGCCTGAAGTCCCTAGATGAGAAACTACCTGGACGTGAAGTCAGCCCTTCCCAAGACATGTCTGCTGTTGTTTGCTTGCCAGGCAAGATGGCCATCCCTGTGCTTTGGGAGTTTCTAGAGAAGTACCCTTCAGCTGAGGTGGCCCGAACTGCTGACTGGAGGGACGTGTCAGAACTTCTTAAGCCTCTTGGTCTCTATGATCTCCGTGCAAAAACCATTGTCAAGTTTTCAGGTATGTTCCTATAGCCCCAAGGGAAGAAGCAAATTGTGCCCACTAAAGGCAGCCACACCTTAAACTTTAATGCCCTTGGATGCTCTATTAATTGAGGTCATTTAGCTCAAGCACTAAAGACATTTAAAACAGCCTGTTTGCCCCACACCACAGACTCCTGCTGACCCAAACCATAAATCTGTGCCCAACACCAGAGTAGCCCTCTTCAAAGAAGCAGGAAGTCATTTCCTCTGGTTAGCTGGCAAAGCAAAAGAGAGTGGTTAAGAGGAGGCAGGTGATAGGGTGCTGGTCCAGAGGGAGGGGTCTTCCTGCCTCATTACAAGTCTTCCATGGGGCTGACCAATGTGTGGGGTGTGTATCTTCAGATGAATATCTGACGAAGCAGTGGAGGTATCCGATTGAGCTTCATGGGATTGGTAAATACGGCAACGACTCCTACCGGATCTTTTGTGTCAATGAGTGGAAGCAGGTAAGCCCACTGCCAGCCATAACATGTCCAGCACATTTGCCTCCAGGGCAAAAGTCGTCCACAAGTGTGTCAAGATGGACGAGACAGGAGCCCTGTTGTAGTCCCAACCAGATTTGCCCTCAGTTTAAGGAGCAGTAGGGGCATGAGATTATAAACTGTAGGAGGGACTCCTCAGGTCCCACCCAAGTCCCTTTGCTGTGGCCTCTGCTGACTTGAGCAGTCTGTCACTCCTGACCCTATTGGTGTCTTTTCCTGTCTCTAACACTGACAGGGTTTCTTCCTGTTAAAAGGAACCCCTAGTGCTAGGAAGAGATGGCTTAGCTGGTAAAGTGCTTGCCCTGAAGAACAAATTCAGATCCTCATAACTTACATAAAAGCCAGGCACGGCGGCATGCAACTGCAGTCCCAGCACTGTGGGGGCAGAAACGGGTGCCTGAGAGCTCCTGGATAGCATGTCAAAGGTCATAGATCAGATAGCCTGGCCTGTGTGGTGAAGTTCCAGGCCAGTGAGAGAGTCTTTCTCAAGCAAAAAGTGGAAGGTAGACCAGAGATGTGGCTTAGTGGGTAAATGTATTTGCTGCACGAGCCTGGCAGCCTGTGCTTCATCCCTGGAACCCACATAAGGGTGAAAGTAAAGAAGTAACTCTAATTTGTACTCTGACCTTCATAGGCATGCCTCATCGGCACAACTAATAAAATTTCCACTTTTCCTGAATCTAGAAGGTGCCTGAATCTCGTGCCTGTACACACACACCAAAAACAGTACCCTCCATAGGAGAGTAAATAGTCGGATTTAGAATGTCTAGTTGTCCAGTATCCTCGTATCTCATACTGGAGGGTGGCATCTGAGTCCTATTATTTGTGCCCAGAACTGGTGCATTCTGATGGCAGCCTAGCAGCTGGAGGATATCCTGGCACACTGCCCTCTTGCCCTAACATATTAAATCCGTGAGGTCTGGAGAAACCCATGCTGTAGGGCCACAGTTCTCTTCCTTCACTACAGAGCCATCCATGAAGCCTCACGGGGTCTGTGATGTTCCAAAAGCTGGGAGCTAACACTTGACTCATGTCATTGCTGCCTTCTGCTCCAGGGCTGGGTTGGTTCTGAACTGGAAAGTACTTTGTAAACATGAAGGGTTCCTGTCATGTAAGGTATGCTTGTAGACAGTCATGGTTGTTACTGGGTTCAAGTTCCCTGTTTATGTCAGATACATTATCATCAAACCTTTAAATGGGTCTATGGCTGATATGTTTCATTTCTTCCAGGTCCACCCTGAAGACCACAAGTTAAATAAATACCATGACTGGCTTTGGGAAAATCATGAAAAATTAAGTCTGTCTTAAAGTCGCCTGTGTGAAGTTTTCTATGCATTGCTTTGTGCTTCCATTTCTAAGAGCCCTATGATGTACAATGAGCTCCCTTCCCAGGCTTGTAGATTTTTTTTGCAGTTAGTTAGAAGTCAGTGTGCGTATTAAACTTCTGCCACAAGTTGATCTTAGTCAATTAGTGTTGTAGATATATTTTGAATGTGAAAAAGTAACTGTTGGGGGCTGGAGAGATGGCTCAGTGGTTAAGAGCTTGTTTGTCCAAAGGTCTTGAGTTCAAGTCCCAGCAACCACACGGTGGCTCACAAACATCTGTACCCTCTTCTGGTGTACAACACACATACAGGCAGAACACTGTATACATAATAAATAAACCTTTTTTTAAAGAAAAGAAAAAGTAACTGATGGGAAATGATCCTAAAAATGTATTTAGTTTTTCCAGTGATGTACAATGTGTTGGTGCTGAAAGCCAGTTTTCAGCACTCCTGCTGAGGAAAGACTAAACATGTATTCTCTTCCTATACAAAGTGGTATTAAGGTATACAACTGTCATATGAAGAAAGAACCTGCCATTCTTATGGATATCACAGTGTCATAGTTGAAATAGGGATGCATTTACCTTAGAAAGAAATCACCAAATAAAAACTAAATCGACCAACACATAGTGGTACATACTGTAATCCCAGCACTCAGGAAACTAAGGCAGGGGGATGGAGAGTTGAGGGCCAGCCTGTACTACATAGAGAAGAAAAAACAAACAGGGCAGGGTAGTGAAGTGGCTCGTTAAATAAAGTCACTTGCCGCTAAGCTTTATGACCTGAATCCAATCCCTGGAACCAACTCCTATGGGCTGGCCTCTGACCGTCACGTGAACTCTCACATACATCTCATATACATAAGAAAAATTTTAAGAAATAGTCTGGAGAAATGGCTCAGTGGTTTAGTATGCTTGCTGCTCTTCCAGAGAACCCCGAGTTCAGTTTTTAGCACCCTCGTTGGGCAGCTCACAACAGCTCCTAGGGATCTGACGCCCTCTCCCAGCTTCATTGGTGCCTGTGTGGCATGTATGTGCATATACATGAAAACCTAACAGAAAAATTAAGTCCTGGTTATTAAACACTATTTTAAGATGTAATTTGAAAATTAAAGTGTACCTCTCCCTTCTCACAGCAACAAACATCCACTCATAATGCATAATATTGCATCCCATTTTTCATTAACAAAATATGTTCTGCTATATTCAGTAACAGAGATTCACCTATGCCAATCATGGTGTTACACTACTATAATCCTAATATGTGAGAGTCCGGAGAAGGTCACGATCAAGTTCAAGGTCAGCCTGGTCTACTTTGTAGTTTCCAGGACAACTTGAGCTATATGGTGACATCCTGTCTCAAAAAACAAACAAAAAAAACCCACAAAAATCCACCAGTGGCACACACAGTAAGAAACAGGTGGGCATTGTGGAGCATGCGTGTGTGTGTGTGTGTGTGTGTGTAATCCCAGCACTTGGAATACTGAGGCAGGAGGACCACTGTGAGTTCAAGGCACCCTGGCTTATGTGAGTGTGAGGAGCAGCCTTGGCTATAAAAACTCTGTATAAAAAAAATACAAACTAAAGTTGTTAGACTAAATAAAACTATGTTTGAATAAGTGCCTGGTTGTCCTGTTTAATGAAAATTTTTTGGCTTTTTGAGAAAGAGTTTCTTTGGGTAGCCTTGGCTGTCCTGGAACTAGCTCTTGTAGACCAGGCTGGCCTCAAACTCATAGAGATCCACCTGCTTCTTCCCGAGTGCTGGGATTAAAGGTGTGTGCCACCATCGCCCAGCTCCCATTCCTGATTAATGGAATTCTTCAGACCTGATGTACAAATAGTACATCACGGATTAAATAGGTATTTAATAAAAATATTTTTATTAAAAAGGTCCCTTGGGCATCATGTGTTCTTGACCACTCACACTGGCTCTTGGGAACTTGGATTTGACCTTAGCATCCCTGTGAGGATGTGAACATCTGCTTTTGGCTCCACTGCAACTCATTCCCTTAACCCTTGTCCTTTGTAAAACTTCATCTCCTCTCCCAGTTAAGAATGGGACCTTTTTATGTTTAATGCCATTTCCCTAACAGATGGTGTAATATCGTGGTTCTAACCTTGAAGCATTTGCCTTAGAAATCACCAAATGAAGTCCTAAATTATTAGCTCTTAATTGCCAATTGCCATTCTAAGGTCTAGCTTGAAAATTAAATCAAATGAAGGCAAAGTAAACCAGCTGTCAGAAAGCTGTTTGTCGTAGGCTAGCGTGTGCCCAGGCAGATGTGCTACGATGCAGACTAATTGATTTTCCCCTCTGGTGAACAAGTGGCAGCTGTTAAAGAGGGATGCTGGGGCTGGAGCGCTGACTCAGCCATGACAGTAGTCAGGCTCAATCCCAGCATCCCCACGAAGGAGCACAGGGGATCTGTTGCCCTCCTCTGGCACCAGGCACACGGGCAGTGTGCATACATACATGAAAATAACGACACATAAAGTGTAAAGAGATGCAGTTTGACCAAAGAACAGGAAAGCTGGCCACACCTCCCCTTCCACTTCACAATAACCCATCACATTTTCACAGACATCACAGCAGCACAGAAAAGTACAGAGTCCTGTGCTGCGGGGAGAGAGGCAAAAAGATGAAAAGGCTCTGTGGAGACCTCTCAGGAAGAGAGAGTGGTGCAGACAGCAATGGAAGAAAAGACAAGGGCTAAGTGTGAGGATGGACACCCAGCACAAGCAGCTCAGAGTATGGAGAGACCTTGGCATTCCTGGGCCACAGCTAAGGTTGGGTGGTAGAGCAAAATTCCCAGAAGTCAGCTAGGAAGGAAGGCTGCAGGGCAAGGCCATTTAGAGGCCCCCTCCCTGGTCTCCTTGGAGGGGAGCTCTGCCTGGTTGGTTGCTGGGGTTCCAGGCCTGTCTCTTCCCTTTCTGCAGATAAGACCACCAGGCTTCCATGCCTTTCCTCATATCTCAGAAACCCTACTGCCTTGTTCTTGTGGCTTTGTAAGTTTAAAAGATGTGAGTGCCTTGGTTGTACAGGGTTAGGAAGATGTTACGTCTGGTGAAGATGGGCCCCAGCACAGAACTTGTTCAAATGTTGGTCTTTGTTTTTCAGCATTAAGTTTAGAAATGACTTTTGGGGTCAGAGATGTAGTTTAACAGTTGTGTTTCCCTAGAGTGCACAAGGCCTAGGGCTCAGTGCCCAGCAGTGCAAAATAATTTTGATATGTTCTTTTTGTGTAAACCAGACTGGCCTCCAACTCACAGAAACCCTCATGTGAGTCTCATACTTTGCCAAAATAAAATTGTAAGTGTTCAGTTAAGTGGTTTTGTTTTTGTTTTTAGAACATCTCAGGTGCTGTACAGGTGCTATCACTAGCTAATTCCATCACCCAAAGGAAACCCCATTCTAGTTAACAGCTAATCTTTTTTCCCCACTCATCCCTGGTCACCAGGAGCTGACTGTCTGTAGACTTGCCTATTCTGGCCATTTCATATAAATAACCCTACAGTATGAGGCCTCTTAAGTCTGGCTTCTTTCATTAACAGGAGCCCTCCATGCACCACGTGTCAGTACATCATGTGTCTTTAAATGCACATGACATATTTCACCCGTGGGTGGACATTTCAAAGATTTATTATTAGGACTGGTTCCCAGTCTCTGTTTCTGGTTTTGATTTTTATTATTATTATTTATTTTGGTTTCTCAAGACAGGGTTTCTCTATAGCGTTGGAGCCTGTCCTGGAACTAGCTCTTGTAGCCTAGGCTGGCCTCAAACTCACAGAGATCCACCTGCCCCTCCTGAATTAATTCTGCTTGAATTAAAGGCGTGCGCCACCACCGCCCAGCTTTGATTTTTAAAGATAGGTTCTCACTGTGTACCTCTGGCTAGCCTGAAACTCGTCATGTAACACAAACTGGCCTCAAACTTTTGTCTACCCTCCTGTCTGCTTCTGAGCATTGGGATATAGGCGTGTGCCGCCAAAACTGTGGTTCCGGACCATAGCACCCAGTTGTAGTACCAAATATGTCTTTCATTAGACCCTGACTGACTAGGGTTCTAAGCCTCCGGGAGTGTGGGAGTGTAGCGCTCTTTTTAAATGTGAAAAATGAAGCCTAAAGACGGAGAGATCTGTCAGAAAACAGGAAAATAGGGGAATTTTCTCTTCAGATTCAGGAGCCTCAGGAAGAATTGGGTATAGGTGTGATTCCTCCCACAAGGCGCCAACCTGGGGCTAAGTTGGCTTTAACAACTCCCAGCTTCCGGGTTTCCTTCCGCCTGCTTCCAGCACGTGGAAGCGCTCAGCCAATCGGCTCACAGCATCTGTAGTTATGACAACGGGATTTACTCAGCAACTTGGATTACCTTTTGCAAAACTTGAAACTGATATGCACCAAATGGCTAAGCCTGGAGCCTGCTCCACAGCGCCATCTGCAGGAACCCTCTGACTCCCCGCGGCAGAGCCATTAGGAAAGGCTGAAGCCTCATTGTGCCGTCTCAGCTCTGCAAGAAGGGTTGCCAGGAAGGAGTTCTGGAGAAGGTCACAAACTCTTCCAGGATTCCCATGCCCAGACTTAGCTCAAGGAGCAGCCGAGTCCCCTGGCTTGGAATCAGAGCCAGGGCTTTTGTACCTGGGACCCTGCATATTTCTGGGTTGAGCAACAATGCGTCCTATATTGAAGAAGAGACCTGGAGAAGTTGGCTGTCAGTCCCCAGGAAAGTTCTTGGCAAAGAGTTGCAATTTGAAAGGTGGAGGACACAGACAGACGAGAAGAGATGTGGGGCCAGTGGGCCTGAAGACCCAAGTCCTCAGCAAGCCTCCTCCCAACCCATCTAAAGCTTCAAAGAGTAATGCTGATTCTCCTGGCCATCTTTCCCCGGCACATAGTCAGGGTCTGGCAGAAACCCTGGTCAAATACACTGGAAAGCAAAAGAGAGGAGCCAGGCTAGGAGAGCCCCAGAAAGCCGAGGAGAAAGGGCGCAGTCGGGTGACATTCAACTTGACACCCACAGACTTTGGTAAGTGAGGGTACTTTTCATGGAGATATAAAGTGCCTGGGGGACCTGGTTAGATGGCACTGGAACCGGAGACACATTTAATCTTAGTTGGTGGATACCTACGACCCTGTAAACTATTGGAGTGGGATGTTTTCGGAGCAGCTAGATGCATGGCAGTGCTGGAATGGGGGTCCTCAGTGCAGAACTGAGTGGGAGAAAGTGGCTGTCCAGTGTAATGTGTTGATGCTTAGAAGTGAGCAGGACAGCAGGAGCCTAGGATGGTGGCCAGAAAGGGAGGCAGCAGCTGAGAGATGTGAGCCATTAAAGGAGAATGAGTGTGTTTTCTGAGACCAGTTAGGCCAGACAGGTGCTCCTGGGAAACACATTTGGGTCAGAGAATGGAGTCTTTTCTAGCATTCGGGGTCCACGGTGAAGTTTTTGTGTCCCTGGGAAAGTACAAACAGAAGCAAAGTCAGCCAGTGACAGCCATTGGTGTCAGAGAGCACACTTGACCTGGGCAGGAGCTGGAACTCAGTGCCTTCCCTTCCCGTTCCGCCATCTCTTCTAATGACAGGATGGCAGCTTCAACCTGTCACTGCAGGGACCTCCTCCTGTGGATGGTCACCGCCCTGAAGAGCCCTGAAGAATGGGCAGTGAGCGTCCGGGATGGTACCTGTCATCTTAGTCGCTGTTCTAGTGCTGAAGAGACGCAGCTCGTAAAGCAGCTCTTATAAAAGAAAGCATTTAATGGGGGCTGGCTTACAGTTTCAGAGGCTTAGTCCCTTATCATCGTGGTAGGGTGCATGGCAGCCGGCAGCCAAGATGCAGGAAAAGTAGCTGAGAGCTATACCCTGATGGATGAGCAGAGAGACTGGACCTAGTGTGGGCTTTTAAAACCTCAATGCCACCCAGCATTTAGGAGGCAGAGGCAGGCAGATCTGTGAGTCTGAGGCCAGCCTGGTCTACAGAGCTCCAGGACAGCCAGGACCACACAAAGAAACCATTTCTCAAAACAAAAACAAAACCTCAAATCCCACCTCTAGTGACACATTTCCTCCAACAAGACCACACCTCCCGGTCCTTTGAAACAGCTCCACTCCCTGGTGACTAAGTATTCAAATATACGAGCCTATGGGGGTCATTCTTAATTAAACCACCATGCCCATACTGTGAACCACAGGGTGGGAAGCCTCAAGGAACACTATGCCCTTTGGGGCACACAGCAACTTGATAAATGGAACCTAAGGGCCAGGCAAGGAGCAAGGAGACATGACTTAGCAGAAAGGAGCAGAAAGGACAAGGGGATAAAGTGGGTGGGAAATCACAAGGGGGTAGAGGGGCGAAAGCTTTAGGCCATGGCAGGAGGGGTGTTAACTCCAAGAGCACTATAGAGCCAGCCTTGGTGAGGAAAGCCTACCATCCCAGCATCTGGGAAAGTGGGGCATCCTGGCCTACCTGGTAAGAACCTGGCCCAAACCATGCTGTGGTGAGACTAAATGCAGGGGCTGGAGGGAACCTAAGGGAGTGGGAAAGAAGAGCTGGGGAGATTGAAAAGTAAGTTAGAGGGGTTGGAGAGATGGCTCAGTGGTTAAGAGCACTGGCTGCTCTTCCAGAGGTCATGAGTTCAATTCCTAGCAACCACATGGTGGCTCACAACCATCTGTAATGAGATCTGGCGCCCTCTTCTGGCATGTGGGCATACATGGAGGCAGAATGTTGTATACATAAGAAATAAATTTTTAAAAAAAAGTAAAGTTAGAGATAATTAGGTAAAGGAGTCTGGGTAGAGGGCACATTTGTAACATGAGGGCCTGCTTGTTGGAGTTTCTGTCCTGCCCAGTTCCTACAGCCAGTAAATCCCAAAGAAAATCACAGAGGTCTCCATAAGTTATAAACTGATTGGCCCATTAGCTCAGGCTTCTTATTAACTCTATAACGTATATTAACCCATTATTCTTATCTGTGTTAGCCACATGGCTCATTCCTTTTTTCAGCGGGGCAGGTCACATCTTCCTTCTTCAGTGTCTGGGCAGGACTGTGGAAAGAGCTTCCTTCTTCCCAGAATACTCCTGTTCTCATTGCCCTGCCTCTACTTCCTGTCTGGTTCTCCCGCCTATACGTCCTGCCTGGCTACTGGCCAATCAGTGTTTATTTAAAACATAATTGACAGAATATAGAATTGTCCCACACCACTAGGCTGCCTGTTCCATGAGCCAGTCAGATCTGTTGATACAAATACAGGCGAGGGGGCAGTGAATTGCTCTGTATCCAATCCCTAGCACCAGGTTGGGGGGGGGATGGGGGTGGCATTTCATTTATAAATGAAAGTCTTGAGATATGTGGATCAAGTGACAGCTGGGTAACAGGAACTAGCTAAGAGCTTGATTCTGGGGTCTGAGAGATGGTGCAGTGGTTAAGAGCACTTGCGCTTGCGGAGGACCCAAGTTCAGTTCCCAACACCCACATGGAGGTTCACAACCAGTTATAACACCAGCTCCAGGGATTTCAACACCTTCTTCTGGCCTCTGTTGGCCCTACACCTGTGGTACACATATATATGTTCACACAAAACATTCATATCCATAAATTGAAGAGAAATCCTAAAACAAAAGAACTTGTCTGTAGGGCTAATTAAGCTCTGTTAGTAATCAACCCAGGGACTTTGTGTCTCTTTGGGCTTTAGTGTCTCTATCTAATGTGGCCAGTCATGGCATCAACCCCATGTCTACATCTGTCATTCAGGAACTGTTTACTAAGTTCCCATTACAGGTAGGCATATGGTGGAGCCAAGACTCCAGCAGAGAATAATGGAGACATGGACAAGGTCATGGTCTTTGTGGAGCTGTTTACTAGAAAAACAACCAAGGCATTTGCACCAGGATTCTCAAACAGGAAGGCTCCCCTCAAGCAGTTATTAAATGAACTGAGCTGAGAGGAAATGTGGGGAGGTATTGCAGGCTGGAGAGGCCAGACTCCAGGCTCAGCTGGAGACTTTTTAAGTAAAGTATCCAACAGTGTGAGGGCCACCAGTGTGCAGCTCTGAGTGCATGCAATGGTGTCTTAATCATGTTTCTATTGCCATGTTAAACATTATGACCAAGAGCAACTTGAGAAGGAAAAGGTTTATTTTATCTTATAGCTTATAGATCATCACTCCGGGAAGTCAGGGCAGGAGCTGATGCAGAGGCCATGGAGGAGTGATGTTTACTATCTTGCTCCTTACAGCTTGCTCAACCAGCTTATAGAACCCAGGACCACCAACCCAGAGATAGCACCACCCACAGTGAACTGGGGCCCTCCCATGTCAATCACCAACCAAGAAAACACACCACAGACTTCCCCACAGGCCAGGTTCTAGGAAAGCATATGGCAGAAGGCAGGTCCTGTGAGACAGTTCTGACAGTCCGTTCTTGGAAAGAAGATGACTCGGCCCCAGGCTGTAACTGTCTCCATTAACCACAGCAGAGGGGCTGCTGTAGCTTTTATGCATATGGGTGTCTTGCCTGCATGTGTGTCAGAGAACAATGTGTGTGCAGTGCTCTTAGGAGCCAAAAAAGGGGACAGACCCTCTGGAGTTACAGATGGTTATGTGCTACCATGTAGGTGCTGGGAACTGCACCTGATCCTCTGGAAGAGCAGCCAGTGCTTTTAACCACTGAGCCATCTCTCCAACTCCCTAACTTTTTTCACACTTACTTAGTTCAACAGGCATAGGACGGCTTGTGTCATGGTGCAGGTGTGGTCAGGGATTGAACACGGGCTGTCCAACTTGGCAGCCAGCGCCGTTATCCACTGAGCAATCTCACCTACCCACCTGCCATGACATTACAAGTTAGGGGTTTAGGGATGTAGAGCAGTGTCACAGTACTTCTTCAGCAAACATTAGGCCCTGGGTTCAAGTCTTAGCACCACAAAGACGAGAACTTGTATGTAGTGAACGTAGATGTGTGTATGTATGTGTGCATAATAGATACATAGATAGCAGCACACTTATGTACAAATCAACTCTAATAAACACCTCCATCGCCTAATAAATTAGGTATCCATTATCCCCATCTTACAGAAGAAAGTGAGACACAGATTAAGCAGAAAGCAGGCCAGCTGCACTTAGACCCATGCTCTCTGAATCAGATCTCTTGCTCCCACCAGAGGGCGCTGTGGTGCCTAGGCTGGTCAGACAGGTCTGAGTCTTTGGAGCACAAGCAGAGTGTCTTTGTTCCTTCTGTTGGCGTGCAGGTCACATTAGCTAACACTGTTTTCTTCACCATCGTGATGCAGCAATAGAGCCAGGCAGGGACCAGACACCCTGATACACAGCCAGCACCTACCCTGGCTCCTGTTAGTCCTCTTCCTAAAAGGAACTCACTTGCAACCCTCTTCTCCCAAGGGCCCTTCCTGTCTTACACCTCCATAGATGAGGACATCTGTGAAACTAGCCGCAGTCCTGTCTTCAATCCTGAGCTGGTCATTGCCCACTGCTTCAAGCAGTTGAAAGAGAAAGACTTCCACCTGCCACAGAGTCGCAGGCGGATCATCATTGTGCCTGGAACAAAGGACCAGGTGCCAGCCCATGCCACAATGCCTCCTCAAGCTCCCCCTTCACCTATACCTAGCTTCAGAGCTCTGGATATTGAAGACATCCAAGAGCCACCAGTGGACAGAAAGGTCTGGTTGAGCCAGAGGGCAAAGCTCCGGATGCAGCTGGAGTCATTTGGTGATGTCAAGACATGGCTGGAGAATAAGCCCAGCATCACACCTTCAGAGGCCAAGGTTCTGCTCATGATTCGCCAGGAGCAAAAAGTCTCCAAAGATACCTTCATTTCAATTAGGAGACCCAAGGTGAGAAGCCCTGATGGCCAGAAGATGCTGAGGCTCTGGGAGTCTGTTGTCATTTTGCTTCCTTTTATTAGACAGGACAAGGTGGTGTGCCCCTTTTCTTCAAAGGAGCAAAAACAAGTCCCCAAAGGAAGGTATATGAGTTAACTATTGCTGCACAGCAAATACCTCAGTGGGACTTAAAGAAATACTATTATTGCAGACAGCTATGTCTGTGACTCTGGAACCTCAGTGCAATCTAGCTGGGAGGCTCTGTCTCTATATCATGAGACTACGGACCTGAGGACAGCTTCTGACTTGACCGGTCCAGGAAGACGGACTGCCTTCTAAACTTGTTCAAATTATTGCTCTGAGGATTCACTGCCTCCCTCAGGGACCTCCCAGAGGCTGCAGACAAGCCCTCACAATAAGAAGGCTGGCTGTCCCCAGAGTGAGCCTTCCGGAACAGAGAGCGAGGGAGGCCTAGTGCTGTTATGCCTTAGGCTCTGGTCTTGACATTGTACCACATCAGAATGAGCTGCTGAGGACTGCCTGCACCATGGGGATGGAAAAGGGATTCCGTCTGGCAAGGTGACAGTCTGAGAACACAGGAAGGGCTTATAAGCACCCCAGCTAGGGCACACTAGCAGTCGGTCTTGACCTGTCTGCTGGAGAGGATGTACTAACCAGTCCTGAGGTTAGGGTGAGGAGGGCCACCTTGTTGATGTCATTACCTGTAGGAGTAAGGGTCGCTTGTCCTTCCTAGCCGCCCGGATAGCTTAGACCTGAAATAACCACATAGAAACTGTATTTGTTAAATCACTTGGAGTCACAGTTTGTACCCTGAGAAGGTTCAGTCACCCATCCTCAATAGATAAGTCAATTAAAGCAGCCTAATTAATGAACATCATAATGATAAAGAACATGATAAAGGAGATTTATTCAATGTAGCCACATTGAAAACAAGAACAAAGACATAACACATCCTCCCCTTCAGCCCCTCTTTGGAGGGCTAGGAATATGTACATCTAAGCAGTCCAGTTATCTGCCTCACTCTTGCCTCTCTCAGGGCAAAGCTCCCAAACCTGTTCGTCTACCTGTACCCCAGCTGCGACTGCCCAAGCCCTCTATCCTGGCGGACTTGTACGCCTACCTGAGGAGACGAAAGATCAAGATTCTGGAGGTATTTAGCAAGGTGGAGTGGGGTGAGAACCAGCGCATCTCCAGGGAGGAATTTATCATGGCTCTGAAGGCAGTAAGTATGAACTTCTCAACTGGGCCTGGGGTATGTCCTCCTTCCGTGAGGCTTTAGGGTCCTGGGGTGCAAACACAGGGCTTCACACTACCAGCCTTATACTTGCAGAGCCACACTGGGAAACATGGCACAACCACAGTCAGATTACAGCCTTAAACCACCTCTGCACCAGATTAATGGGAGAGATGGCTCTTGTGGAGGACCCGGGTTCAGTTTCCAGCACCCACATAGCAGCTCACAATCACCTGTAACCCAACTTTCAGAGGATCTGATGCCCTCTTCTGACTTCTACATGAACTACATGCACATGGTGCGCAAATATACACGCAAGCACACAGAAGACAAACAACCAAACCCTCTGTGATGCTCTGGGGTGCAGCTCAGTGGTAGAGCCTGTGTTTAGCATGTACACGGCCCTATTATTGCATCACTAGTGCCAAGCAAAAGCCAATACCATACCTGGTGATAGAGAGATGGCTCAGTGGTTAAAGCACTTACTGTTCTTCAAAGGACAGAGTTCAATTCCCGACACCCACATCAGGTGGCTCACAACCACTTGTAACTAACTCTAGGACCCTCTTCTGATGCTTCCCTTCTCAGGGTGCGTGTTTCCACTTTAAGCTAATCAAGACAATCCCCCAAAGGTATGCCCCAAGGCTACCTTAATCTAAATAACTCCTCACAAGTGTGCCTGAAGGTTTGTCTCCTAGACAATCCCACATCCTGTCACATTGACATTCAATATTGTCAATGTTGAATCATACCATGTTTTGGGGTTTTGGTTTTTTTGTTTGTTTGTTTTGTTTTTGTTTTTTTGGTTTTTCCAGACAGGGTTTCTCTGTGGCTTTGGAGCCTGCGCTGGAACTAGCTCTTGTAGACCAGGCTGGTCTCGAACTCACAGAGATCCGCCTGCCTCTTGCCTCCCGAGTACTGGGATTAAAGGCGTGTGCCACCACCGCCCGGCTCATACCATGTTCTTAAAAGTCATATGTGGTAAGTGGCTCCTCGATTGGACCAGATAGGGTAGAAATTTCTGTCATCTTTGAAAGTTCTGTTAGTGTAATGCAGGATCTGGGCCCATGCGTTAACTCCAGCCTGCCTCTTTAGAAAAACAAAAATACTCTTTTATTGAACACAGTCACCCTCATTCATCTATGCACACCTATGGGTACTTTCATGATACAATGGCAGAGGCCCTGTGACTCACAAAGCCTAAAATGTGTCTAGATTCTTCTAGAAAAAGCTTGCTGGCTTAGATGAATTAAATGTGTATCTTCAATCAAGATGTCCTGTTGAGGGTTATGTTGGGGAGTTAACCCCCTTAAGCCTCTCAGGATTCAGAAGATCACTCTAGCAGGTGAAAGCTGACTAATAGGATCTGAGTATAAGTGAAATAAGCTAGCCCATGTAGGTCTTTTTATCATGACCCATTTATTCTTGTTATGCTCTCTCCAACTCTCTTGATGTTTCCCTTTCGATGTTCCTCCTCGATGTTCTTCCCAGTCCACAGCATTTCCAGTGTTTATACCCACATAGACAGTTAACCATTTTCTGATAAATAACAATGATACCAAGCACGCATCAAGTTAGAGCTAACAGGATGGATAAAAGACTGACAAGGTAGGCACCTTATGTCTCAGAAGGGGCATGGTTGTGAAGCTCCCCCAGCAGCTACCAGGAGGATAAGGATGGAGTTCAGCCCTCGGGGTGCTGTATCCACCGGCACCCAAGTGAGAAGAAATTTTTCCTCTAGGGCTGGTATAGCAATCCAAACTTTTTTTCCTGTATATTTCAGGGGTAAAGGTACAAACAGTTAATTTTCTAGACTAAGACCTTATGTCAAGGGGGTTGGAGCAATGGCTCAGAGGTTAAGAGCACTGACTGTTCTTCCAAAGGTGAGTTCAATTCCCAGCAACCACATGGAGGCTCACAACCATCAATAATGAGATCTGGTGCCCTCTTCTGGAGTGCAGGTACACATGCAGGCAGAACACTGCATACGTAATAAATAAATAAATAAATCTTTTTTTTTAAAAAAAGACTTTATGTCAAACAAAAGGTGAAGGTAAGTACAGAATATTAATAGCTTGTTAGGGGAGAGCAGAGACCAGTAGGTTATACTCTCCTGAGTTTGCTGCCAGAGAATTTAGGGCCACCCAGAGCAGTTTATCAGTAAGAGCAGACATACTATCTCTCTGCTCAGGGCTCCTTTCTTGTCAATAAGTCCTGTCAATAAGGATAATTGTGAGGGACTAGCTTTTTGTAGATTTGACTACATGCAAAGGTTTGGCTGAGTGAATGTTTTCACACCAGGGCCCCACACTGTGGGGTAAGGTATACAGTTGCCAATACAGGAAGAGTCCAGTTTAAAGAATTATTTAAATACTGCTGGGATATTTTGGGATGAATCCCATTATGGAAGGGAGAAATGTTATACTTTCACAAGATTTTTACAGAACTGACAGTGACTATCCAAAAGACAGGTGTTCCAGAAGCTTTGCAAATCGGGTTCCCCATAAGTGGTACACCTGTGGGTTTGTCTGTGGATCTGTCAGCTCTACATTTACTGTATACTTGTGGCTCACATCAATGTCCTTAAAAAGCAGACATTTTATTTTTTATTATTTTTGTTTGTTTGTTTTTGAGACAGGGTTTCTCTGTAGCTTTGGAAACTGTCCCAGAACTCACTCTGTAGATCAGGCTGGTCTCAAACTCAGAGATCCGCTGCCTCTGCCTCCTGAGTGCTGGCATTAAAGGCATGTGCCACCACAACCCAGCACCTATATCTTTTTTAATTGATTTATTCACATGTATTTCCTGCCTATGAACTTCTGCCTATGTATTTGCACCATATGAATGCAGTGACCTCAGAGGCCAGAAGAGGGCATTAGATCCCCTAGAACTGGAGTTACAGATAGTTGTGAGCCACCACATAGGAGCTAGGAACTGAACTGAGGTCCTCTGCAAGAGCAATGAGTGCTCTTAACTGCTGCCATTTCTCCTGCCCTCTTTTAAATTTTACTCATTTATTTATTTGTTTGCTTGTTTTGGGTTTCTCTGTGTAACAGCTCTGGCTGTCCTGGAATTCACTCTGTAGACCAGGCTGGCCTCTTAACTCAAAGAGATTCGTCTGCCTCTGCCTCCCAAGTACCGGTATTAAAGGTGTTTGCTACCACTGGCCAAATCCCATTTTTTTCTTATATTTTGATTTCTTATTTTGATTATGTGTATGTGTGTGTCTGTGTGAGAACACGTGCACATGTGTGCTGATGCCTACAGAAGCCAAAAGAGGGCATCAGGTCCTTGAAGCTGAAGTTACAGATGACTATGAACAGCCAGATGTGGGTATTGGGAGCCAAACCCAAGTCCTCTGCAAGAGCAGCACACATTCTTAACTGCTGAGCTATTTCTCTAGACCTTCTTTGGTCTCTCCAGCTGGGGCGTGAACTCAGCACCTTGCATGTACTAGCAAGCTTGCTACTACTGAGCAATATATCCTGACTTACATTTTCAATTAACCAATGTTCAAACATTTTTATGAAATATAATTATATGAACATCCAAAACATTTTTTAAAAGTAAATGTCTTCAACTACCAAAACAAAAAATTTAGTTTAAATATTAAATCCTGGGCTGGGAGAGATGGCTTAGCAGTTAAGACCATTTACTGCTCTTTCAAAGGACCGAGGTTTGGTTTCCAACACCCACACAACAGCTCACAATCCCCTGGAACTCCAGTTCCGGGTATCTGATGCTCTTGTGGAACCTCTTTGGACACTGGGCATGTATATGGTGCACTAACATACAGGCAGGCAAAACACTCTATACATAAAATAATTTTTTTTCAAGACAGGGTTTCTCTGTGTAGCCCTGGCTGTCCTGGAACTCACTGTAGCCCAGGCTGGCCTTGAACTCACAGAGATCCTCCTGTCTCTGTCTCCCAAATGCTGGATTAAATGTATGAGCCATCACACCTGGTTAATCTTTTTAAAATGTTTAAATATGAAGTCCTTTAGCACTAGGGCAGTTCTGAGCTGAACCAAGGACAGTTCAACAATGACTGACTATTGTCTAAAGAGAATAAAGAGACAAAATTATACTCACAATTATGTTTCCTTTCAAACTTTTCTTTCTGAACATTTGGTGTTTCTGGTAAGCGCTGCATATCTCCAGTTGTCTATTGTCCTTCGTGCTAGTCAGGGTTCTCTAGAAAGACAGAACTGAGCAATATATACATATATACGTTATCTATTAGAACAGCTTACAGGTTATGGTCCAACTATTCCAACAGTCTCCTGGTGGAAGGTCCAAGAATCCAGTGGTTATTAAGCCCACAAGGCTGGGCATCTCAGCTGGTCTTCAGGATATGCCAGAATTCCAAAGAAAGAAGTAGCCTCTAATGTCAGTGAAGGAATGGACTTGCCAGTGAGAGCAAGGGGAAGCAGGCAAAGAGAGAGCAAGCTTCCTTCTTCCATGTCCTCTATATAGGCTGTCAGGGAAGGTGTGGCCCAGATTAAAGGTGGATCTTCCTACCTCAAAAGGCCTGGATTAGTTATGTATCTTCCCATGTCAAATGATTTAATTAATAAAAATCCCTCACAGGTGTACCCAGTCACTTGGGGTAAATTGAAGTTAATTCCAGATGTAGTCAAGAATAGCCATCACATCCTGAAAAGAAAAAGATGTATAGGTTTCTGATACTTCAGTTGGGGCGGGCATACTTGTTCCCCATGGAGAAAGATAGATGTATGACTTTTATCCTATCTAGTATGTTAATCAACTAAAAAAGACTTTGTAGGGCCTGGAGAGATGGCTCAGCAGTTAAGAGCACTGCCTGTTCTTCCAAAGGTTCTGAGTTCAATTCCCAGCAACCACATGGTGGCTCACAGCCATCTGTAATGAGATCTGGTGCCCTCTTCTGGCCTGCAGGCATACACACAGACAGAATATTGTATACATAATAAATAAATAAATTAAAAAAAAAGACTTTGTAAAAATGGAGGCCTATCTGGCCTGGGTGTTAAAGGAGGGATAGGAGTTTTTGAGGCAGAAGGAGGGAACTGCCTGGGCAAAAACAGAGCATGATAAATTGCAGAGTACACTTGAGGACCTGGCAAGGGCTCTGCACTCCTGTGGCAGCAAGGAGTTGGAGGTTGAGCAGGTTGGCCAAGCCTGGCAGTAAGGGTGAGGTGGGCCTCAGTACGTTCTTGTGCCTCCTCAGATCGGAGTTCCTCTGAAGAACCAGGAGCTGGAGGACATCGTCATCTACCTCGGCTCTCTCGGGAAGCAGAACGCCATCACCACCGATGCCCTGGCCAGCACCTACAAGCAGTGGTCACTGTCCCAGCAGAAAAGTACCCTGCCCACTGCCAGGGAGTGTGCGTGTCCTCTCTGCCCTCAGAGTCAGGCTGGCTCTCCCCAGCATTTACATCCTCAAGTGGCACCTCCTCCTGGCTTGCCATAGGTTTGCCAAGCTTTGTCAACGAGGAAGCAGATATTTTCTCAAGGGCCCAGCCTCTGTCCTTAGAGGGACATGAATGATTGATTTAAAACAAAACTGAGGATTGGGAATGCAGAGCAGTTGGCAGAGTGCTTGTCTAGCATGTTCAAAGCCCTGGATTCCATCCCCAGCACTGCATACACCAAGCATAGTGGTAGACATCCACAATTCTAGCAGTCGGGTAGAGGTGGGAGAATCAGAAGCTCAAGGTCATCCTTGGCTATGTAGAGCATTTGAGGTTAGTGTGCGATGCAAGAGACTTTATCTGAAAAAGAAAAGGAACAAAGAAGGGAAGATTAACTAAAATGTCTTGCTTGGAAACTGAAGGAAGACATTCGGAGTTAGCTGGTTTGGGCTTTCTGTCATCACGGATGTTGTAAGCAGGGATGCTGTGCTCGTTACATTCACCCTCATGTGCTTGTGGGCTACATCTGTCCAAGAGCAGCAAGAGGCAAATGAGAAAGGACTATCTAATATGTGGGCCACAAATTTACAACACATGCCTGTATCTTTTTGCTCGTTTTATGACACTGTCTCTCTACACAGCTCTGACTGGCCTGGAACTCACTCTGTAAATCAGGCTGGTCTCAAACTCAGAGATCTGCCTGCCTCTACCTCCCAAATGCCAGGATACAGGTGTATGCCACCATGGCTGGTTTTTATGTGGTGCTGGTGCTGAATTCAGGGATTGCTGCATTAAGCAAGCACTCTACCAACTACCTCAGGTCCTCTTTTTTTTTTTTTTTTTTTTAGTTTATAATTGTTGGACAGAGGCAGGGGAACCACTGGCAACTGCAACACTCCTTATCCCAGCTTCCAGCTCCTTTCAAATAGTGCAACATCATCATTTCTTTAAGTGCAATGGGTCTCACTCTGCCCCTCTCCACCAGGCTGGCAGGAAATTAACCTCAGACATATTTTAGGGAGGGGTGGGTTTTTTCTGTCCCCTTTGAGATGAACTAAAGCCATGAGGAAGCAGTTGGAGGGTCTGCCTTGCAGGGATGTCAAGTTGAAGCAAGATTTCTAGAGCTGGGGTGAATGGCACACCAAGGATATGCAGTAGCCTCCCTGATGTGGTGCCCTTAGGTGGCTTCTGCATAGTGAGAATGCCCCAGTTCTGATCTCAAACTTCCCGTCTAAGGCTGTCCTGGGGATACACTGGCACCCCACCCCACCCCCACTCCCAGGAGGGTGCCTGGCCCATCAGAGCCCAGGAAACCCAAGCACCCTCACAGCTTTGATGGCCCAGGGTCAGCACCTCTTCTGGGTTGCACTCCCCCACCCCCGCTCCTCCCAGTCTTATGCATGCCCAGAACTGCTGTGATCTCACAGCTAGCTGGAGCCACTAGAGCACAGCGCTCAGCAATAATGGCTATCTATAGTCAAAGGATTTCAACACACAGATGTCCCTCCCACCATGCTTATAAAAAAATCTGCCTTATCTTGACTTGAAAGCAGGCAGCATTTATTTGTTGACTGGTGCTATTTCAATATAGTCAGAACTCCTTGCTTCTGGAGGGTGGCAGTGGGCAAAACAGGTGGACTTGGTGGAGGGTCTCTCGGTTTATCTAAAAGAACAAGCCTCTGGGCACCTAGACTCAAAGAAGAGGAGGAACCTGCATTTCCCAGGCATCATATAGGCTGGTCAAATTTGCACAACACAGTATCCTGCCTGTTTGGAAGTTAAGGTTGATACGCTTGGTTTCCATGGCATAAACAAATGTCCAGAGAGGCTGAACTTCTTGTCTGGAGTCTCAGGAGGAGGTGAGGCCAAGATTTCACCTCAGCATGAGGCTGCCACCAGGATGATGGCATGGTGTTGGAATCCTTTAATTGGTCCTTGTTTTGGAAGTATCTTCCAAATGCTAGGCCCACTTGTGGGACCTAGGAGACTGCAGTGGACTAGTCCAAGCCCTGCTGCCATCTGCTGGCATGTGATAAGGTGATGTCCCCAGAGACATGCCTGGGAGACAACTGGAGGGAGTGCTAGGATGGTAGTCAGACAAAGCCCCTGAGAGGTAGGTGTCAGTCTGCACCGTCAGTGTCTGCAAAGGGACCCAACGCTGGCAGAACTGCCCAGGTCAGGGGCCTGAGACAGGGATACAGGAGGTGAGTGTGGCATGGGTGAGGGATGACTACAGGATGAGGGATGGCAGCTGAAACAGATTCCAGCAGTGGTCCAAGGAAATGAGTCTGTCTTCAGAGTGTGTTTCCTGGGAAGACAGGATCATGAGTTGATCTTGTTTACATTTTTGTTGTTGTTGTTGCTTTTGTTTTTGGAGACAGAGTTTTCCCTGTGTCACAGTCTTAGCTATCCTAGAACTCACTTTGTAGACCAGGCTAGCATTAAACTCACAGAGATCTGCCTGCCTCTGCCTCCCCAGTGCTGGGATTAAAGACGTGCACCATCATGCCTGGCTACCATGATGTAAGGGTTTGCCACTTGGTAGGAACAAGGTGGCAGAGAATGAGCGAGAAAGGAGCAGGAAGGGGTGTGGGGTAGGTAGATGGGGGACTTCATAGCAACGGAGGGGACGGATTCACAGTGCCCTTCAGATGGGCACTGGCTGGACATATGGGAAGAGGGCAGAAGAGCTTGCTGGCATCTGCTCAATGGCATTAGGGTGAGTTCCACAGCTGGGTACCCTCTTAGTCCTTCCATCTTTCCTTCCAATTCTAGATTGTAATTTGACTAGGAAGAGAGCATCCCTGAAGCGTTACCCCCCAAAGCAGAAGGATGTCACAGCCCCACAGCCCCCCAAGATGGACCTGCTAAAGGTGCCTGAGGTTGATACAAAGATGGAGGGGCGGCCTATGACAGAAGAGGACATGGAGGATGTGGGCAAGCGGTACCGAGAGAGGCGGAGGCAATGCAAGGTACCTCTTTAGCACAGGCTTGGAGGGCTGGGCAGGCCAGGGTTCAAGACTTGGCGCTGACAGAGGTAAGGGTCTCACCTCCCCTCAGGCCTTGTCTGTCATCTATGCAGTCTGAAGGTGGGTATAGTGAAACTCCCTATAATCCCAGCACCCAGGAGGTCCAGTTAAAGGATTACTATGAGTCTAAGACAAGCCTGGACTACATAGAAGGATCCTGTCTCAAAAAAAAAAAATCCAAATGAGATACATGCCTTTAATCCCAATACTTGGGAGGGAGGCAGAGGCAGGCAGATCTTTGTGAGTTTGAGGCCAGCCTGGTCTACACAGTGAGTTCCAGGCCACCTAGAGCCACATATTGAAAATCTGTCTTTAAAAAAAAAAAGCAAAAGAGAAGGAAAAGGCAGCCAGTGGGTGACACTTCTCGGCCCCTCTGCACTGCAAGGTGGCTTCTACAAGTGGCTAGACCTGATTAGAGTCCCCAGAGACTCGTGCTATTTCTTCAACAGGACACTTCTGGGGCACTACTGCTACTGTGCCTTTTTACAGCTATTTACAGCCACGTGGGCACATCCGGTCTGAGGCGGTATTCCCAGGACTCCATGCCAAGTGCTCAGAGTCCCTGAGGGGTAACTTTGACCTTTAAGCTACTGCCTTTGAACCTGAGCTGCAGCCCCACTACACACAATTGTTCCTCACAGGTTGGGGGAGTGGGGGCTCTCAGAGGGAGGTAGAGGAGGTGTTGCTGCCTTGCAGCCAGGATGAAGGTCACAGAGACCAAGACAGAACATCCTCTGCCCTCCTGCAGCTTAGTCTTCCCTCCATCCAATACGTGGAGAGATGCCGTCTGGTTCGATCTGGGACGAAGTCCTTTGATGATCACTGCCTACCGTCCACCATTTCTGGGGATATGGAGGATCTGGTTAACATGACCCGCAGGGATGACTTCCTGGTCTACCTGCAGTGCTGGGAACTCTGTGAAGCCTACGATCTCTCCCTGACTGAGGACCTCCTCATGAGAGGTAGGGGCTTGCTTCAGGGGAGAGCCCGAGGCCTGAGCCATGGCTGATATAGCGTTGGCCTGACACTGGCTTCCCCATACATGCCAAGCCACTTTGGCCTTTGGCGGGAACACTGGGGAGAGGGGAGGGAAGGCAGATGGCCTGTCTGCTAGGTCTGAGACGCAGGCTCTGAAACACACAGGCTCCTTAGGTGAGATGCAGCTGGGGAGGATTCGGGTTCTGGAGCTCCACACACTTGTACCCATCTATCCACATGCACCCATATGAACATGTAGACACACACACACACACACACACACACACACACACGACAAACTCAAGCCCATGAGAAAATTGCCATCAAAACAGTTAACAAAGGCCAGGCAGGCAGTGGTGGTGCACACCTTTAATCCCAGTTCTCAGGAGGCAGAAACAGGTGAATGGATCTCTGCGAGTTCAAGGCCAGCCTGGTTTACAGAGTAAGTTCCAGGATGGCCAAAGCTACACAGAGAAACCCTGTCTTGAAAAACCAAGGAAAAAAAGTTAACAAAGTAGTTCTAAGGGCTGGGAATGGAGCTTAGTGGCCGATTGCTTGCTTATCAAGCACTCCCCTACACACACATTCATGCACGTGAATACACATACACAAGTAAGTCTAATTAACCTAGTGAAGTCAGGTTGAATCTTCCTGCCTCCAACCTAGGCTTGCTAAGTAGTGGCACCCTAATTTGCTGTTATAGACTGCTGTTACTGTCCCCTGGTGAGCAGGGTTGTCTAAGGTCCCTTCTGAGACTGACCTGCATGACAGTGCCGGGCACATGACAGAGACATGTGGGAGAGTTCAGGGGAACTCTATACCCTATTGTGTTTTGCAATTTCCAATGAACCTACAAACATCCAAAAATAAAAAGTTGGGCTGGCAAGATAGCCTAGCAGGAAAAGGCCTCTGATGGCAAGCCTCATGACTCAGGTCCAGTTCTTGGGACTCATTTAGTGGGAAGAGAAAGCCAGCTCCTCCAACCCCACAAGTTGTCCTCTGACCTTCACATGTGTATAGTAGTTCTCTCTCTTTCTCTCTCTCTCCCTCTCTTTCCCTTTATCTCCCTCCTCTCTCTTATAGATACATACACACACAGAGAATAAATAAATAAATGTATGTAATGTTACAAAGCTGAGAGCCAGTGAGATGGCTCAGTGGGTAAAAGCACTTGTCACCAAGCCTCATGACCAAGTTCAGTACCCAGACTCCACAGAAACGGAGAGAGAATGGACTCCCACACATGCGCTTTGCCTCTCTATTCGCCAAGCCATCTTGATGGCTCAGAAAAAATAATCTTTAAATAGAAGTGTGAATTTTTTTTTAGTCATTCCCATGTGACCCTAAAGTAGGCAACTTTGGCTAATGGGCATGCTGTCTTCCTTGCTGCCCACAGCACTACTGTATCCAGGAGACAAGATAATTTCTCTGAAAGAAGAAGTCCGCCCGATCCGACAGCCTGGAGGCTATTACATAGACGAGAGAATTGTCCACAGCCTGGCTGGATTTGGGTCCCGAGGCCTCCACAAGCTTGGGGCGAAGAAGATAGACAAGCTGAGTTTCAGGCTGTCCCTTCAGCTGCAGGGACTAGGACACTGGCATGTTGTGCCAGTATCTGTGCCCCTCTCTAGTCACTTCTGACTCGCCAGTCCCAAATGTCACCCTTAGTGCATGTCTTAGGACCACAGGCTTATACACTCATAAGATCAGTGGAAAAGACCAAAAGGGGGTGTTCAACCTACCCTGTGGCAGAAGCTGAGGGATTCTGCACAGGACAGGGACTAATTCCTTCCCTGTACTGCCACCCTGTGGCAGGCACACTCCAACAAGAGATAGGTTGGTAGCCCTGGGGGTAAAGAAGGCTGCCCTGATCCTTAGAGTAGACTGAGTTCTCTGAAATTAACTTCCTTTGAAGTGAAGCCACGTCCCCCTCCGCTCCCATCAGATGTGGACTAAGCAGTGGCCAACTACTGTGGCCAACATCAGTCGTGCCTGCAGAGGGGAGAATGAGATGGCACCCTGCAGAGGGATGGGGTGGTGTGGCAGAATGCCTGGGGTAGGCTGCAGTGCTTCAGAGTGGACATTAGACAGGCTTCCAGTCAATAGCCAGGTTACTGCGCCCTGAGCCCTAGCGTCTTTGTGTATAAAGTGGATGCAGACCATCTCACACCATGGGGGTCAGACAAGGGCCACAGTGTGGCTGATGAATCACACTGCACTTCTAGTGGTTTTTGTTTTGTTTTTGTTTTTGAGTACTGGGACAATCTAGGCCCACAACAGTTGTGGCCTGCAAGGTGCTGAGTGTGACCCAGGCTGGTAGTGGCTTAGAGAGCCTCTGAGATGTCCCTTCTAGCCTGTGGCTGACTGTCACCAATTCCCAAGCTGTGAATCCAGGAAGTGGGTAGCTACCCAGGAAAGAGACTTTTGGTTGTGTTTGGCCAACCACAGGTGTAAAAGAGAAAGAGTGGTTCCTAGCTAAAGGAGAGACATTGGCTCTCTCTCACCACTAGAGAGTAGACTGTAAAAGATCCTGAGGTCAGGCACTAGGTGTAGAGAATATACAAGGCATAGAGTTCAATCCTTTGCTCAGAAGAAAAAAAAACCCAGAGATTCTGAGGCCAGATGTGGGCTTGGGAAGGAATTGGTAATCAGTGATGCACGCTGGGCTAAAGGTATGGAGGGTGAGTATTTACCATGCTTATCCCACAAAGCTTGGCCTCTGGAAGGGGGAGCAGGAGTTGGGCTTTAGCGTCTACCAGTTGCTGAACATATCAACTATTTTGGAGGCCTCCCTCCCACAGATGAAGAAGCCAAGGTTTTCCTCTCTCTACCAACCTGGCTAAGCTCAGCACCATGGTGTATGGAGACATGGCTAGGGCCTCACCAGAAAACAAAGATGTTCAGGGCTCTGGTCTGAGACTTAGAAACACACCCCTATTGGCCTCCACCTGCTCCCCAAAGCCAACTTTTCCTGGAGTTTCTTTTTTTGTTTTTTGTTTCAAGACAGAGTTTCTCTGTGTGACTCTGACTGTCCTGGCACTCACTCTGTAGTCCAGGCTGGCCTCAAACTCAGAGATCCGTCTGCCTCTTCCTCCCAAGTGCTGGGATTAAAGGTGTGTGTGCCACCACTGCCTAGCTCCTGGAGTTTCTCTCTCCTAATAATGCCTCTTTCTATTCCCCGCTAGGAAAACATCAAAGAAACTCAAGAAAATGCACTTTCAGGAGTTCGAGGAATTTACGGGGTTTGTAGTGGTCCTGTGTGTCTGCTCGGAGGGCAGGGGTGAAGAGGAGAGGGCTGGCCTCAGAAGCAGCTATGAGACCTGTTCACATCGGACAAGATCCTAGGACTATTGCGGGGCTCCATGCCCAGGGCCTAAGCAGAAGAGCATTCAGAAAGTGTCAGGCAGGGTTGTGCTGGGGCCTCCTTTGAGTGAACTCATCTACGTTGTCACCAACAAGCCTGAGTTGCTCTGGATGTCCCAGTTATAGGAGAGGATACTGACACAGCCCTACATGTGAAGCTGTACCCAGTGAGTCTGGCTCCTGAGGCTAGATTCCAGACATGATATCCAAATGCTTCTGGCTGGGGTTGGGTGTAGCTTAGCAGCTGGGCACTAGCCTAGAGCATGTGAAGCTCTGGATTTTATGCCCAGCACTGCACAGGACAGGTGAGGCGGAGGGATGGGGGAGGCAAATCCTCTAGAGCAGTGGTTCTCAACTTGTGGGCTGTGACCCCTTAGGGGGTTGAATGACTCTTTCACAGGGGTCACCTAAGAACATTGGAAAACACAGATACTTACATTATGATTCATAAGAGTAGAAAAATTTTAGTTATGAAGTAGCAACAAAAATAATTTAATGGTTGGGGGGGGTCACTACAAGATGAGGAACTGTATTAAAGGGTCGCAGCCTTAGGAAGGTTGAGAACCACTGATCTAGTGCAAGTAGCACACATTAAGTTTGGGTTTAAGAAGCAATGACTGGGGCCTGAACTTAGCCACTCACTGGATTGTGATCTTGACCTCCAGACCTTTGTGTCTTCACTGTGAGGAGACCTGAGGTGTGCAGTGCTTTCCACACTGCAGAGGATGCTCACAGACCATGTGACCTGCTGAGAAGGAGCCCTGCCTGGTCTCCGTCACAGCGACCTTCCCTGCGTCTTTTCCTTTTCCAGGAAGCTGAAGGCCAAGAGGATCAGTGGTCCCTCATACACCCACCCCAATCACTTCTGGCCTGGTCACCTTCTGGACAAGCTGCGGCTCTACCTGCCCACTGTGGCCAGGGACCAGAGCCAGGCAATCTTCAGCTGTGTGGGACATACGCGCCATGCTTACCCAGCCACCTACCACTCTAAAGACTGGTGGCCCATGAAGGAATGTGCTTATATGACACATGCTTATTACGATGCAAACAAGGTGTACTCCATCAACTAGAGTGGCCTGGGGGCTGCTGGGTCAGAAGTCAGGGCCCACAGCTGCAGACGCGAGAGATCAAAGAGCCATACAAAAGAAACATTTTTAGGGATGGTCTGGAGCTGTGTCCCCTGATGCCAGTGTCCAGTGCCTGGGAGTGTGGATGTGTCCAGGCATACACATGCTGTTTGCTACCCTGTCATGACCTCTGCCCTTTTGAAATAAACCGGGTTATAGCTGACCTGTAGACCAGCTGATTTGATTTCCAACTAAAGGGCTGGGAAACTTGAAGGTGTAAGACACAGATTCCCCAGGACACCTCCTACCTCTCATCCTGGGACATTAGTGCACACAGGGATGCAACAGACAGAGTGTTCTCTGTAAAATGAGGTAGCAGCAGCTCTCACCTCCCCATGAGATTGCCCCCCGACCCTGTGGATCTTCAGAAATCAGAGCCATACTCTGGCTCATGGGCTTTCCCTACAATTCACTCACTAGACTTTCCCTTTGTCAAATGTACTCTGTAAGCTGCCATTAGCTATGTATTTCCATGTTCCAAGGGCCACTGAACGTCAGCAGCCTGTAGGATAAGCAGCCCTTGGAACGGGTGGGCGAGCCACAGGCACAGGAGAGCTCCAGTCCCACCCTACTTCTTGCTAGCTGGCTATCTCAGACAAGACACTTTACTTCTCTGGGTCTCTGCTTCCCTTTCTAGGCAGCACCTCAGAGCGAGTGGTCAGCATTCCTGCTCTCATCCCATCTCACTTTCTGTCGGGACCAAACATCCAATCTAGCATCTGTCCCCATCTTCTGTCAAGATCACCAGTGACATCTATTCTGTTATACAATCAAGGCTGTTTCAACTTTTTTTTAAAAAAAGATTTATTCTTGTCGGGCGGCAGTGGCGCAAGCCTTTAATCCCAGCACTTGGGAGGCAGAGGCAGGCGGATCTCTGTGAGTTTGAAGCCAGCCTGGTCGACAAGAACTAGTTCCAGGACAGGCTCCAAAACTACAGAGAAACCCTGTCTTGAAAAACCAAAAAACAAAACACTCAGGAGGCAGAGACAGACAGATCTCTGAGTTCAAGGCCAGCCTGGTCTACAGTGAGTTCCATGACAGTCAGGGCTACACAGAGAAAGATTTATTCTATGTGCTTGAGTGTTTTGCCTGTACGTATGTGTATGCGCACATGCATGTAGTGCTTACAGAAGAGGGCACTAGATCCCTGGGATTGGAGTTACAAGTTTGTGAGGCAACACTAGGTGCTGGGAACTGAACCCGTGTCCTCTGCAAGAGCAGCCAGTGCTCTTAACCACTGGGCCATCTCTCCAGCACTTGGTTTGGTTTTATATCCTCCTAAAATTAGATTTTTTTTTTTTTGGATTTTCGAGACAGGGTTTCTCTGTAGCTTTTGGTGCCTGTCTTGGAACTAGCTCCTGTAGACCAGGCTGGCCTCGAACTCACATAGATCCACCTACCTCTGCCTCCCGAGTGCTGGGATTAAAATTAGATTTTTCACAGTGATCTAAAAAACAAAAACTAAGCAAAATAGAGAAGTAACAATTTTAAAGCAAGGCAGCTGAATGGTTGGAGGCATGGATCTTGGAGCCATGTCTCCCAGATTCACTTCCCGTACATAACAAACGAAGGACAGAACGGAGTCACTGCATACAACCCTGGCAAGGACATACACTCCCATGGATGGCTAGCTATCCCAGCTTCATTTTAGATGTAAAGTTGGCCCTCCCTAGCCCTAGTCCCGCAGGTGCCTTCACAGATTCAACCAACTGAAAAATGAGAATAGTTGAAAGTAAAACTGCATCTGTATTAAGTCCACAGACGTGTGTGTGTGTGTGTGTGTGTGTGTGAGTGAGAGAGAGAGAGAGAGAGAGAGAGAGAGAGAGAGAGAGAGAGAGAGAGAGAGAGAGAGAGACTCACTATGTACTTCTGGCTGGCCTGGAACTCCCAAGGCGTTGAATTAAAAGAGATCGGCCTACCTCTGTCTCCCAGGTGCTAGGATTAAAAGGCATGCACCACCTCTTCTCTGTCATTATTTCCTAAGCAATATATAAATCTAGCACTTATTAATACATTGCCCTAGGTACGTACCATAAGGAGAGATAATTTAAAACATATGAAAGATGCGGGAAGGCTCCGTAGCACGTCACATTCCAAAGAGGTTTGAGGTTTTATATATTCTGAGGTCTTAGGAAGGTTGCTCAATCAGCCCCTGGGGAACCCGTCAAAGAAGTATCAGCTTGCGACCTCCTAGCCACTAGGAGGCGCACTCGAAAATAAACTTATATTAAAAACCGATTGAGTTTCCACTTCAGCGGAAGTAAGGTGCCCACCTCGCAGGTCTTATCTCAGAAAGAATTCCAAATTTCTTAAGTAGTCCCAAGAGAAAGATACATCTTTAATTCATTCCAAGATGTTAATGTCTACTATAGAACACTGGTACATTGGTTTGCTTTGTCCAGCATTACTTCTCCGACACATCTTAGGGTACTTTGGAGAACCCAGAGCCGGAAGTGCTTCACTTTTTCCTTCCAGGACCTGAGGCTTCTTCCCATCACCCCTTGCGCGCCACCGCCCCTTCCTTCTTCCTCGGCGCTACCGGCGAGGTGGCTGCCATCTCCTTCGCGGTGAGTCTGCATCGCCGGCCATCCGCCCGTCTGTGGGCTCGGCACGGCCCAGTCGGCGGGAGGAGAGGCCTTAGCATCGCTAATTTGGGGCAGCCTCAGCGTCGGACTCCGCAGAGGCGAGCGCGCACGGGCTGGGCCTACTGGCCACTCGCGCTACTACGGAGGCCGCCTAGGGCGAGGCAGCAGCCGGGGCCGGTTTGTGCCATGCGGCCGGTGGACTTGGGGTGCCGCACGTCGTTTCCCCTCCACTCCCTGGCTGCTGGGCCGCTTGTGAGCCTTAATAACGGGAAGGACCGCCGCTCTCTGGCCTTCGAGGTGCCAGGGAGCAGAGATGATGGCTGAGCATTTGTTCGTTGGATATTTAGTGCGTGCCCGACAAAGCAGGTTGTGGAGGGAACAGAGAAGGAGCCTTTGTGTTGGCGATCCGGGAGGGACACACTGGTGATGTGTAAGTAGGGTGGTCTAGCTTGGTTGTGAAGCTTTAGTGGGGTGGGATTTGTTGCCTCTTGCCTACCAGAATGGCTTGCTGCAGGTTATAGGTCAGCGGCTGCCATTCATTGAGGTCAAAGTGGCTGAGGTGACCCCGACCTCTTGAGATCGCGTCTGGAGAGTGACTAGTATTCTGCCAGCTTCGGAAGCAGGAGGGAGAACAAGCCTAGCAGAGGTACCCATTCCATTCCCAGTTGGCTCAGTAGCTGGTGATTGGAAGACACTCTGCAACATCACTCAGGCCTTGGACAAGCAGCTCTCCTTCCTGGTTCTTCGATAACGTGGATCTGCCTCTTTATAGGCATCATGGCTGCCCTCCGGCCTCTGGTGAAGCCCAAGATCGTCAAAAAGAGGACCAAGAAGTTCATCCGGCACCAGTCAGATCGATATGTCAAGATTAAGGTATGTATGCGTTCCTGGGTGGAAGTGAGTGCTGAGGTTAAGTTTTAAGCACACATTTCTGGTGTCGCCTGTTCTGGGCAGTCCGTTGATTAAAGTTGCTTTGAAAATGAGACTTTTCCTGTGTGTGACGGTCCGGGGACCTTCTCCTTCCCGTCATGTGGGTCCATGTGATCGATTTGGGTTGTCGGCTTGGCAGCAGGCACTTCCCCTGAGCCATCTCTGCACCTGACATTTTTTAAAGATCTATTTGTGTATATATTTTATACGAATGGGTGTTTGCCTGCATATCAGATGGGAGTGCTGGGAATTGAACTCAGGACCTCTGGAAGAGCAGTCAGTGTGCTATTGTGTGTGTGTGCGTGTGTGTATAAAACTTTTAAGTGTATTGATCTTTTTCCTGCATGTATGTCTATGTCAGGGTGTCAGGTCCTCTGGAACTGGAATTGCAGGCAGTTGTGAACTGCCATGTGGGTGCTGGGAATTGAACCTGGGTTCCCTGGAAGAGCAGCCAGTGCTCTTAATTGCTGAGCCATCTCTCCAGCCCCATACCTATCTTACTCTATGAGGCAGGACTTCTCACTGGGCCCAGGGGTCACCAGTTGTTGGCTGGGTGGGCACTCTGCCTTAGGCAGGGCCCCGCCCCACCCCCTTTTTTTTCCTGAAACAATCACAAATGGAAAGCTCTGTTGAATTTCGATCTGAGTGCTAGGGGTGGAGAACAGGGCTTCATGCATGCCAGACAAACTTCTACCAACTGAGTCACATCCTCAGCCTTTGGTGTGTGTGCTTTATGGGACAGAAAACTTGGGTCTTTAGAAGAGTGTGCAGTTAGTCCTGTCTTATTTTGACTTATGTGTGTCTGAGTTTGTGATAGGTATAGGGAGGTTTGGTTTTTTGGCTGAGTCACAGCCTTGGGAGCTTTTAGGGTTTTGTTGTTGTTGTTAAAAGTGTGTAAAGAAGCACACGCCTTTAATACCAGCACTCAGGAGGCAGAGCCAGGTGGATCTCTGTGTTCAAGTCTAGCCTGGTTTAAAGAGCAAGTTCCAGGACAGCCAGGCTACACAAAGACCCCATGTATGATTTTTTTAAAAAAAAAAGTGTATAAAGAAGTAGGAAGGTAATATTACCCAAATGTGCCTTCTGTATGGCATGTCCCCTTTGAATTTAGCCCCCTTCCTGCCAAGTAAGAGCTGGCAGTTCACAGAGACTAACATGCCTGTGTGTCTTCAGCGAAACTGGCGGAAACCCAGAGGTATTGACAACAGGGTGCGGAGAAGATTCAAGGGCCAGATCCTGATGCCCAGCATTGGTTATGGGAGCAACAAGAAAACCAAGCACATGCTGCCTAGCGGCTTCCGGAAGTTTCTGGTCCACAACGTCAAGGAGCTGGAGGTGCTGCTGATGTGCAACAAGTGAGTTGGGCGCTAGCCTTGTAGGAGTGCGCCTGCCTCCTAAGAGCTTAGAGGATGCTTGTTAGGGGTCCAGATGTTGCCTTGGTTGAGAGGGGGGCACGTGTGCTCAGGTTTGAGACCTAAGACTGGAGAAAAGGGAGGACCTCCCTTGATGCAGTGGGTGTTCCATGTGCTTCACGGTCCTGTCTGGAACGCAGTTGTAGTGGTGTGAGACGAGGAAGGAGTCCAGCCTTGCTTGGCTCTGCTGTGATAAGGGGATTTGCACAGTGACACAGGTATGTTGAAGCTGAGAAAAGGATGCAGACACAGATGCAGAGAGGAGGTTGTGGGATATTCTGGGCACTTTTGATAAATTAAAACCTTTGTAAGAGATGCATGGTCAAAGCCAAGGTCTGCCAGAAAATTCCCTTGACACCGGTCTGGGTTTGAGGATGTAGTAGGAACACAGTTTATTTTTCTTTCTTGGTTACTGTGTTGGGAAACTGCATTTATTTTTTTCCCCAAGTAAATTAGGACTGCAGAGAGTGATTGAAGGTAGTGTATGTTTGGGTTTATAAGGATATGTTCTCTAAGGTGGCTGGAATACAGATGGAGGGCGTCAGCATGGGGAGTTGATTATGTACAGAAGGCAGGTTGGTGGCTGAGTGTCCATGTGACAGTGTTCTGTCTCAGTGGTGTGTGCAGCGTTGGTTGGTGCTGCTTTCTTATGGCTACACCTCATCTGCCTGAGAGCAGCTTGGCATTGTTTATCAAAGCCGGCAGGTGCACCTGCTCACTGCATACTGTCTGGGCATTTCCCCGTGTGACTGAGAAGAAGGGGAAGTTGAAAGGCAGTTGTAATAGAAAAAACCACCGAAAACAAAGTTTCTGGGTGGTAGAGTCATGGTGGGTGTGTGCTGCTTATGGTTGTGGGTGCAAGAAACAAGGTACATAGGCTTCGTGATCAAAGGGTAATTGGCTCTGTCCCCCAGATACAACCTCCAGTGTTGTATCTCTGTGAAGCGAGGGGTCTGTCTGGGATTTCGTGGTCACCTCCATTACTGGGGATGTGCTCATCAGGACAGTTTGTGGGCACTCTGGGGTGACACAGGCAGTGTTTATTGCTCATTCTACTTGAACCGTGTTCCTCACAGTGGTTGCAATGAAAGGTTTGGGCTCCTGGTGGAAGAATTCTGGGTTAGTCAGTGGGGAAGGGAAGAACCTCAGGCTGGTGAGGATCCAGCTTTCCCTTGTGAACCAGTTAGGTCTTGTCACTGCCATAGACCACTGCAGAAGCCTTGGTGCCTTCAGGGCTCAATGAGCCATTTGCCAGGGCCCTCTGCCTAGCGGTGGAGTGGGAGGCAAGAGGCAGGTGACCTTCTCTGGCGTGCTTCCTGCTCACTGGCATGCTTCTCTTTCAGATCTTACTGTGCTGAGATTGCTCACAATGTTTCCTCCAAGAACCGAAAAGCCATCGTAGAAAGAGCAGCACAGCTGGCCATCAGAGTCACCAATCCCAACGCCAGGCTACGCAGTGAAGAGAATGAGTAGATGGCTTGCATGCATGTTTTATTTGTGTTTAAATAAAACCACAAAAACTGCCAACTTGGTATTTTCTGCCCGTTTGGAGATTGGTCTTTACTTCTTAGTCCCCAGTGGGACCTCCAGTTGAGAGGGTTTGTGCACAGTCAAGCAGGGCTCAGGAAATGTCATACTAGCCTTGGTTGCTCAAAGATGGTGTGAAGAAGAGGGGAAAGAGGGCTTGGCAAACAGTGTGGATCTGCAACATTGGGAATTCAGACCCAGTGAAACCATGGAGTGGAGTCTGGGGCCTGGCCAGCCTCTGCTTAGCCTCACTCAGGACTGACATCCAAAGTGATTGTCTTTGAGAATTCATGAAACTGGCAGGTGTATTTCTGTCACATGAGATGCTGCAGAGGGGCAGTCATGGGGTGATCTGGTTTTAAGGTGATGTTCTGTAACAAGCAGGGTCTCCAGTCCTCCACTGTTTAAAGTTAAGAGGGGTGTGGCAAGGGACACTCATCAACTAGACAGGAATGCAATGCAGCCTCTCCTGTCACCTTTAGAAATGAGGCTGGTCTAGATTAGATCCTGTCAATTGAAAATGCCTCACAGCTCCCTTGAGTACCCAGGATACTAGCAGCCCTATTAATCCCCACAAATAGAGCTGTAGCGTGAACTGGTTGTTTTAAGGACTTTTTTCCTTGCTGTAGTCTGGGTTGAGCCTAAGGTAGTCTGCATGGCAGACAAGTGCTCCACCATTAAGCTACTTTTTTTTTTTCCGAGACAGGGTTTCTCTGTGGCTTTGGAGTCTGCACTGGAACTAGCTCTTGTAGATCAGGCTGGTCTCGAACTCACAGAGATCCGCCTGTCTCTGCCTCCCGAGTGCTGGGATTAAAGGCGTGCGCCACCACCGCCCGGTTTTGAGCTACTTTTTTAATCTGGTGTTTTGTCTGTTCCCTGAACCCTTGGGACAGGAGTTGTTGCCATTGGACTGGGAATTTAACCTAGGTCCTACGGAAGGGCACTCTCCTGTGACACTGAAGTATTTCTCCTGAGTGTAACTTTTACAAACGGTCTTACTAAATTGCTCATTATGACCTTAATCTTGTGATCCTGCCTCAACCTCCTAAACAGCTGGAGTAACAGGTCTGGGCCAAGTCGGCCTGGAAACTATTGAAACGGGATAATCATGAGGAAGCAGGGCATGGTGTGGTACATGCCTGAGGCAGGCAGATCTCTTGCGAGTGGCCAGTCCAAGGCCACTAGGGCTGTTGCATAGGGAAACCTGTCTCAAAAAAAAAAAAAAAAATCATGTGAGAACTTCTGTTCTTTAATTCAGATCACAAAACTGGCCTCAGCCGGTAGTGACACACACCTTTAATCCCAGGCAGAAGCTGGCGGATCTCTCGGCCAGCCTGATTACAGAGTGAGTTCCATAACAGACTAGGCTACACAGGAATGCTGCCCTAGAGCGGGGGTGGTCCTGGCCTGTCAGGCTCGAATTTTCAGTACTAACGACTACACACCCAGGAAGAATACAAACTATTACACACCTTAGTTGGTGAGGTTAGAGGTGTTTCCAATAGTGGGCCCAAGCCTGTCTAGTGATCACACCATCTTCCCTGGAAACAATTTTTACTAGACTAACTAGAAATGAGGCATTCTGAGTTTCTCGGGCCCAGACCCAGAATTGCCTGGCACTACGCAGCCCTATCCTTGGCCAGGATGCTAATTTCTGACATTTGGAGTCCAAAGTAGGAAGCCAACCCCTACAGTCGGATGCTGGCCTCTGAACTGGTGGAGGGTGCAGTGTAAAGGTGGTGGAGAGCATTACTCCAGCGTGAATGACTGTCCTGAGTTAGTGGGCCCAGCTCTGGCACTGGGCCCTAGAAGGCACAGGCTGGCTGGGAAGGACAGGAGAGGCCAAAGCCCATGGGGCGGGAGGGGAGGTTGGTGGTGGGGACAGCTAGCTGAGTTGCATAGAATCCATGCTGGGTCCAGAGGCTGAGTCTTTCTGGATGCTCTCGAAGAGGGTAGTGAGCTCTGGGTTGGATCGGATCTGGGCAGAGAAGTCAGCCATACTGGGGCTCTTCCGGACCTCGGGGTTGGTCAGCAGGGCAGCCACTGCCCGCATTGCTGAGCGCTTCAACTCATCCTGCTTTTCCAGCTCCTGCTTCACAGAACCAGCCTTGACCTGCAGAGGGAGACAGTGTCCTTACTGAGCCCATGTTACCAATTGGAAACATAAAGGTTTCAGGTTAATGAAGGCCTGATTTCAATCTGATTGACATCAATTTCATCTTTATCTGCTAATGTGTTACATGAAAAATCACAACTTTGGGACTGGGTATGTGGCTTTGTTGACAGAATGCTTCTGTGTTTGATGAAAAAGGGACCTGTCCCAGCAGCACATAAACCTGGTTAGTGGTACACAGCAGGTAATCCCAACACTGGGGGCAGGGGCAGGAGGAACAAGTCAGGTAATCTTTGGCTCTGTGTTGAGCTCAAGGCCAGCCTGGGCTACAGGAGTGTCTGTGTCTTGTCTCCCCTCTTCGTCTCTTGTCCTCCTTTCCCCTTCCTTCGCCTTCCCCACCCATACAAAGAAAATGAAAAATAGCTGGGCGGTGGTGGCACATGCCTTTAATCCCAGCACTCGGGAGGCAGAGGCAGGCAGATCTCTGTGAGTTCGAGACCAGCCTGGTCTACAGAGCTAGTTCCAGAACAGGCTCTAAAGCTACAGAGAAACCCTGTCTCGAAAAACCAAAAAAAAAAAAGAAAAAAGAAAATGAAAAATTAATGGGCCTGGTGGCACAGACTTGTCCTAGCTACATGGAAGGCAAGAGCGGAGGAAGGAATCGCTTTGAGGTCTACCTAGGGCGGATCACGGGGTTTTTTTGTTTGTTTTTTAAGGAAAACAAAACCACTACTCTTGAGTTTCTCCTTAAAACTGAAATTCTTGACCCTCTTCCTGGCTAAATCTTATCCTTTCAAAACTCAGTGGGCGGGGTTAGGGAGATGGCAGAGTAGCTGCTGTACAAGCCAGAGGACCTGAGTTCAGATCCCACATAGGAGCTGACACAAGCAGATCCCTGCAGCTCAAGGGCACCCAGCCAAACTGAACCAGTGAATTCAGCTCAGTAAGAGACCCTCTCAAAAAACAAAAACAAAATGCTGGATGTGGTAGCACATACCTTTAATCCAGCACTTTGGAGGCAGAGAAAGGTGGATCTCTTGAGTTCTAGACCATGGTCAACATGGTTCCAGGACAGCCAGGGTTACAAAGTGAAACCATATGAAAAAAAATGTGGCAAGATCAAGGAAGACGACTCAACTCAACCTCTGACCTCTAGACACACAACTCACAGAAACAAGTCACACACACACACACACACACACAAGTTCTTACTGGGTCCCTGAATGTGCCAGGCTGTTACCAACATTCCACGACACCTAAACCCCAGATTCCCCTCAAGACCTGAGACATTCCCTATAAGGAATGGCTCTGCCCTGGAGCAGCCAGCCAATCAAATCAATCGATCACTCCCCAGCTGGGATCATGTGCAGCATTGTACACTGGGTCCCTGGAGCAGCCAGCACCCAGGAGGTTTTAACGAAGGACTCTCTCAGCCTGTGAAGCTGTCTAGCCCTTGGTAACAGGAGGACATTGTAGGGCAGCAGGGATGATGGAAGCAGCTAGCACACCACTTCAGTACGCATGGCACAAGTGAGTAGGGACTAGACCTGCCAGGCACTCCAGGGCCCAGGCAGGGTAGGGCAAGGCATACCTTGGCAGTACAGGTGGCTCTGAGTGGCTCGATGAGCCGGTCCACCCTCTGCAGGACTGGTGCAGGACAGAGGGTGGCCAGCCGGGCCAGCATGATGAAGGTCAGCATCTGCCCAAGGAAGCAGAAGGAACTCTTAGTGAGATAGGCTCCAGACCCAAGGGAAGAGCAGGCTTGCACCCCACAAACCCACAACCAAGTCCTTTCAGGGCCCTGCCCAAGACTCCCACTCTTTGGTCTTAGTTAGAAGGATGTAAATAGTGATACTGAATCTTGCCAGTCATTCTCAGATGTGTGAGGATAGCTGAAAAACAAAAGACATAGGGTGGGGCAGTTTGCATGTTCACAAGCCTCTGGCATGGATCTGAGAAGGACCACAGCAGCTCCTCAGCTCCACTGACACAAGCTTGGACGTGCTGCATTTAGATATGGCTTGAGTATGTATCACAAAAGCCCATGTGCTGGAAGCTCGATCCCCAGCGTAGCAATGCTGAGAGGTGATGGAACCTTCAGGAGTTCAGCAATGGCTAGGTTACTGGAGATGGTATTGTTGGAAGGCGTTAATTTAGGTCTCTGATAAAATGAGCATCCTCATGCCCGATTCTGCCATGTGACCACTTGTGCAGTTGCCTGCCCTGTGACATCACCAGAGTCAAGCAGATCCAATACCAGGCTCTGAGCCTCCTTTTCTTAAGAAGACCCAGTCACAGCTTATTTTTTCTTTATAGTAAGAGAGAACAGTCCGGCTGTGGTGGTGCACACCTTTGATCCCAGAACTATGGAGTCCGAGGCCAACCTGAGCTACAGAGTGAGTTTCAGGACAGCCAGGGCTACACAGTGAAATCCTTTCTTGGAAAACAACAACAACAACAACAAAAACCCACAAAAAACAAACTAAGTAATAAAAACCACAAACAGACTAGTCCAATGGAAATCTGGGAATTTACCTAGCATTAAGGATTATTTTCAAAAGGAACAACTATTTTTCATGTAAATTCCCTTAATTTTTAAATGTTGGTAACATTTGAAACAATACAAAGCAAAAATGGCATAAGCCATTTCAATATTAGCAGATTTGGATCTAGTGTACCCAGAGTGCACACCCTGAGAAACATCTAAAACCTGGTTCCTTGTTCCTGACAGAAAGTGGCACAGCTGTCACTTTATAGGAGGGATAAACAGGCAGGGGCCTAATGGTGCCTGGCTCCCCTTGCTCTGAGCTGGGCCTGCATCTAGAAGGGCACACTTACTCGGATGTCATAGTGGTCCTTCAGCCCATCCTCCACGTGGTTCAGGAACTCGCAGATGTCCAGCTGGCCCAGGCAGCTCTCCAGCAGCGAGTACATGCACTCGAAGGCTGCCTTCCTCACGTCCAGCCCATCATCCACCGTGTGCTTAAAGGGCCCCATCTCCACCTGCAGGGAGGAAGGACACAGAGGTTTGGGGGGTGCAAAGCCCCTCTACAAGTTTCTGCAACTCACCCCACCTGCTCAGCATTGTGTCTTGGCCCCAAGTCATGCCTCACACTATCGAGCTTCAGGAACCAGCTCAGCTTGCAGCATCCTTTCTCCCAACGGTCATACCCGCTGAGCAGGCAGGGTCAGGTCCTGTGGGGTGTGCATGTATGTGTAGGACCTCAAGTACACTGAGCACATGTTCTACAACTGAGCTGCAACTTTTGCCTGACAGATGACATCTTACTTGAGTCCTAAGGATGTCTTAGGAAGGTCTGGGGATAAGGCTTGCCTAGCATACAAAGACCCAGGTTTGATCCCCAGCACTGAAAAAAGAGAACATGATGGCACACGTCTGGAACTCAGCTCTCAGGAGATGGAAGCAGGAGGAGCAGAAGTGTAGGGTCATTCTCTGCCTAGACTACATAAAATTCTGTCTCCAGAACAAAGTGCAAACCTTAGGAAGAAGATGCTGTTAACAATCCCACTCAACAGGAGGATGGCTTAGCGGTTAAGAGCACTGCCTGCCCTTCCAAAGGTCCTGAGTTCAATTCCCAGCAACCACATGGTGGCTCACAACCATCTATAATGAGGTCTGATGCCCTCTTCTGGCTTGCAGACATATATGTAGACAGAATATTGTATACATAATAAATAAATATTTTTTTTTAAAAAAAAAACAATCCTAGCCGGGCGGTGGTGGCACACGCCTTTAATCCCAGCACTTGGGAGGCAGAGGCAGGCGGATCTTTGTGAGTTCAAGACCAGCCTGGTCTACAAGAGCTAGCTCCAGCGCAGGCTCCAAAGCCACAGAGAAACCCTGTCTCGAAAAACAAACAAACAAAAAAAACAATCCTACTCAACAGACACGAAAACTAGGTTCAGAGAGGTAACTGACATCCTCAAAGACACACAGCTGGTGAATGCAGAACGAGACTCAAAGAACCAAGTCCTCTGAAGTTTTAACCATGAGATCTATCTGGCTTCTAATAGTAAAGTTTCTGCCTTAAACCCCAACTGAAATGCCCTTCTTTTAGAAACTTTCTCCAATCCCTCTCGAGAGCACTGCTTCCTCCTCAGCCCTCCACAATGTGCTATGGGATGACTCGACTGTCAGTCACCTAACTCCCTACCCCCTTAGTTCTCTCCACTAGTCTGGCCCTACTAATCCCCTCTCTACTGGAGGCCAAGCTGAGCACCACGGTGGCAGAAGCCAAGTACAGTGTAGCTGTCTGAGTCCTGGAACTTGAAACTGGTGGATTCACAACAGTTGCTGACATTACAACCCAATAATCCTACATGCTTGACACCTGAGGTTCAGGAGCTTGAGTTTGGTTAGATTGTGGTTTTCAGAACGTTTGCTCATTCAAAGAGACATCCTGGAGAAGGGACCCAAGTCTAAACACAGAATCCATTTATGTATAATAAGCCCCTCTTCATATGCCTGAATATAGTTTCAGATAATATTTGTAGGGTTCCTACATTTTAATTAGAACCTGTCACAAGATGTCACGGGTGGCAGCACATTTGGGAACTAGGATGCTCACGCTGAACATGCCCCTCTAAGCACCAGAGCTGCCCCAAGTGCTTAGGGCACATTCCTGTGGTACCGGCATGGTGGTTGTCCTCACTTAGCTCGAGAGGAAACTGACGCTCAGGGGGGCACTGGGATGCCCTGTCTGGGTCACAGCTGGGGAGTGGAGAGACATGACATGGCTGGGGTCATGTGACCCTGATGCCTGTGTGGGCTTCATTCCTAGAACTCAGTGAGCCTTGACAGCGAGGCCCAGGAGACTCAAAGGACAGCAAACAAGGGGCTAGGTCATGCCAGGTGCCCACGCTGCCCTGTACCTCTCGGATGAGGTCCCGGCGGATCTTAGTCTCCTGGTAGAGGAGGGGTAGGATGTCATCCAACAGGTCCCGGACCAGCGATGGTTTATTATGCACAGCTGAGTTGAAGAAAGTGAGTGTGGCCCGGCGCACATTCAGGTCTGGGTCCTGTAGGCTTTCCATGAACTCTGCTGCAGAGGTACAAAGAAGGACGTAGAAGCAAGACACAATGCCACGTCCATGCTATACCTGGTGACCCAGGCACCGTGAGTTGTGCAGACTGAAGGGCAGACATGTCCTGGACATCTACCTAAGTGAGACACACAGCCACCCTCACAGGACACATAAGAATGCATGGCTTCCTCTTAGCAGGATTTTTAGGAATGAGACGGCAGCAACTTCGGTGCACAGGGCTGAGGCTGGCACAGGACGGTTTTGTTTTGAGACGGGTCCTCACTGAATAGCTCCAGTTCCATCATCTTTCTGCCTTAGCCTCTGGAGTGCTGGATGACAAGTGAGCGCCATCTAGAGGACGGAGTCTGAAATGCTAAGCTGACGTGGCTACAGGAGCTTGCTTACCTGGAATCCACGACTCCTCTGACTAGGTCTTTTGGAGAGGTTTAATTTGGGAATTTGGACCATGTTTTATTTATATAGGAAGTACTGAGGATGGAACCCAGGACCCTGGCACATGCTAGGAACATGTGCTATCACTGAGCTGCATCCTCATCCAAAAAAATAGGAATACTGAAACGTGATAGTCTCCACTGCAGCCACGTGACCCGAGAGAAAATCACGTGGGCAGGCATGTTGCTGTCAGTGGGACCCCTGATGTATCCCACTGGGAGGAACTGCTGTCTTCTAGCAGAGCAAGACTCAACACTGGAACCTGGGGCCCTTGTTAGCCTAGGAATCTGACAAGTCTGAACCCTCTCTTGGAACTCAATTTCCTTATTTTTAAAATGGGATCAATGTCCTTTACAAGACTGGAGCTATGAGATTTAACTGATGAGATTTTTATTGAAGGGCATCTCATGGTATCCAACTCAAAAAGCTCAAAAACTGAGGCTCAAACAAGGTGGTGGCACACGCCTGTAATCCTAGCACTTGGGAGATAAGGCAGGATCAGGAGTTCAAGGTTACCCTCAGCTATATACAGTGAGTTTGAGTCCAACAAGGGCTATTCAGATTCAGTCTCTACAACAAACCAGCCTTGGGGGCTAGAGAGATGGGTCAAAAGTTAAGAGCACTGGCTGCTCTTTCAGAGGACCCGAGTTTGGTTCTTAGCACCTACATGGTAGCTCACAATTGTCCATAACTTTAGTTCCAGGGATCCAATGCCCTCTTCTAATCTCCACAGGCACCAGGCACACACATGGTGCACAGATATGTACAAGTGAAACACTACACATAAAACAAATCAATCTTACACACACACATATACACATGCACACACACCAACTAATAAAAATCAAAACAAAACAAACCATAATAAGGCAAAATAGAGATACCACTGGTGGCCCCTGGACATGCAACCACAGCAGCTCACCAAGGCTGGAAATCTGCCTGTGGCCATCCAGGTCAGGCCATGAGATGACTGAGACAAGGATACATTCTCTACTCAAGAGTGGTCATGCCACTGGCCCTTGGGTCTGCCACAGCACCCTGGCATGTGGGTCAGCACTCAATTTGATAGTTGAGACTGAAACAGCCTGCCTACATAAGTCAGTATTCACAGCCAAGGCTGGAGAATTCATCTCCCTCTACATTCCGTGGAGCTGCCTACTGGGTGAGGAGGGCTGGGATGCTGCTATGGCCCCCTGAGATGGTGTAAGCACTGGGTTTTGAAGGCAAGAAATCTGGTCCTGCAGGAGTTCCCAAGGGAGGGCCTGACCTACCCCACCAAGGATCCTCCAGCATTGACACCTTCAGACTAGGTCACGTGGGGCTCACCAGCTCGGACTTATGTTTTATCCTCAGAGCCATGTTGAGGGCACTTCCCACCCCAGTAAGCTGTTTCCAAGGAAACCTTTCTCAGAAACTTCTCATAGCCTCTTGACAGATGCAGAAGCAAGGTTTGTCAGGAAGAAGGGGCGTGCGTGGATGACCAGAGCCTGCTGGTGACAAAGGGATCCAAGGCAGATCTCCTCACTCAAGAGTCTGCTCCTGATACCCATGACAGAGGGAGAGCTGCTTTTGAGTGTCTGACATCCTTGGCTAATTTGTAAGACATCCTACCAAGCACCAGGGTGTGGGGACTAGGTGCAGCCGAGACAGGGAATGGGGGACACATACCAATGTAGCTCTTCAGGAGGGGGTCGATGGAGTGTGGCTGGTCTGAAATGAGGAACTTGACTGCAGTGATGACCGTGCTCCGGGTGTATGGCTGACCTGCAAGAGAGGCGACAGTGTGAGGCGGGGACACCTGTAGGCCCGTGGTAGCGAAACACAGTACACCCTCTCCCTATTTGAGAAATACCTCCTCCTAGGAAGTCCGTGTGATTATTCCCTGTGGCAGCCTGGAACCTGCCCAGTTCTCCCTCCTGTAGCTAGGACATTAAGTGGCTGGGTCTGGACACCACACTGCAGGTGCAAACCGAACACTAGGACCCGGGAAAGTCCTGTCTCTGGACAAGACTACACTGCATTTTTCTGACACCCTCTCCATCCAAACTCACATAATGATGAAATGTTAATTAAAATAATGAAGCCGGTGTGGTAGTGACCTGCCATACTGAGGACCTATGATTATCTCCAGGAGTTCGAAGTCAGCCTGGGCTACAAAGTAAGTCCGTCTCAAAAATAAACAGAATTATGAAGAAGGACTAGTAGTCTGTGTTTAATACAAGAGAGACGATCTCAGAGAGGCCAAGCTCACATTTAAGGCCACAGGGCAGAGGCCAGGGGAACTTTTGGCAGGCTGGAGGCATAGAGCTTAAGTCTCCTAAGCATGACGTCATGAAGGACTCATTTTATTTCACTCTTGTTGCTGAGTAAACTAGTTGGAGAAATGAAGGGTTCACACAGATCCCTAAGGATGGAGGGTAATGCCAGGACAGGACATGGCTCAAATACCAGCTTGGTCCCCAGTTAAACTCGTGCAATCTTTGGGACTGAGGCCCAGTCGGTAGAAGCAGGTTGCCTTGATGGTTACACTGTCTTTGAAACCAGCCTGTTTCCTGACCCATCAAGATGTGAACAAGCCACTCTGTAAGCTCCTCCACCATGAGTCCTCACACCATGCCCTCCCATCCATGGCTGACTATCCCCCCCAAATGGTGGTCCTCTCTGAAGCTGCCCTCCATCAGGTATTTTCTCACAGCAGTGAGAAGGGTAACTCCTACGACACATGTCCACAGCAGGGGTTATAAAATGACATCACATGGTTTTATTTTGACAATGATGATGTTTTTAAAGACAGGGTCTCTCTATGAAGCCCTGGAACTGAGTATGTAGGACAGGCTGATCTATATTTCACAGAGATCTTCCTGTCTCTGCCTCCTGAGCGCCAGGATCAAGGTGTACACTACTATTTCACTCTATTTACTTAGTATTTGTGTGAGATGCTAGGAATGGAATCCATGGCCTCATTCATCACAGGCAAGCACTCTATCACCTAGTGACAGCCACAGCCTCAGCCCCTTATTTCTTTCCTTTTCTTGAGTAAAAGTCTCACTAAATTACACTGAAAGGCCTTCAACTTCCGTAAGCAGGTAAGCCTTGAAGTCATAATCCCGTCCCAGCCTCCCAAGTAGCTAGGATACATTCCTAGCTATGGAGTTATATATCTATAATCTCATATGCCTAATGCCATCATGAAACTTTAAATTGTATTTTCATACCCTTAGTATCTTCAGAGGACAGGATCGAGGATCTCCTTGGATACTAAGTCCAAGGACACCAAGCCCCTTCCACAAAACAGCATGGTGTCTACACAGAACCTAGGCACACTCTCTCAGGTACTTCCAATCTTTTCTATGTTGTTTACATGAAACATGTCAATAGTAGTTAATCTATACTGTTTAGGAAAAAGGGGCTTGCCAGATGGCTCTTGCTATAAAGACACTTGTTACCAAGCCTAATGACCTAAGTTCAATCCTTGGGGTCTACATGACAGAAGGAGAAAACTGACTCCCATAAGTTGTCCTGTGACTCTATATGCATGCCACAGGAACACATGCGTGCACACACACACACACACACACACATACACACACACACACACACACACACACGTGGTTTTTTTTTTTTTGTTTGTTTGTTTGTTTTTTGAGACAGGGTTTCTCTGTCTGTGTGGCTTTGGAGCCTGTCCTGGAACTTGCTCTGTAGACCAGGCTGGCCTTGAACTCACAGATCCACCTGCCTCTGCCTCCTGAGTGCTGGGATTAAAGGCATGCGCAACCACTGCCCAGCTAATGTCATTTTTTTAAAAATAAAAAATAAAAATAAAACAAGGAAAATTTGCACATGTTCAGTACAGATGCATTATTTTCCCGGAACATTTTTGATCCAGGAGCGTTAAATCTATGATGCAGACCCCTTGGATGTTTGTGGTAAAGGACACTCAAAAATCCTCGGGCTGGAGACGTGGCTCGCCAGTTAAAAGCACTGGCCACTCTTGCAGAAGAGCCGAGTTTGTTTCCGAGCACCCATGTGGCAGCTCACAGCTGCCTGTAATCCCAGTTCTAGGACATCTGATGTCTTTTTCTGGCTTCTGAGGGCATTGCATGTATATGCACACACATATATGCAGGCAAAATACCCATCCATATAAATCTTGAAATAAGTAAATCTTGAAGAAAGACAAAACAAAGACCTTGTCCCTCTTTCCCAGAGACCATGCAGGAGGAAGCCTGTACATCTGAGAAGCATGTTTCTATCTGGCTTCTTTTCCTTGATTAACAGGCATGTGACTCTCATCGCCAGTGATCTGCAAAGTTGTGTAGACGCTTGGAGACCGAGTGCCCACCTCGTGGTGGGCTAACTTGGGCCCTTGTGCCCTTACCTGCAGCAAGCTGTTTCCGGAACCGGGGCAGGAGGAAGGGAGGGTTCACCAGCACTAGCTTCCCAATGCACTCAGCCACCACACACCGAGTGCCTTCCTCAGGGCTCTCACAGCGCTGGAAGAGCAGAGCCCAGACATCCTCAACATAGGGCTTCAGGTTGTCAGGTTGGGTGGCCCCCAGGGCCTCCCTGAGTGCATGCAGCAGCAGGTACTGTCGCCGGGGCTCAGCCTCGATCTGTGCCAGCAGGAAGGGCAGGAAGTCAGGCAGGTTGCCAGCACCCACACGGCCCAGGGCATAAGCAGCTGCAGCCCTCACGTCCTCACTGGGAGACCCCAAAGCTTCCAGAAGCACGGTCTTCAGCTCTCTCTGGGGCCCTGGCCCAGCCACTTGGCCCACCTCAGCCAGTGATAGAAATGCCAAGACTTTGACCCCTGTGCTTGAGTGGGGCGACTTGGCATCGCTGACCAGGCGGCTGGCAGTGCCTGCTGCCTCCTGGGGACAGGCGGCTGAGAGGGCAGCCACACACCGGGCCAGTGAGTGAAACACCTGCTTGTGCAGGCCAGGCCCTCCATCCTCAGCCTGGTTGTAAACAGGGGCAGTGAGCAAGCTAATAAGCTCAGAGTACTCCACACATGGGGGGCGGGTTCCCACCAGCGCCTGCAAGAAGCCTTCAGTGGCTGCCAGTACCCCAGCAGGCAGCAAGGGTGAGTGCAGCAACCGCATCAACTCCTCCAGAACAGGTCCACTGACTTCCACCAGAGAAGAGGGCTGGGCCTGGGTAACAGTGGCAAGGAAGTCGACAGCCAACTGGGCCACATGCATATCGTTCTCACTGACCAGAGCCGGCAGCTCAGCCAGCACAGCCCGAACGGCAGGTGGAGGCAGGCCAAGGCCCTGACTCTGAGCCAGAGCATCCAGAGCGGCCAGGGTGGCCAGCCGCAGTGCCCGCTGATTCTTGCGTAGAAACGAAGCCAAGATAGGCAGTGCTTCGGCCAGGATAGGCTGCAGGTCAAGTCGCAATGGGGACACAGCCACCAATGTCAGTGCCTTGACAGCAGGCAATCGGGTGATCTCATTCCGGAGGCGGTCCAAGAGAAGCAGAAGTGTGGGCTCTAGGTCATCCCCAAGTCGGTCACCAAGGTGACCCACAAGGTGGCCTACACAAGAGATGGCCCGTTCCTTCACCTCCTGATCGAGGTCAGTAGCACGGAGTCGTGCTAGGGTAGCTGTGGACATCTCTCCAACATATGGCTCAGGGTCCAGCATACGAGGCCTATCTAGTGGCCACAGGGTCCGCACCAGCTCCTGGAGTACCAGTAGGGCCTCAGCTGCCACCTTGTAGAAAGGGTCAGCCACGCAGGAAATCACAGGTGGTAGGAGGGTAGGCAGGTGTGGGTGGAAGGCCTCTGCTGGCTCTGTACACAGAAGCCCCTGCAGGAAGGCCAGGGCATCCATACGAACGGTGGAGGAGTTGGAGTGGTCAGCCAGGGAAAAGACGATTCCTGCAGGTGGGAACGAAGGTTAGGGGCCCTTCAGTGTGCTTCAGTCTGGGGATGTAGTGACCAAGGAAGGCCACTAAACCAAAGTATCCAAACCTCCCAGAAGCCACCAGAGCGAAGGGAAACAAGGCCAGAATTCACTTGAAGCCACAAAGAAGGCTTGGAAGCAGCCTTTCTCCCTGTGGCTAGAGGGGAACCTCTGTGGGCTATCATTGCACAGAGCTCTGCCCAAAAAATAACACCTGGGCTCCCAGGAATTGAGGGCTCAGAATAGGGTAGGGATCTGTGTTCTAGAAGAGACCCAAGAGTAGAGAGCCAGCTGTAGCCCAGCGTACCTGAAACCAGTGTGGGCATGTGATCTGCCAGGCTGCCAGGGAGGACGCCTGCCAGCTCAGTGAGGAGGTTGAAGCAGCCCTGGCGGATCCGAACATTCCGATCTTTAAGTTGTCGCTGCAGGGCCTTCATCACCAGGGGCACCTGTGGGGGCAGGCGGAGAACTCAGGAGCCAGCCAGGAGGCTACCCCAAGGAGGACTTCAACATAGACAGGACACCCAGTGTCCACCAGTCTCTACTAATCACCTGATTCAGACTCTGCAAACAGAGTGATGGCTGCCTCCCGGTTGCAAATGCAAGAGTTCCACAAGGAACTGGGTCGAGGTGAACCAGAGCCTGGCTGTCACCTCTGTCTCTATGGAGCAGAGGCCTAGCTCTCTTCAGCATATGGCCCCTTCTCTTCTTTACCTAGATATACTCCCCACATATTTCTGAATCCAGCGGCACTAGTGCTACCCTCATCTGTATCTCCGATCTAGCTTGCACATTTCCTGCTTCCCTAGTAGCTCAACCTAGGAATCTGCTACAATCTAGATAAAGTTTGTGTCCCATGAGGACTTACGTGTTGGAAGCTTGGTCCCCAGTATGGTGGTGGTACTAGGAAGAGGCCCTTTAAAAGGTGGCAGTATCAGGAAGTCACTAAAAAGGATGAACTAGTTCTACTGGACAGATTTACTATAAAATAAGGGCTTAGTCTCATCATTCTGGCTTCCTGTCTTACCATGGGATGTCTTCTATTTGGATAGTCATGCTATCCACAAAGCTGTCACACAGTCAGGGCAATCCACACCAGGGCAGGGACCATGCTTTTTTGGACTCTTCAAACCTGAGTTAAATAAGCCTCTTTTCTTAGTAGGAACCCAGCCTCTGGCATATTATTCTAAGAGAAAATTCACTACTTAAAGCCAGTGAGGACTTCAAGCACAAATGTACAGAGATGCTGATGTCTTCTCCTCCTCAGTGTCCCCTATCCCAGGAGGCCAAGAGATCAACTGATACCTGTCTATCTCAGACACAAGCAATCTATCATCAGTGAGGTCCAATGGTTCAATCTAAAACCCACTTCTCAGGCCTGCAAGGTCAGCCAATCACTCTGCTTCCACTGAGCTGACGGTACCATCTCTTGTCACCTGGACACAGCTGCAATGCCCTCCTGTTGGTTCCCAGCCATGATGCTTGTCCTGTCACAATCCATTCCCCACCCAACAGCCAGAAGAACTTCTGTTTTGTTTTTGTTATTTTGTTTTTTGAGACAAGATTTCTCTGTGTAACAGCCCTAGCTGTCCTGGAACTCATCTGTAGACCAGGCTGGCCTCGAACTCACAGAGATCCGCCTGCCTCTGCTCCCAAGGGCTGGGATTAAAGATGTGCACCACCACCGCCCAGCTCAGAATTTTTTCAAGTGAAGCAAACCCTGTCACCCCCTTCCTGTAGCTGTGTACTCCTGGAATAAAATGAAGCCCTTTTCGCTCCCAGAAGCCCTACTCGTGTTGTTTCCCATGTGTCCCAAGCCTGCACCACACAGACCAAGGATGAGGCAGGGCTCCATCTGAACACCCAGACTGGGCAGAGAGGCACTCATGCCACATCCCTCAGCCAGTGAAGAGATGGGGGGGGGAGTAGGTAAGACACAGCCCACCTGTGCTCGCAGCATGCTGAGGTTGCTGCCAGTTTGGGTGGGCTCCTCCACAGCCTCTAGCCATCCCTTTGGGGGCCGCGTATGTCGCAGCAACACGATGTAAGCCCCGAAGATGTCTGCCTTGACGTTCTCCTCCCGTTCCTTGAAGCGGCGGATGAGCGCTGGTGCCAGTGTGCAGTGGAAGTCGGGCAAGAGGTCGGGACGAGAGCTGATCAGGGCTGCCATGCACTTGGCAGCTGCTCGGCGCACCTTCCAGCTCATGTCGTCATCGTCACTGTACTCGTCCTCACTCTCTGGGGCAGGAGTAAGACACAGATAGCCATGTCTCAGCTCAGGGAAGAAGACAGTGGAAGCCCTACCTGGGGCTTTACCATCTGAAGATCAGTATTCACAGCCTACTGGGAATGCCACCACCCTTTGTGAATGTCTGTGGTGTGCTCAGGATGGCACCACGCCCTTCCATCACAATCTTTCCCATGGGGCAAGGATCATCCTCAGAGAACAGAATTAGGACCTAGAGACAAGAAGTGGCTTGACCCAATGTACAAATGTCTACACTTCAGCCACAGCCCTTCCTGCCTCCAGCTCCTTGTCTGAGGACATCAAGGAAGAAATGTGCTGACAGGCTGACATACGCCTGTAAGCCCAGCACTTGAGAGATGGGGTGGGAGGATTATGAGTTCAAGGCTAGCCTAGTGAGACTCTGTCCTCCCCCAAAAAAGAATGACATGGACTCAAAGTCTGCAATGGAGACCTGGAAAAGCTTTCTGGGGTTCAGGCCCATCCTCTGGCTTCAGGTCTGGCCATTTCCAAAGAGAAACAGTAGCCTTCTTGTGGCGTTGGTGCTAACCCAGTCCCTGTCAATCAAAGGCCCCAATCTCAAAGGTGTTCAAGGGAGACAAACACCAAAGAAAGAATGGGCATGTGTGACCTTCTGTTCTACAGGCCTGAGAGTCAGCAGGTCACAACACTACTAGGACAAAGGAGCTAACGGCCCATTTTACAGATGCCAAGACCAAGACTCAGAGAGGGCGAGAGATCTCAGGAAACATAGTTAGGAAACTGCAAATCAGGGATTCAATCCCATCCATCTCACTGGGCAGAAGGGAAGGGTCAGAGGTGATGAGGAGCACCCCTTTATCCTGAATCTAAGACTACGTGTGCCCACTGTGCTACTCTGTTGACAACTAAGATTCACACAGCAAAGAAGTCCAGACAAACAACAGTGGGCCGTGCCCCCTGGTCAGCTCAGCAGCCACCTCCTTTATTGGACCCTGTGCCACCGCTCAAGAAATATCCCGAGCCCTCTAGTACTGACAAGAAAATGCCATAGCTCCTGGCTTAGCATTCAAGGCTCCAGCACGCCTGTCTGATTTTGTTTCAAGATCCCATGAGGCCCTAAGTCACTAGTCTTCATTTTCACCCCGCCTTTAGGAAATCTGAGTGATAGACAGGACCGTAGGCCCAGAGGGAAGAGGCCACTGAGCCACCACCTAGACTTGTCCCTTCCAAGTGCCCATCATCCTACCTCTAGCTTTGGCACTGGGCTAAATGCATCATTGTAAAAACCATTCATAAAAATGGTAGCTTGGAGGTGGAGTGTCTGTCAGAGCTAGCCCACGTTCTGGCTAGGCCAATTGGTGTTTCCTCAGTTTCCCTGTCTGAAATATGAGGATGATCACCCCTAGGTTTTTAGGATCACTATGAAGAATGTGAGATAAGAGCTTGAAACACCAGTGGATGCTCAGGAAGCAATGTTAGCAATGGTACCTGTGGGAGCCTGGATACCAGCATCTGAGGGTAGTCACACACACTTCACACCCCACTCCCAGCTTTAAGTCACATCTTACGTACTTATAACACCTGATATACTACAAATGTCCTAACGCTAGTCACTATATCAGTCTATGATGTGAGCATAGGCAAATGTTTTTCCCAAGTATTTTTTATCCTGGTTGTTTAGCTAGAAAAGAGCAGCATTGAGCCCGGCAGGCCTGATTAAGGCCCTGATTTGGCTGCCATGCCCTGCTCTCCCTCACACCAGGTCGTCCACCTACCTGGCTCACTGTATTCACTGTCGTCGGTCTCCATCTGCTCTTCATCCTCGTCACTGTCATGGTTGTAGTTGGGGTCATGCTTCATGTACCGGAGGCAGAGGCTGGTCACATTGGGTACATGAGGGTCCATCTCCTTGGGGCACCTGTAACCCAGCGTGACAGAGCAAGGGTGGGACCCAAAAACAAGTGCCAAGAGCTGACTGGCCCCGAGTCCTACAAAACCCCCATGCAGCTCCCATGCCTGCTCTCTCATGCAACTGCTGCACTTACTTCCTTAGGAAGGCCTCGAAGGCCTGGAGGCAGGACTCTCTCAGCTCATCATCATCCAGGTTGCAGAACTCCTCCACCAAGGGCACCAGGCGAGCCAGGTGGGCCCCTGTAGAGCCAAAGGGTCACTGAAGTCACCACACCTTCCCTCAGTCACCAGCCCACAGCCTCAGCCCAATTCCTCCCTTGCAGGGCAAATTCAACTTTGAGGCTTTTGAGGCAAATTGACCGGGGCTGTGGGCCACTTGGAAGACTTCCCGACTCAGTCTACTGACCATCACAGTGTGGATACCAATGAACAATGATGCAGGCAGAGCTTAGCTCCAGTCCCTGCGGAGATCAGGCACACAGGAAGTAGTATGTGTGGTTGAGTCACCATCATGGCTGTGCCTTATTCCTACACTAGAGTGTGAGCTGCAGACAGAACAAGAGGAACCAAGGCTTTAGAACAGCGGTTGTCAGCCTTCCTAATGCTTACGGCCAGTTCCTCATGTTGTGGTGACCTCCAGCCATAAAATTATTTTCACTGCTACTTCATAACTAAAATTTTGCTACTATTATGAATTGTAATGTAAATATCTGTTTTCCAATAGTGTCGAGCCACATGTTAAAAACCACTGCTTTGCCAGGCAGTGGTGGCACACGCCTTTAGTCCCAGCACTTGGGAGGCAGAGGCAGATGGAGCTCTGTGAGTTGTGAGTTCAAAGCCAGCCTGGTCTACAGAGTGAGTTCCAGGACAGGCTCCAAAACTATACAAAGAAACCCTATCTCGAAAAACCAAAAACAAACAAATAAACAAACAAAAAAGACCATTGCTTTCAAGGCTACACTAGCTCTCTTCCGAACATAACCTTCCCACAGTGCAAGAAGGAACATGCTAAGCTAGAGATCCCTAAATATCCATTTTAAATTTATTTTATTATTTTTGTGTGTACACACATATGTTGCCTTGAGAAGCCAAAAGAGGGCGTCAGATCCCTTGGAGCTGGAATTCTAGGCATTTGTTGGCAACCTGATACCAGTGTTGGAATCTGAATTCCTGTCCTCATGACTGAGCAGCAAACACACTTAACTGCTGAGCCATCTCTCCAACTCTTTGGACACTCCTTTATAGACTTTTTTGGGGTCCATGGGACCTCAGTTTCCTGCCAAACCAAACATGGGCCCTAATCTAGGCCTATTCAGCCTATTTCCCAGAACAGTGCTCCTGAGGGAAGCCAAGGAGTAGCTGCTGCTGGGACCCTCCTGGTGAGAACCAGGAGTCAGGAGGAGCTGACTGATGCTCTACTCACGCTGCCTCATTCCCGATGAAGCCTGAGGTGGCTGCCTGAGGCAAAACAGAGGCAGGGATGGAAATGGTGGGAATGCTGAGTGTTTTGACTGGGATGTGTGCTCACAAGTGTGTGCTGGCATACACTTTAAACAGTGTGGCTAACTCTAGATCTATTATTCTCAATAAAAGCTTAAAGATTCCAAATCTGGTTCACAGTTGAGGTGTGCCTATTAAAGCAGAGGCTGGAACACATTCTATATAAGGGTTTGCTATCAAGACTTACAAGGACTAACCCTGGGCCTCCACAGAAGTCACTTCCAGAAGACCACACAGAGGCACAAGACCCGAAAAAAGGAAAGCCAGTTTGTGTTCCTTCTAGGGCTCTGTCCCCACCCACCAAGCCCTCTCAGAACTTTAGCCCCGCCCCCTCACCCAGGCGATGGCCAGCCTGCCGGCCCACGCTGCCCAAACACTGGATCAGTGTACGAATGGCTGCAGGGCTGGCGGGCGCGCGTGGGCCCGGCAGTCGGTCCACTAGGTGGTCAGCAAGCTCCACGAAGAGGTCGGTGCTGCAGGAGGCTGCCAGGTGACCGAGTGCCCCGACGGCGCGCTTGCGAACAGCCAGGCGCGGACTGCTCAGCTGGGGTAGTAGGCAATGCAGCAGGCTGGCATGGAAGGTGCCCAGTGGGGCACCTAGCCTGGGGACAGGATGGAGGAAATGTCGGGTCAGGCACCACAAGCAGACAACTTGGGTCTGCACATCCATCCCCTCCATACCTCCTTTTTTTTTTTTTAAAGATTTATTTATTTATTATATATACAACATTTTGCCTCTATGTATGCCCCCACACCAGAAGAGGTCACCAGATCTCATTACAGATGGTTGTGAGCCACCATGTGGTTGCTGGGAATTGAACTCAGGACCTCTGGAAGAGCAGCCAATGCTCTTAACCACTGAGCCATCTCTCCAGCCCTCCATACCTCCTTCTTATGATATTCAAAGACCCTGAGAAAGTGACAAGGTACCCTTCCAAACATGAGGAGTGACTTAGCGGCTTACTACAGGAAAGAAAGAAAGCCACAGAGAATGCCTTATGAAGGCTCCTCAGTCAACAGAACAAGTCCAGGTATCCAATCTCTCAGCTTAGGGAGGAGTGTCGTGGGCATGGGGGTTCCAGTAAGGATGCTCTAAATTCTTAGGGGCCTGAGGTTTGCCTCAATACCTATCCCGGAAAGTCTCTCCTTACTGCAATGGGAGTGGTATAAAACTTAATGGACTTTTGATCACTCCTCTGCTTAATCCTGCTTTGGCTCCCCAGTGTCCTCTGAATAAGCTGAGCTCTGAACTCAAGGCAAGCGGTAACCCTCAGATAGTTTCTCCACAGGCAGAACCTGGCTCTGCATGGCCCCAGTTCATTCTCCACAGTCAAACCAGCTCTGGGCGAGTTCGATCCCATAATGTCCTGAGGCCTTTTCTCTTCCTGCTCTGCTGCCCTCCATAACCTCACTGTCCCGTGTCCAGCCCTGATCACTCTGCTGTAGTCTTTACCTATTGATTCATCTGCTGAGTGACAGGGTCTATGCTGGAAGTCGGGCCATAGGACAGACTCTAGCCCTATGGAGCTCACGATTGAGGGGTGTCTTCCAAGTGCCATAAACTCAACATGCTCAAATGGAACCCATCACCTCCTACTGCACCCTGGGGCATCCCCTCCCCAATCCTCTATCTCCTGGTTTCTAAAACCTATTGGGCCATCCTCTACTCCAGATTCTGTGGAGTCTTCTTCCAGACAACCCATGGAAGCCAAGCCTACAATCTCACCTATTAGGAAGGCTGAGGCAGAAGTGTTACAGGTTTAAAGCCAGTATGGCCTACAGAGTGAGTTCAAGGCCTGCCTGAGCAACTCTGAGAGATGGAGCCTCAAAAACAAAAAGTAATGGATCTCAGTGGTAGAGTTCTTCTCCAGCATGGGTAAAGCCCTAGATTCAATCCCACCACAAATATAAAAACAAAGACACTCCTCTCCAGCTTGCCTGTCCAGATGACAGAAGGAAAGAGTGAAGGAAGACGGAGGTGTGTCTTTGGGGCTCCTACCCAGCCCCCCAGCCTCTCACTGTATACCAGCTTCCACAATCAGCTCACCATGCAGGAGCCCTGGGCCCAAGTCTGCTAGAACCCAGAGCAAAGACTGCTTAGGTCATTGATCACATACAGCTGATACCGCGTAAGGCCCCAGGCTAACCCTATAGGATGGACACATATTAATCAATAAGCCCCTCTTCCAGACACCCTGAAGGTCACTCACTCCTTCCTCCAAATCCAAGACCCCCCTCCCAACCCCTGGATCAGAGACAGCCAGATGACGAGCACCAACTATGGACTATTGTCACCCACATGGCATGGAAACTCTCAACTCCTCTGACAACTTCAAGGGACGCCTCTGCCACATGAGTCTGACCTCCGAAGCAGAGCCCACCAAGTTGTCTTTCCATGCCATGAAAAACTCTTCTAATCTTTTTTTGTTTTGTTGTTTTGTTTTTTTGAAATAGAATTTCTCTGTGTAACAGCCCAGGCTGTCCTAGAACTCTCTTTGTAGACCAGGCTGGCCTTGAACTCACAGAGCTCCTCCTGCCTCTGCCTCTTGAGTGCAAAGACTAAAGGCATGTGCCACCATGCCCAATCCTTCTACTCTTTTAATCAAAAGGACAATCTGCATTAGTGTTCCCTTGAGCCCCAAACCCAAAACCTTTCACAATCCTCTCCTGCCTCTGCCCTCTATGGTGTCCTTAGATCTGCTGAGGACCCTAAAGCCTTGGCCCTCCAGAAGCTGAGCTAGGGTCTTTTAAGCTTGGGCCCTGCACTTGACCTAACCACTCTCCTGTTATATTCAGTTGGCCATTTGCCTGTGAATTCCTCCCCAGGAGCAACACAGGCCCACCACTAGATTAACAGCTGGTTTTCCCTACCCCCAGAGCAAATGTACAAGCTATGGGAGGTTTACTGACTGTGTGACCTTGGAGCTAATGACCTCCCAAAGCCCATTCTGTAATGTGACATTATTGTATGCAGGTCACTCATCTCAATCCTCCCTGTCCCCTCCTTTCTTGCTCAAAGTGGCCTGGCTCACCTGCTCAGCATGTCGGAGAGGATGTCCAGGGCTTCCAGCTGCACAGCCACATCCTCCTGTTGGGCGATGGCACTGGTGAGCTGGCCTGTGATCTTGCGGCACACGTTGATAGCCAGCCCTGAGCCTGTGCAGAGAACAAGTGGGCAGGATAAAGGCCGTGGGCTTGGATGGCAGCCCCCAACTCTGGCCTGCTTGTGCTCTGGTTGTGTTTCTGAGCCCACATCCCCCAGAAGTTAGTGGTCCAGGAAAGCCAGGGTTTCAGTGGTCCATGGTTGACCCAAGTCTTAAGGAACAACTGCAGGAATCAGCTGGAGAAGCTGACAAATTGATAGCTGACTGGCTGGCCGACTTACATACTTCTACCAGGGAGGGGGACAAGTTAAACACTTCTTTTCCCAGTCCCTTTCAGCTAGCAGTAGCCAGTGGCCCAGCTCTGGCCAGTGGGATAGACTGGATTGGGAAATGTGTCTTCTCTTACAAAGGAGAGAGAACATGGACGAAGAGTGTGACCCTGTGAGTCTGAGCTACAGAACAATGGCTACAAGAACGGGAGTGGCCTGGCCCAGCACATACAAGGCCCAGTTGACCTAATAGAAGTAAGAGGCATTCAGAAAGCACACGGTGAACATAGGTGTGGGCTTCCCAGAGGAGAATCCCCGGCCCCAGTTTGAAACACAGCTGGGTAGAGTAACAGCACCAAGGCCTGTTACCTGTGGTGGCGGGAGGCAGCTCTGAGAGGATGGTCTTCAGGCCAATGCCAGCAATGTCTCGGAGCTGTTCCTTGTCTGACCTCATGTTGGCACAGAGGGTATCCACAATGATCTCCACTTGGTACTCCTTCACTTTGCCCACCAAGGGACCCAGGCTGAGGCAGAGGGAGAAAGGGAGAAGGGCCCAGAAGCCCCAGGCATGCCTTAAGTCAGGCTGTCTGCTTTGGTCCTCTCAAGCTTGTGGGGACACACATGATGAAGACCTCAGTTCAGCAGAAGACCTGATAGGAAAGCGGTGCACCCCAAGCCTATGATTCACATCTCATCCTGTGCCTCCATAGCACCCCAAAGCAAGGGTCTGCACACCTGAGCTGGTGTCACATCCCCTAGGGGATTACTACGAACAGACTACTGCTGGGCCACCCCAGAAGGTCTAGGTGGGGCCTTCCAGTGCATGTCTAACTGGTTTTCGTTTGCTGATGCTGGTCATGGATCTAAAATCTAGAGCCTCATTTCTCAAAGCCTGGTAGCATATTGTCACCTGGGGACCTATCAGAGCTACAGAACCCCTATGCAGGCTTTCTCCCCATCTCACCTCCTTCCCTACTGCCCTTCCTATTTCCTGAATAACCTCCCACATAACTTAGATTTGAACTCTTGGCGCAGGGTCTACCTCTGAGGAATGTCCAACCCTATTGTCCCCAAACTGCCTGATGATTCTCACGGGCTGCACCCTGGGGCAGCGGCCCTCCTCCAAGTCCCTCCACCCGGGCTGCATCCTGGGGCAGTGGCCCTCCCCCTAACCCCCCCACCCAGGATGCGTCCTGGGGCAGCAGCCCTCCCCCCAAGATACACACACACACACACCACACACACTCACCACTTGACAGCCAGATTCTGCACCTCGCCGCTCCTGTCCTCCAGGAGGCGCAGCAGCGCTCTCACCACCTTGCGCTCGCTGTCCTCGTCCAGCTGGATGGAGTCTTTCTGAAGCTCTGACATCAGGTCGCTGGTGGCCATGAACCTGGTGAGGCGCAGGGGAGAAAGAAGGCTGTCTAGCAGCTTCCAGGCCCTGACAAATGGGTGTATCAGAGTTCCCCAAAGTAAAGCTCAGTGCATGGATTCACAGCCTTTTGGGTAATCAGGGCTGTAGGCAGTGAGACCAAGTGCCACAGGGTAGGAGACTGAAACAGGACTGGCTTAAAGCTCCTGGCCTAGGTGTGGGGGAGGGGAGGCTCCTGCCACTGCCACTGCCAAAATGGGAACTTGGGCGTCACCTGCCTCCTCTCAGCTTTTGTTTACCTGTTTAAAAAATGTGGATGGGGGTGCTGGAAGCGGCTCAGTGTTTAGAAACACTTGCTGGCCAGGCAGTGGTGCTGGAAGGCAGAGGCAGGCGGATCTCCGGGTTTGAGGCCAGCCTGGTCTACATAGTAAATTCCAGGGCAGTCAGGTACACACAGAGAAACTCTGTCTAGGAAAACCAAAGAAAAAGGGTGGGGGGAGACTTGGACTCTGATTATAGGGTTGTGGGGTCCACAATACACACCCAGTAAATGGCATGTCATTCACATCTCACAGTAACAGGCGGCTCATGAGTACCTGAGTATGAGACAGACGATTTCATGGTAGAGTCAGATGTTGAAAAAGAAGCACCTCTAGATACACAGATGAACCCTGTTCAGATACCCTACCCTTAGCAAGCATCTGAACTTGAGCCCCCATCCAAGGGCTTGCTTATCACAGCAAGCAGCACCCCAGCCTCTCAGCCTACAGAGGGAGGCTCTGGTCTAAGAACGTATATTTCCAAGTTCCTACTGACACTCAGGGTCACAAACCTGCCTTTTTGTTTTTTGTTTGTTTGTTTGAGACAAGTTTCACAGAGTAACCCTGACTGGCCTGGAACTCGCTCTGTAAACCAGGTTAGATTCCCATTCACAGAAATCCCCCTGCCTCTGCCTCCCAAGTGCTAGAATTAAAGTCATAGACCACTATGCCTGGATAGTCGTGAATGCCTTAAAAGCCACATGGATGGGCAACTGGTGTATTTTGATATTCTGGAGACCCGAGCCAACAGCTGACAAATATTCCTAGCCATATAGCCAGAGTTCAGGACTTCACCCACCCCTAGCGTCCTTAAACTTTCTACAAAAGGCTTGCTGCTCTGTCCTGCCACTCACATGCAATGGGAGTTCAATTCAGAAAGCAACAAAGAATGGGGCTGAAGGGACCTCATGGGACATCACTCCTGCTAAAATAAAGAACACAGAGCAGAGAACTCAACTGGCTACCCTCAGCTGTGTCCAGATTGCAGCCGTGTTTCCCCAGGCTAAATTACTCATCACCATCTGAACACCAATAAAAACGACTTCTAATTCCTGGAAACAAGATCTCAATACGACTGGGTCTCTACCTAATGCAGTAACTGCAGATGTCAAGTCCCTTTCTCCACCGCAGCCATTCCCACAGGCTGCCATGCTTGCTGGCTCCTGCTGGCTCTCTGCTCCAAAAAGAGTTCAGAGAAAGCCTGCTTCCTGTCCCAGCCTCGTGGAGTAAAATCTGTTACCACTGGAGTGGGGGCCCCAGCCCAGATCTGCTGTGTGATCTCACGGCAACCCACAGAACCTGGAGGGACCCTGACCATGCCACCATTTCTTAATTTTAACAGCTGGATCAGCCTGAAGCTGCTGAGAAGGCAGTAAGCTGAGCTGAAGGAAAGGAGGGGATTGTTGCTGTCCCATCCACCACCCAGGCACTTTAAGGTAAAGGATGTTTGCCTTTGGGCCTTTCTGGCTTTCTACTGCATAGGGCCCAGATGGGCCTGGAAACCCTGAGAATGTGCTGCAGGAGGTGCAGGATGTCTCAACTACCAGGGAATGTGCCTATCAAATTCCTACTCACCACTGCCCCAGTTAGGGTTTCTGGTGCTGTGATAAAGACCATGACCAGAAGCATCAGCTTACACAGTTCATCCTTGAAGAATGTCAGAGCAGGAACCCAAAAACAGGAACTGAGACAGTGGCCATGGAGGTCTAAAGGTATGCACCACCATGTCCTGAGAGGCCATGGAGGAATGCTGCTTACTGGCTTGCAGCCCATGGCTCTTTTAGCCTATCTTCTTATATACCAGGACCACCTGCCCAGGGTTGGCATCACTCACAATGGTCTAGGCCCTCGTCCATCAATCACTAAGAAAATCTACCAGAGTCACATCTTCAGGCCAATCTTTTTCTTTTCTTTTCTCTTCTTTCTTTCTTTCTTTCTTTCTTTCTTTCTTTCTTTCTTTCTTTCTGTCTGTCTGTCTTTCTTTCCTTCCTTCCTTCCTTTCTTTTTTTTCAAGACAGGGTTTCTCTGTGTAGCAGTCCTGATTGTCCTGGAACTCCCTTTGTAGATCAGGCTGGCCTTGAATTCACTGAGATCTGCCCCCTCTGCCTCCCAAATGCTGGGATTAAAGGTGTGTGCCACCATCACCTAGCTACAAGCCAATCTTGTAGAGGTATTTCCTCTTCTCAGATAACTTTAGCTTGTGTAAACCTGACAAAAACCTAACTAGCATCCATGCACCAAGAGCTTGATTTAAATGTTTCTGTCTCGGGATGATCCTGCTCACTGCCACGTGCACACATCTAGCTTCCCTAGACAGGTCACTTCAGGACTTTGTACCCCTCCATCACAGCGCTTCTCTCTTGTGCAGCAATGAACATGTGGAGCACTTCATAGACCGTAACTAACACACACACACACATACGCACACATACACACACAGACATACAATCCCCCCACGCACACATACAATCCCCCTACCAACACATCATGCACACACACTCACAGAGACATATAATTCCCCCCCCCCACATACAATCCCCCACAAGCACACACCATGAACATACATAAGCACACACACTTGTGCACACATATACACCTATGTGTGCATATACATGCTTGGCACCCAGCAGGTTCATCTCCTACACTCCAAGCTCAGCAAAGAATGGGCTTGACAAGGGAGCAGGATGAAGGCAGGAGAGAGTTAGTGCTCAACAGCCCTTAGAGCCATACAGTCTTGTGGAAACCTGAATCCAGAAATCAACATTCACAAACAAGCCTCAGCATTTCAGACACCTGAGTTCTGCAGACACCACTCGCAGAGGAGATGCCACGGTGCTGGGATAGTGGTGAAAATAATTTGATAGGCTAGAGCTCCAAAACAGAGTGGGGCTTTAAGTAAACATTCTTGTCTTGCCTCTATCAGTGGGGTAAGTTTTGGCCAGCTGCCTCCTTAATGCTGAGTCTGTTTTTCCATGAATAAAATGGAAATTTTCTTTGCCCCTCTCCCACAGTATCCTTGAGGGTTTTAATAGGTCAACCTGATACAAGTAGGCTCAGAGAGGTTATAGAACAATAGAGAAAAAACACTAGCGCGAGATGGGTCTCTTGCCTCCTCCAATAGGTAATGGTCTGTTCTGTCCCTTTAAGAGACAAGACCCGCCCACTCCATCTCCTGTCCACTGAGGCAAGGGGATCTTCCTTCCTTTCAGTCTGAGCTTCTTCTTTCCCACCTCTGTCCAGAAGAGGTAGCTTCTCTTCTCATCTCCTACCCCCCTCTCTGTTTCTCTTTCTTTCTCTCTGCCTCTCTCTGCTCTCCCCCCTTCTCCCCTTACCCCTCTATAACCCACTAAATAAATACACACTTTCTCTGCATGGCGTGCCTATCCATCTCTGTCTCTGACCCGCTGCACAGCTTCCTGCCTGGGACCCACTGCCCCTCGCAGCCTGCCACTGTGCCCCTCAGGGAACTGCACCATTTTATTTTTACCATTACAATGTCATCATGAAAAGATTCAGAAATTCCTGCTAGATCTCTCAAGCCCCTGGTTTTCCCTGTCAAAGTCTGAGTTCAAAATCTGGGAACCAAGGCTTCCTGTCCCTTGCCTGGATCACCCAGCCAGTCACTCCCCTTTGGGAACCATAAGCCATGGTCTCCTGTCATCCGAGAGGCTGTACCACTGGGACACTGGACCACATGGTGCCTGGACAGCTGGCCAGGGGACTCAGCCTCCTGGCATTCAGACTTTTAAAAATAGACACTATTCTCATATGCTCAGGGTGGTTTTAAGTGTCCTCGAGGCTGCTGGCATGGACAGGCTTAAAGGGCTTCTCTGGCCCTGGCTGAAAGGGCCATCTTCCCGATTCAGAGGCCCAGGAGATGGTCTCTCAGCTCTGGCAGAACATGTGACTTTGGGTAAACCAAAGCCCCCTCCAGGCCTCTGAAGAACAGAAAGGCCTGGGACTAAAGAACACTCCACTAGGACCTACCCCGTCCTCCTGCACAGGCATCACCGGGAGACCAAAGGTGACATGGCAGAAACTCAGAAAGAGGTGCCTGGGCCTGCATGGAGCGCAGAGGCATCCTGGTGACAAACTCAGTGGGAGCCAGCAGTGAAGATCAAATACTTAGTCAAGGTCCAGGGGAAGTGAGAGCCTGTGCAGAATCACAGGAGCAACCATTCGTGAAGCACTTACCTGGTACCTAAACCACACACAGTAGCTAAGGTTCAGAGGGGGTGGTGAGTTGCCCATCACTTACGGAGCCAGAAAGTTATGGCTGCGAAGTCCTGAAGCCAGAGCTAAGGGTTCAAAGGCCTGTTACCACCATGAGACTTGGGGTTGCAGAGAGATTTTGAGGAATGGATTTCCAGGACACAGTGGGGGTCAGATCACACAAGCAGGCTTCAGGTCTCTTCAGGCTGGATTCAGGACATCATTAAGACCTCCCCCTCTGCTTGGTCCTACCTTGGCACTGGACCCAGGCCCTTCGTGCCCCAAATCTCAGTTTCTCTATTTGTAAAACTGACAGAAGACTCAGTGGGTGCAGTGTCCTGTCAACTTGAAGGTACAGAACTGGCTATGGGATCATGGGTCAACCCCTTTTTGTCACTGAGCTTCAGTTCCTCCTTCAAGACGAGGGCTGCACCAGATGTTCCCATCCTTGTTGGTGGCTCTGTTTTTGAATATTTGGAGAGAAGGACAGGAGAAAGAGAGTCGGGGAGAGATGTGGCCCTTAGCCACCTTTGCTTCCTGCCTCTAAACCATGCATAACCAAACTTCTCCTCGGGAGAGGAGGGGAATAAGGAGGATGGGATGTAAACCGGTCAGGAAGAAGAGGGAGGGGATGAAGAGGAAAAGATGAAGGAAAGGGAAGTTAGGGTTAGCAGTCCCGGCAGAGGTACAGGTTGGGGGGGAGGGGGGAGATGAGGTAACCTAGAGACCCGGGCAGAGGTGCCGGTATCAGAACGGGATAGCCCTAGGATAGAGGTGGTTCAGGGAAGGGACCTGTTTGAATGCGGGTCAAAGGAGGTCTGCACTGGGATCCCAAGGAGAGGCCGATGGGGACTCTACTGAAGGGCCTGAGGGGCAACTAGTATGTGGGGGGGGGGATCTGAGGGCCCAGCACAGCAAAGGCGGGAAGAGGCTGGGGGCGGGGCTGTAGCAGCAGGGCAGCAGGCCCAGGCAGGCCCAGGAGGTACCCGCGGGGGTCTGCAGTGGGGGTGGGGGAGGAGACCAGAACGGGCTGAGGCCCCTGGAAAGGAGCCCCGGGCCGCCGCAGGGCGCACCTGAAGTCCTTGTCGCTGGACGTCATCTTCTCCAGCAGGTTGGAGATGTGGAAAGCAGCGGTACTCATGCTGGCTGCGCCGCGGGCTGCGGGCGGGAGCGAATATGGCGGCGCCACCTCCCCTCCCCCCCAACCACGCCCCCTCCCCCTTCAGCCACGCCTCTTCGGTCACCCTCACCCCCTCCTGTCCCGGGAAGGGCTGGACTGCAGGACCTGCCCCCTTCTGCGAAGTTCTGCTCAACATGGGCTTGCACACTCCAGAGACAGAGAGCTCACCAATTGAGTACTGACCACAACTCTTGTTCTGCCTGTGGATCTTTGACCTTGCTCAATGGCTTGCATACTTGCACGAACGTGGGGTAGCAGTTCAGGCTAGGCTTTGTGTCTCTGAGCCTTAGCTTTCTCATATACAATCATTCAGGAAACAGGAGCTGTTAAGCAAAGCTAGGCAAGCAAACCTCAACATCCCTCCCTGGACTTCAGAGTCCTCACTGTGGCCTGTCCATACCCAGGCTCATGGGAGAGTGCATTCAGTCATACCAGACCAGACCCCCACTCTGCCAGGATGAGTTGTTTCATATTACAACAATTTAATTGTGCTCTGGGAACCAAAGGAATTTGGCATGGCCACATGGCCAGGGAGCCTGCAATGCAGTCAGGATTGACCCCAGGTTCTTAAAGCCGTGGGCAATGGTCGTTCCCTAAAATCGATCACTCCTTTCCCCAATTACTTAGGTGTGTGTGTGTGTGTGTGTGTGTGTGTGTGTGTGTGTGTGTGTGTAGATCTTTAGGGGGACTCTTTATGCTGGACAGGAAGCTTGGCTTCAAATCTCTGTAGACTGCTTCCTGGCTTGGTG
>JAQHUG010000007.1:13374593-13400818 GCA_028555095.1 Dicrostonyx torquatus | reverse complement strand
AGTGAGATCTAACTCTGGAGAGGTACCTGAGAGCTTACATCCTGATCCACAGGCTGCAGGCAGCGAGATCTAACTGGGTCAGACATGAGCTTTTGAAATCTTACAGCCTACTGTGACATACCTTGTAATAAGAGACTGCTTTTTTGCTTGTTCATTTCCCAGCCACCCAGACTCTCGAAATAATCACACAGAAATTATATTATTTGCAATACTGTTTGGTCAATAGCTTAACCATATTTCTGGCTAACTCTTATATTCTAAACTATCCCATCTTCATTAATCTGTGTATCGCCATGTGGCTATGTCTTACTGGGTAAAGTTTTGGTGTCTGTCTCTGGAGGGGCTACATGGCTTCTCTCTCACTCCACCTCCTTTCCCCCCAGCATTTTAGGTTAGTTTTCCCCACCTAGCTCTGTTCTACCCTATCAGGCCAAGCCAGTTTCTTTATTAACCAATGGTTTTCACAGCATACAGAGAGAAATCCCATATCAATACCTTGTCCACAAGGCCATACTTCTGAATCCTTCTCAAACAGTTCCACTAACAGGGGCTAAGCATTCAAATGCATGACACTGGTTGGGGGGGCATCCTCATTCAATTTGCCATACCCAGCTTGCTTGCTTGCTTCCTCCCTTTCTTCCTTTCTTCCTTCCTTTATTAGATCAAATTTATTACAATTGTAGAGGTGGCTCAAAGGTTAAGAACATTACTACTCTTGCAGAGGACCAGGGTTCAGTTCCCAGCACCCACAGTGGCTCAAAGCTCCAGCTCCAGGAGAGCAAATGCCTTCTTCTGGCTTTTGCAGGCCCCTGCAACACATATGAACAAGAACACACACACATACACACAAATTTTAAAACATTGTTATTTAGTTAATTTATTTATTGTATGTGTTGGGGGGATGCTTGGGTGCAGAGGCACACTAGTAGAGATTGGAGGACCACCTCCAGGGGTCAGTTAAGGGTCAGTTCTCCTTCTACCATGGAGATCCTAAGGATGGAATTATGTCATCAGGTTTGGTGGCAGGTCTCTGTACCTGATGAGCCATCTAGCCAACCCCTCTACATTATTTTTTGAGACAAGGTATCTCACTGAACTTGAAACTCGGTGATTGGTTAGACTAGCTGGCTAGTGAGCCCTCAGGAACTTCCTCCCGTCTTAGCATTCCTAGTGCTTGTCCTGGCTGGTTCTGGTTTCGTTTTCAGACAAAGTCCCCCTATTTATCTTTGGCTGGCCTAGAACTTTATGAGAACCAGGCTAGCCTTGAACTTACCTGCAATTCTCCTACCACTGTTTCCAGTGTACACCGTTACACCTGGCTCCGACTTATTTTTTAAGGTGGATATTGGGGTTCCAAACTCAAGTCCTCGTGTATGGTCAGCAAGTGCTTTCTTTACCCACCCCAAGCCATCTCCCCAGCCTACACCTCTTTCTGTGTGTATCGTGGAAAACTCCTTTGAACGTGACATGGCCACTGGCATCTTAAAATTAGAGAAGCTGTACCTACCCTCACAAGATCAGTCTGATAACCTAGGAGAGATGCAGAATGTCAGACCCACTCGAGTGTCAGCCCCCTCTCCTGCCAGTTCCCCATCTGAAGTGTGGTCTGGGGAAGCACCACAGTGTTGAAGGTGAGGGTCAGCTGAGGGAGGGCAACTTTGGGGAGGTAGCCACCCTTGCTGGAGTGGGTGTTGGTGGGAATGCAGCAGTCTGGGGGTCAACGAATAAGCCCAACAAACTCATTGGTCCTCCCAACTGGACTTGGGTGGAATTGTTTCTTCAGTTTGTCCGGAGTACCCTATTGTGGGGTGAGTTGATGGATGTTCCTGTCTTTCCAGGAGGAGTCACGTGGTCACAGTCCTCTGCGATCTATTGGTTCTTCTCCATGAGAAGCAGTGATTCAAACCAGGACAAGGCTGAGGGAGGAGGACAAGAGGCAGACTTGGGAACAGGATTACACAGGCTTGTACCACAAGCCCTCCCTGCCTCTCACACCCATGGGAAGGTGCAGGATACCTGCCCTGGCTTGAGCTGGGCTAAAATGCCACTCCTAGGAGAGTCACTTCTGAAGTTACTGGGAGGATTCCAGGGCTGGAAGCAGGGTCTGACTATAGAAATGACCCCTGTCTAAACACCTGATCACAGCAGAGTACTCTTTAAGGACCTTCACATGGCTGGTGGGATGGCGCAGCAGGTACTTGCAGTCAAGCCTGACAACTTGAGTTGTTCCCTGGAAATCACATGGTAGAGGGGAAAACCGAATCCTGTAAATTGTCCTCTAACCACAGGCACTGTGGCCCTTCCCTCATTAATAAATATGATGAATTCATAAGAATGTTCTTTTTATCTTCCTTCCTCCCTCCCTGCTTCCTTTTTCCATTCTAACTTCTTTCCTTCCTCCTCTCATTTGAAAGTTAAAAAAAAAAAAAAAACAAGCAGTGGTGGCACACTGGGGAGTCAGAGGCAGGTGAATCTCTGTGAGTTTCAGGACAGCCTGGTCTACAAGTTCCAGGAGAGCCAAGGCTACACAGAGAAACCCCGTCTCAAAACACAAACAAACAAAGAGTTGTTTTTTTTTTTTTTTTTTTTTTTTTTTTTCTCGAGACAGGGTTTCTCTGTAGTTTTAGAGCCTGACTTGGAACTAGCACTTGTAGACCAGGCTGGCCTTGAACTCACAGAGATCCACCTATTTCTGCCTCCCAAGTGCTGGGATTAAAGGCATGCACCACCACCGCCCAGCTCCAAAGAAAGAACTTTTATTTGATCTTCTAGAGGACCCTCATTCAGTTCCTAGAACCCAGATAGGGTGATTCACAAACACCTGTAACTCCACCTCCAACCAATGTGGGCCACACACACACACACACACACACACACACGCCTTCACTGTGAGCCACCTCAGCAGCCTTCCCTGCCCCTTCCTAATGGAGCACTGGTTCCCAGGAAAGAGGGTCTCTGCATGGCTGCCCCTATTAACCTGGCTTTAAGGGGAAAGTCTTTCCCCTTCCCTAAAACCCAGACGTTGGTCCCTCTAGGACCTATTGGATACATTTGACTGTTCTATGATGTTGGTCCCTCCAGGTTCTATCAGATACATTTGACTGTTCTGTGGTGTTGGTCCCTCCAGGTCTATCAGGTACATCTGACTGCTCTATGATATTGGTCCCTCCAGGTTTTATCAGATACATTTGACTGTTCTATCTATGTGTTGGTCCCTCCAGGTCTATCAGGTACATCTGACTGCTCTATTTTCCTTCCCCTATAGAAAGCCAGTGTTTGTGCCAAATAGACAGAGCCTCAGTGAGTTTGGTCAGTGGGACCCTCAGATACCTTCCTTTGCTTAAAGTTGGATTAAGACAAGATCACGATATATTATTCCAGCTGCTTTCAAACTCACAATCATCCTGCCTCAACCTCCTCAGCACTAAAGTTAGTGGCATGTGCCACCACATCTGTTTGGAACCTTCAAATCTTACCAGTAATGACTGTGTGATCTCAAATAAATTACTTGCCATTTAGCTCCAGGGTCTCCCTGAAGTGTGTTAGCTCTGGGGACCTACCCTTCCCTCTTCTGCAGGGAGACGCTTCTTTTCTTAAATGGGTCCTTTGGGAGGTGGGCCCATCCCCGCTGCAGTGGCCTCTGCCTTTCCTCACATGGACAGGCTGGTTTAGTGAAGGACTCTCTGTGCAGTGCACACCCATCTGGGATGAGAAAAGAGACAAAGAAAATTATCTCTAGGAGATACCCATGAGGGCTTGCCTGAAGGTCAGAGGATCTAGTTCATGGTCCCACATCTGCCCCCAAAGTCCTTGGGATCCACAAGCAAGACCATGCAACCTCTAGGCCTAGACCTGCTCATCTGTAAAATGAGGGTCAGGCGAGGTGGCGCACATCTTTAATCCCAGCACTTGGGAGGAAGAGATGGGAGTCTCTGTGAGTTTGAGGCCAGCCTGGCGTACAAAACATTTCGAGGCCAGCCTTAACTATACAATGAGACTTTGTTTTTTTTAAAACAATTCAGGAGCTGGATACTTGGCTCACCCATAGACTCTTGCTCAGTACCCACCAGTGAGGTGCTGGGCTCAGGGTGTGGCTCAGTCATACCCTTGCCTGGCAGGCAGGAGACCTACCCTACATTCTATTCCCAGCACTGGGGTGGGGTGGGGTGGGGTAATCCAAACCACTGAAAAACTGTTCATTCAGTCTGCTTCACTGCTGTGAATAGACAAGGGAACGGCTAGTCAGCATTTCAGAGGGTGGCCTGTGGACACGGGAAATATCTGTTCACCATGAGCTCACAGACGATCTGTATCTTCTGTCAGCCTAGCAGCAAAGGCAGGAGCAAGCAGGAAGCTGGCAAGATGCGTGGACTGACATCTCACCGGAAGAAAGGTAAACAGACATCCAGCATAGTTAGCCATCATGAAGGATTCGGATCAAAGGCTGGGGGCGTGGCTCAGTGCTGGGGCCTGGCTTCATGTGTTCAAAGCCCTCAGTTTAACAGCACCGCAGAAAGCATGAGAATGAAGAAGAGGAGGAGGAGGGGGAAAGCTCAGGTTTCAGATGTAGATTTGAACGGCACAAACTGGAGCTGTGGAAGCCTGTGGGTTAGCTTGGAGTTTTTCTATGGAAAAGTGGAAAGGCTTAGGGTTTTCAAGACAGGGAGACCTTTGTGCAAATCTCAACCCAGCCTTGTCACCCTGAGAAAAAATGATTTCCTCATTTCCTCTACACTTTCCACGTCCATGAAATGGACACAATACTCTATGATTTAGAGTTGTGTTTGTGTTAAGTTTAATTAACTAATTATTTTTTTTTTAGATAAGGCTTCTTATGTAGATCAGGCTGACCTCAAACTCACAGAGATCCTCCTGCTTCAGCTCTTGAGTATAAGTACTCTTGTACACTGGGAGTACAAGTGTAAGCCACCACCCCTGTTCTTATAGGATTCATTTAATAGACAACTAGATGGTAAAGATAGGTCCTGGCCTCCCAGACATCCTTCTGGGAGGGTGTAAACAGCCAGAGCCTAGGTGCTCACAGTAGGTGAGGTTTCTTCTCTCTTCCCTCTATACCTACAGGGAGTATGTGTCAGGCCTAAGAAGCCATTGGGGGCTTCTTCAGGAATCCCATGACCTCATTCCAAGAACACTAAGGCATTGCAAAGGCTGGGTGTCACTGACCAATATACACAATCTCCCTTGTCATGTGTAGGGAGCTGCTTCCTTGCCATTTTGACAAGTGGGGAAACTGAGGCTGAGCTGTCTGACTGTTGGCTGAAGAGTGCACATGCCTGCTGAGTCAGAGGCCTTGCTCCCTTGTCCTCATGTTGCATGAATCAATTTGGAGAAACTGGGTTAGGATTCCTTATGTAAATCAAGTCAAATGTTTGCTGGTGTTGTAGTAATCCAAGAGCTTGAAGGGCTACAGGAAAACACAACTCATTCACGTTTACACTGGCAGAGAGCTGAGCATGCAGCCAGGGCTACAGATGGGGCATTATTTTGATCTCTGTGTGGACGTGGTACTTATACTTAACACAGTGTAGCAGTGTGGTTCTGAGAGCCAGTACCAACATAAGCAGCTTTAGTTTAGGACAGAGACAACTCAACTCAACATCCTTCTGGGAGGGTGTAAACAGCCAGAGCCTAGGTGCTCACAGTAGGTGAGGAATGCAGTTCTGGAATGCAGGAAAAAGGCATAAGTCATGCTCAGCTGCTGAGCTGTCAGCTGTGCTCTATCATGCTGGGAAGCTGTGCCATGAGTCACCCACACTCTGGGCACTGAAGTCACCTGGGTGGAGCTAAGCTGGAGCCAGGGCTCCTTGACACCTCAGACAGGTCTGTCCTGACTGTGACATCTGCCCACGTGGAGGTGCATTTGTTGTGCTCCAGGTAAATACCCAAGCAGGTGCTGCAGGAGGGGCAGAGAGGGAAACTGAGGCTCAGGGAGGGAGGTGCCTAATGACAGGACTAGAAGATAAGATAGAAGATGGCTCTTGGGGAACACTTTCCGTGTGCCAGGCATTTAAACCTGCAGATGGCAGAGGACTTGGGACACAAGCAGGAGTGCTAAGATAGCCTGGGGGAATTCCACAACTTCTGACTGACAATGTCTAAGAAGGGGCCTGGGGATTTAACAATGTCTAAGAGACTTCCAAGTGATTCTGTCTCTTGCTCCTATAGTGAAGTGAGAACTTTATGAGAATAACCAAGTAATTTGTTTGTTTGTTTGTTTTGGAGACAGAAGTTCTCTATGCAGCCCAGGCTAACCTGGAACCCAAGATCATCTTGTCTAAGTTGCTGAGTGCCAGGAATATCAATATGAACTACTATGCCCAGTTTAAGAATACCTAATTTAGGCTGGGCGGTGGTGTTGCACGCCTTTAATCCTAGTACTCGGAGGCAGAGGCAGGTGGGTCTCTGTGAGTTCAAGGCCAGCCTGGTCTACAAGATCTAGTTCCAGGACAGGGTCCAAAGTTACAGAGAAAACCTGTCTTGAAAAACAAACAAACAAAAAATTACCTAATTTAGTTTAGCCTTCTCAAACTAGCTTAATAGGAGTCTTGAGCTGGGTGGTAGTGGCTCACACCTTTAATCTCAGCACTCAGGAGGCAGAGCTCTGTAAGTTTTTTTTTTTTTTTTTTTTTTTTTTTTTATTTTTGGTTTTTCGAGACAGGGTTTCTCTGTGGCTTTGGAGCCTGTCCTGGAACTAGCTCTTGTAGACCAGGCTGGTCTCGAACTCACAGACATCCGCCTGCCTCTGCCTCCCGAGTGCTGGGATTAAAGGCGTGCGCCACCCCCGCCCGGCAGAGCTCTGTAAGTTTGAGGCCAGCCTGGTCTATGGAGAGAGAATTCCAGGACAGCCAGGGCTCTTACACAGAGAAACCTTGTCTCAAAAAATAAACAAAAAAAGTAGGGTTTCTTCTTATATACTGCTCTCGGGAGGATGCCTCATTGCCTAGCCTATCACCATATTTCATTTCTAGCAGGTTCTTATTTGAGAAGGTGGGATTTTGCATGTGTGCTTGTGTCCCACTGGTCCCACTGAACGCTGACCATTCAGGCTCTCCCCCGTGGCCTCTGAATCGCAGTGTCATCAGAAAGGAACTTCTGGTGGAAGGAAGAGAGTTAAAGTTAGTCTGAGGGTCTCCCTCACCCTTACATCCTTACCCCCCACATAACTGAGACCTGTTGGCTGTGCTCTCTGATCCAGACCCATCATACATTGTAACTACTAAACCTTTAAACTTTCAGAGGCTACATTAAAAATAGTTAAAGTTTTATTAACATATTTTATAAACCAAGTCTACCCCACATTAACTCATTTTAACATCATCAACACAAAAAAGAAAGGAAGATTGAGCAAGGCATGCTAATACATGCTCTCAATAACAGTTCTTGGAGCCGAGAAGTGATGGCACACACCTTTAATCCCAGCTCCCGGGAGACAGAGGCAGGCAGATATTTGTAAATTCAAGGTCAGCCTGGTCTATAGGGTGAGTTTCAGGAGAGTTAAAGCTACACAGTGAAGCCTTGTCCTGAAAAACCAAAGGGGAAAAGTCCTTGGGAAGCAGAGATAGGTGGATCTTGATGAGTTTGAAGCCAGCCTGGTGCAAATAGTGAATTCCAGGACAGCCATAGCTACCTAGAGAGACTCTGTCTCTGAAGGAATTATTCTATATTTTCCACCCAGCCTTTACAATTCAGCATACACTCTGCATGACCTGCACATCTCAGTTCCCCAATTACAGTTCCCAGGCCATGTCAACCCTGTGACTGGCAGACACTGTCCTCAGCATATCCTGGAACTTCCCATGACCCTGCCCCTAGTCCTGTCCCCCTATTCCTCAAGACATCCCTGTCAGTTCATAGCATAGCTTCCAAGGCTGTCTTCCTAACAGACCCGGCCATGAGGCTCCACTGCCCTCAGGTCATCATGCAGTTTCTTGGTGTGACTTCGAAACTCCTGCTTCTTTGGCTTCCTCTCTGTCTCTTTTAGCTCGAAGGCCACCACACATGTCAAAGGGGATGATCTGTGTGTTTTCCTCAACACAGTGGTCAATGGCACCTCTTACCTCCTTCTGCTTTGAGTGCTCACACACACACACACACACACACACACACACACACACACACACCAGGCTATTTCAGATCCTGACACACACACATAGGGCTGTTTCAAATCTCTTACTCATTCAGCAAAATTGACTGAATGCATTCTACACATGGATCACTGTCCCAGGTGTAATGGAAAAATTAAAAATGCTTATGGAGGGGAAAGGGGAGAAGAAGAGAGACAGAGAGAGAGAGAGAGAGGGAGAAAGAGAGAAGATAAAGAGGGAGACAGAAGAGGGGGAAGGGGAGAAGTGGGGAGAGAGGCAGAAGCTGCCTCTCCAAGAGGAAGATGGAAAAGAGAGAGAGAGCTCTCAGGCTGGAAGCTGAAGATCAGCCTGCCTCAGCGGATGGGGGAGGGAGTGGGCGTGGCTTGTCTCTTAAAGGGACAGAACCATAACACCAGGTCCTAGAGCAAATACTTTATGAAGAAATCTGCGCAAGAAAATAACATGTGAAGGAGTGAAGCAGGCTGAGGAGGGAAGGCTGGTCAGGGCAAGTGACATTTGAACAGAGACGGAAAGAGTGAAGGAAGGAGCCAGGTGGCTGTTCTTTTATCTTTCTTCTTTCTTTCTTTCTTTCTTTCTTTCTTTCTTTTCTTTCTAAGATGTATTTATTATATATACAGTGTTCTGCCTGTATGTATGCCTGCCTGCCAGAAGAGATCACCAGATCTCATTATAGATAGTTATGAGCCACTATGAGGTCGCTGGGAACTGAACTCAGGACCTCTGGAAGAGCAGCCAGTGCTCTTAACCTCTGAGCCACTTCTCCACACACACATGCCCCCCTCCCCAGGTCACTTCCTAAGGGAGAGTGTTCTGAATAGGACAGTCAGTGCCAAGGCCTAAGGTGGTTATCTATCTGGGATATTTGGAGCATTTTCAGTATGGCACTGGCTGAGGGAGAGGGGCTGTCATGGAGTCTGGGGCAGACAGTAAAGGCCTTTGTGAGAACGGGCTGTGTCCTGAGAACTGGAGGGTATGTGTAGTGGGTATGGAACTGAAGCAGCTGCTCAGTGGACAATGGTGGCAGGCATGGCAGAAGCAGGGACAGGGATGGTGGTGGTAGACTCACATGGTATGGGGGCTGTGGAAGTGAGGTAGGGTGGATTTAGGACAAATCAGAGGCTGTCCAGTAGGGCTCACTTCACAGGTCAATTGAGCTTGAGAAAACAGTCAAGGGTTGGGCCTGAGCTTAGGATGTGGGTGGCTCCTTTTCCAGAAAGCTCCTGGCTTTGCTTTTTGTCCCTGCTGGCTGGTACTCCCCTGGTCAGTGACAGCACAGGGTGACTGATGAGTGAGCACAAGGCAGAGGCGGCAGCTGTGTGATGTTTCCTGCTTCTTGAATACTCAGTTCCAACCCATCCTGGACAGGTGCCCAGCTCCCTTCCCAGGAGAAGTACCGCCCTAGCCTTCAGCCCCTCTCTATGGTCCCTGAACTCTCTATGGTTCCTGAGCACTCCAGCCTGGGCTCTAGGAGCAGGGAGCATGGCAGTATCTCTAACTTGTAGGGCAGGTCAGGACACATGACTGGGGCCTGAATCAACCTCCTGAGCAAAGAGGGGTTGCCCAAGACAAACTCTCAACTCCTTCCTTCCTGGAGCTTGTCACAGCCTAGAACGGCCCAACACAGTTGCCACTGGGGGCTTGAGGTTACAGTATGATCCTGGGATCTGCAGCAGCCCGTATGCCATCATCCGCCCCTCCGAGGATGCTGGGGGAAGAGGAAAGTCAGACAGGAAAGCCTGGGGGCTGATAGCACCACAGGAAGGAATGCCACAACACCCGGGTGAGCCAGTGAGGCCCAGGGGCAACGTCATGGTTGCCCCGCCCTCTGCTGTCAGGATGCCATGGCCTCTCCTTCCCCAAGCCGGGTCACATTCACAATCAGAACACTGCTGGCCTTGCTACTACTCACAGGAGCCCAGGGACTCCAGGTAATGGGACATGGGTCAAGCAGAGGGGTAGGAGGGTGGCTTTAGGAGGATTGGGAAAAATGGTTGCTCATTAGGCTTGGCTCTGTGTGCTTGCTTTGTGGACCTGGGATGGAAGCCCAACTCTGCACTTCCGGGCTCCCTGAGGCCCCTCAGTCTCCATTGTGGATGAAGTCGGGCAGGATGAACCACTAACCCCCATAGTTGTTTTGACACTTCCCCAAGCTTAGACCTGCCCACAGTTCATGACCAGCTCTGTTTCTTATCACTGGCTTGTGTGGACTTGTAGAAAACCCCTTGACCTCACTGAACCTCAGTTGTCTGGTTTGGAAATGAAGTTGTTTAGCTCAGTGTCTATCAGCTTTTCTCACCCTGCTGTGGTGGAACCCGCACCTTAGGGTTGCAAAGGGTCTCTACCTCTAGCTTAGATCAGGTAAAGCCACCCCTCTCCCTCCAGGAGGAGGAAGCCCCCTCTTCCACCAGAAGGCCCAGCCAGGTTGGAAAACTTGGGAGAAAGGCACCTGTAGTATAAAAATGCTGACCACAGCAGGAGGGAAGGGGGTGGGAGGCAGGCCCTGCTCCCGGGCAGAGCCTTTGATCAAGTGGGATGGTTCCCCCAGGGAGAGGGTGCTGGCAGACCCCAGGGAACCAGCCCATCCAGTCCACTTGGGGGTCACTTCTCCTCACCCTGTAATCTCTGCCCAGAGCATCCTGGTCCTCAAGCCTCCAACAAGCCTTTTAAGAAGGCAGAGAGGTTATTCAAGAGAGCTTCTTGTTTTCTTTTGTTCTGTTTAAAATTGCACCAGAGAATCCAGGGCCCTACCTCTTGGGAGGGTGTGCTAGGGGAGGCATGGTGAAAAGTAACATGTTTGAGAGGTCCTGATTAGGGTCAAGCAAGCAAATCTGTAAGGAATAGGGCTAGAACTCAGGGTGATATGGCCCTTTGCAATGCCACCTCGGCTCTAAAATTCTCCCAGAGCTGCTTTCCCAGCCATGACTATTCTCACTCTTCCTTTGTCTCTGTCCCTCTACTCTTTCTGAAACAACATATACCTATAATTCCAGTGCCAGGGAGGTGGGGTCCAGAGGATCAGGAGTTCAAAGTCACCCTTAGGCTACATGAGACTGTCTCACCTGCTCCTGTCAACAAAACTACTTTATTGACAGGTGGAATTTACTTGCCTTAATCTCTGTCTCTCTCTCTTTTTCCCCTGAGATAAGGTTTCTCTGTTTAACAGCTCTGGTTTTCCTGGAACTTATTCTGTAGACCAAGCTGATCTCAAACTCAGAGATTCGCCCACCTCTGCATCCTGAGTGCTGGGATTAAAGGTGTGCACCAGCACACAGGCAATCCTTCCCTCTTCACAAGGTTCAGTGCAGAGATTTCTCCTATCTCAGTGAGTTATATGCCCTTGACTATCAGTTTTAAAACACTTCTCAGACAGAGCTATCTGGGGCACTTCCCACAGTGGGCACTTCCCCTGTGAGAACTAACTGCCTTGACCCAGTGGATGTAGCTAGGTATTTCAGACTCTGTAAAAATGGGGGTGGGGTGGGAGGGGATATATGTGAGTGCATGCCATGGCACAAATGTGGAGATCAGAGGACAGCTTTCGGGAGTCAGTTCTTTCCATCCACCATGTGAGTCATGGGAAATGGGACTCAGGTGGTCAGGTTTGGGGTCAAGCGCCTTTACCTGCTAAGCCATCCAGCTAGCCCATGGCTGGCCAGTTCATCTACATGGTGTATGTGGTTCCTTCTGACTTGGATGCTCACCTACACAGTACCAGATCACCCTTCCTTCCCCCACATGGCTGGATAGTTCTGTTTATGCCTTGTTTTGTGTATCCATTTACCAGTTGATGGAGATTTGTGTTGTTATCGCTTTTTGGCTGTTTTGAATGAAGCAGCCACAAGTGTCCATGCGCTAGTCTCTGCATAAATACGGGTTTCACTTCTTTTACAGTTTTATTTTTAAGTTACGTTTACTTATCTATATGTGTGTGTGTGGGGGGGGGGGGTGTTTGTGTACAAGTGCACATACCACAGCACGTGTGTAGAGGTCAAAGTACAACTTGCTGGAGTTGGTTCTCTCCTTTTGTTAGGTCCCGGGGATTGAACTCAGGTTGTCAGATTTGGTGGCAAGTACCTTAAGCACCGGGCCATCTCACCAGCCCAGAATTCAGTTCTTTTGAGTATATACCTAGGAGTGGAATCCTGGATTAGCTGGTAACTACAGCTGGCATTTTGAGGGACTGCCAGACTGTTTTTCCAGGGCAGGCTACACAGTCTTACCTTGCCACCACAACCCATGAGGCCTCTTTCCAGTGTCTCCTCAACCCTCTAGCGTCTCCTCATCTCTCTAATGTCTCCTCTCCTTGTCAACGCTGCTGCTGTCTGTCTCATTTAGCTATGCTAGTGGGAGTGAAGTGGAACCTCATTGTGATTTTGATTTGTGTTTCCCTAATGAATAATGCTGTAGAGATCTATTGGCCGCACGTTTGAGAAACATCTATTTATATCCTCTGTCCACTTTTAAACTGGGTTTGATGTCATTTTATTGTAACACACACACACCAGCAACAACAGAAATGAGCAAATGCTGGTCCATGACTGAACACGGAGCAGCCATGTCCAGATGAGCCTCTTGATGAAAACCCAGCACTCAGTGCACTGTGTGGCTGAGCTGACGAGCTTTGGTTAGGTACAGTAATGCATTCTCAACTTATCTCCAGGTCACAGTGTGTTACCAGGACCCAATCCCACTATAAGCCAGTAAGCATCTGTGTGTACTCGTTAGGTGTTGTACACTCGTCCTGAGGCCTGATGTCCGCAGGGAGTGAAGATGGCTACTGAAAGTGGAGAGAACCACTTTTTTTTAATAAGTGCTTTTCTTGTTATTGATCCAATAAGCAATTTTGCACAGGTGAGAGCTGCAGGTCCTCAGTGATAATGAGGCTGGTGGAGGACTTTGGAAGTGCAGCGGCTGGGCCGGCTGAGCTTTTCCTGTTCTCTCTTGTACTTCCACGATTAGTTCTATCTCCATCTGTGGTTTCTTTCTGGGGACTCTGAAGCCACTTGCTCACCCGTGGGGCTGATTCAGCAGCAGCTGTATAGTCTGTCTCACCCAGTGGCGCTCCTGCACACTGCTTGCACCTCAGCCTGCATTGTGGGGTTCCAGCCTTAGGGATACTGTACAAGGACACTTGTGCCCTGCCTGACACGGGCTAAGAGTGCACATCAGGATTGTACTATGTGCTATTAGCTGGGTTTTCATTAAAAATGCAGTAGAGAAAAGCTCCTGGGGCTGGAGAGATGGCTCAGCAGTTAAGAGCACCAGGTTCAATTCCCAGCACCCACATGACAGTTCACAACTATCTGTAACTCCAGTTCCAGGGGATCTGATGCGTGGATACAGACATACGTGCAGGCAAAAACACCAATACATATAAAAAAGAAAGAGAGAAAGAAAGAAAGAAAAGAAAAGAAAAGTGAAAGGATTCTATGTGGCAGTACATATCTTTAATCCCAGTATCCTGGGAGTCAAGTGCATTTCTCAAAGTCTGAGTCCAGCCTGCTTCACATAGTGAGTTTTAAGACAGCCAGGGATACATAGTGAGATCCTGTCTCAAAAACAAACAAATAAATAAATAAAATTAGCAGAAAGAGACAAACAGACTTTGTTTCTGCTCCGGAGATGTTTGTCCCAAGGACTAACAGGTTCTGGGTTGAGGACACGGTCACTATCTGCTACTGCTCACAAACTTGACTCCACATTTGGCTGTGCCCTGGCTCACCCCAAAGCAGTTGTTTCCGAGAAAATTACTTCATGTACTGAGCTGGATGGTTTCACAGCCCAAATGGGAGTGACCTGTACTGATCCTGGGTAGCAGCCTGGATTTGTTCATCCTTGAGCCCCTGTTCCTCCGGCACTTCTATTAGATGGAGTCTCGGGACCCCACATCCCCTGGGTTTTGTCCGTCTCTCCAGATCGTGTTCTATGCAGACTGTGAACCCAAGGATGAAGAGTGGAGTCATCTTCCTCACTGTGGCCTGTGGCTGTGCTAGCTCGGCTCTGTGCTTAGGCCTTGTTGTCCTATGCTGCCGCCTTAGCAGACAGAGTTTGTCCCCTTTCCATGTGTTGCACACCATGTTAGACGCTTACCTTTCAAGTTATCTTTTAAAAATCTCAGATCTTCAGGATCTGAGGCCAGACAGCTACATGAAATCCTTTCTCAAACCTACATCTGAGATCTAAGCCTGGTGTAGTGGTGCACACCTGTGATTCCAGCACCTGGAAGGCAGAGCTAGAAAGGTTATAAATAGGAGGCCAGACTTAGCTACATGCAAAGACCACACATCTTAGAAGAAAACAAAAACATTCCTGAGTTACTTAATCTGGATTATAATTCAGCAGGATTTAGACTCATTACGGAAACACACCTCTGAGGATGTTTCTGGAAAGATTTACTGAGGAGAGAAGACCCACCCTGAATGTGGGCATCCTAGTCTCCTGGGCTGGGATTCTAGATCAAATAAAAAAGAAAATTCAAGTTGAGCACCAAGTATTCATCTTTCTGTGTTTCCTGACTCAGGGACAATGTGACCAGCTGTTGCATGGAGAGCAGGGGCCCTTTGTTTGTCCCGGCCACCCGGCTAGCTTACCCCCAAAATAACTACACAGAAACTGTATTAATTAAAACACTGCTTGGCCATTAGCTCTAACTTCTTATTGGTTAATTCTTACATCTTAATTGAACTCATTTCCATTAATCTGTGTGTCGTCACGTGACTGTGGCTTACTGGCAAGATTCTAACCAGCGTCTGTCTCAGGCAGGAGATCCATGGCGTCTGTCACTCTGTCCTTCTTCCCAGCATTCAGTTCTGTCTACTCCACCTTCCTAAATTCTGTCCCATCAACTAGGCCAAGGAAGTTTCTTTATTCATTATCCAATGAAAGCAACATGCAAACAGAAGGAACTCCTACACCAACCAGCTGCCTCAGGCTCCTGCTCCATGCCATCCCCATGGTGATGGAGTATGTCAAACCACGAGCCAAAAGAAACTCTTCCTTAGAAAATGAGAGAAAATAAACAACAAAGAGTAAACCCGCCCTCAGTCTATCTGAGCAGTCTTCAGGCTGACCCACCATCCTTCATCAATGTAGCTATAATCAGGGTGTCACCCTCGATGGTCCCTTTGATCATCTTAGTTCAGGTGTCATTCTCAGATCCTCTATAGCTCCCAGGCCCTGGCAGCATCTTAGTTCTGCCATGGGTATAGGTCCATCTCGTCTGGGAAGTTGACTGGACAGTGTGAGTTGTTGCTCCACCTTTGAATTCCCTGGTCTGACTCGGGACAAAATAGGGGACAAAGCAGAAACTGTGATGTCTTCCTTCTTTCCCTCTGAGCAGTTCTGTGCCAGCCAGCTTTCCAACACTATAACAAAATACCTAAGATAATCTACTTACACAGAGAAGGTTTGCCAGGCATGTGGTACACTCAGGAAACAGGCAGAAGTGGCCAGCGTGGGCTACACAGCAAGACCTTATCTCAAGAAAAAAAAAATAATAGCAACAAAAATAGCCCGGGGAAGCAGCTCAATTGGTAGAGAACTTGCTTAGCTACACAAGGACCCAGGTTTGGTCTCCAGCACTGGAAAAACCATGCATGGTGGCCCATGCCTACAATCCCAGCACTGGAGAGGTGGATGCAGGATGATCAGAAGTTCACTTTCAGATATATAAAAAAATCGAAGGTATCCTGAAGAAACAATGGAATAAAAGTGAGTGTGTTGTGGAATGAGGGAAGAAAGGGCATGTGTATGAGGTTTTAGCCCATGATCAACTTGCTTCGGGCCTGTGGTACAGAGGTATAACATGGCAGAAGCATGTGGAAGAGTGAAACCAGAAAGACCAGGGTTCCACAGTCCCCTTTAAAGACATGTCTCCCAGTTACCTAACTCCTTCCCATTAGGGCCCTCCTACTGGGAAGCTGAGGAATGTTGCAGTCCTGCTCTTTAAAACAAACAACAACAAAACAACCATTTTAATTACATTTATTTACTTATTTGTGTGTGTTCTGAAGCATGCATGTGGAGGTCGGCTTGGGGGAGCCAGTCCCGAGGATAGAACTCAAGTTGTCCAGCTTTGCGGCAGGTGCCTCTACCCACTGAGCTGCCTCACCAGCTTAAGCTTGTTTCTTTCAGGGCTATGTGTGTGTTTGCACATGCGCACATCAGCTCATGCACATCTAGAGACCAGAGGACAAGTTCAGGCCTTAATCATTGGGACCTATCCACCTGTTTGTTCTTCAAATTTGTTATTATTGTTTTATTATGTATGTGGGTGTTCTGCCTACATGAGAATGCCTACTGACTACAGACGCCAGAAGCAGGTATTGGTGCCCTGTGACTGGAGTTTCAGATGATTGTGGGCTGTCATGTAGGTACTGGGAATCGAACTCAGGTCCTTTGGAAAAATAGCCAGTCTTCTTAACTGCTGAACCTCATCTCCAGTCACCCACCTTGTTGTTTGAGACAGATCTTTCACTGGTCCTGGGGTTAAAGATTAGGTGAGGCTGACTGGTCATCAAGCCCCAGGAATCTGCCTGTCTCTGCCTCTCCAGCATTGAGATTACAAGTGTGCACCGTAGGTCTGGCTGCTTGTGTAGATTCTGGGCATTGAAGCTGGGTCCTTATACTTGCAAGGTGAGCATTTTGCTGACTGAGCCATCTCCTTGGCTCTTAAATTCAGAACTGCTTTTTATGAAGCACTTTCTTTTCCTTTAAAGATTTATGTATGTATGTATGTATGTATTTGTTTGTTCATTTGTTCATTCATTCATTATGTATACAGTGTTCTCCCTGCATGTATGCCTGCCCACCAGAAGAGGGAACCTGATCTCATTATTGATGGTTGTGAGCCACCATGTGGTTGCTGGGAACTGATCTCTGGAAGAGCAGCCAGTGCTCTTAACCTCCGAGCCATCTCTCCAGCCCTTGGAAGTGCTTTCTATGTATGGGAAACACATGGTTCTCGCTCACAGGAGCTCAGTGACATTCTTAGCTCAACCCTCATAGAAACCCTTGCAACATGGCAGTATCCATCTCCCAGAGGGGGAAACAGGCTTGCAAAAAGGGAAATGGCAAAGTAGGAGTAAAGTGGGGGCACAGGCTTCATATGTTCCTGTCCCCGCCCCCCCCAGAATGATCTGATTGGACCCTGTCTGTGAAGAAGACACAAAGGGTATGAGAGCCTTGCTCTCCGCCTGCAGCCCCAAGAAGCTCCAAAGCCCAGTGGTGGCATTTGTCCCTGTTTGTATAGGAGGAGAGGGGCACAGAGGAAGCAAGTGACATGTTCACTGGCTCGGGGCAGATGGAGGATACTCCAGGGCCAGCCTCTTGGGCTGCTGACTCAGTTTCCTCTTGTAGCCCTGTTCTGAGGGTGGCTCTGAAGGTACCTGTACCAATTGGTCACACCCCTGATCCCGCTGCTGGTGAAAAGGCTTCTATGGTCTGTGTCCTGCGGCCATATGGGTTATGTTTGATTCAGTGTACCCCAGCCGTTCTGAGTGATGGGTCTGAGAGGCGGGTACTGTCAACAGCGGGCAGTGACAGCACCCAGGCCCAGCCGTTCTGAGTGATGGGTCTGAGAGGCCGGTACTGTCCACAGTGGGCAGTGACAGTACCCAGGCTTGAATTCCAGGGGGGCGGATTTTGACCCTGAGGTCACCAAGGCTGTGTGGAAAGCACTGGACTGCATTCTGGGGACAAGGCTCTTGCACAGGCGAGGAGAGAGAGCACATGAAGGAGCGTTCTTTTCCTGCAGACCTCAGAGTCTGTAATCTTCACATTGCACAAGTCTCACAAGTCACTAAAACACAAGCTTCCTGCCGTCGGAGCATGTTAAGGGCCCCCGCTGTCCTGACAAGGTTGTTAAACGCTGTTCTAGTTTCTCTGGCAGGTCCTATCATGCCTGAGCCCCAAGGTTCTTTGTGATTGGACAGGTTAACCCGGAAGGCTTATCTAGAAAGGAGTGCTCTTGTACTAGAATATCAACCTGGGGGGGGGGGCGCTGCAGAGATGGGGAAACAGGTCCAATGCTATCTAGCAGTGTTTGGAGAGGGGAGGCTAAAAACAGGTCAGCCCTATGGGAGAGGTTCTGGCAGTGGACCAGTTTAGCTACAGGTGCAAAACAATTAGATAACCACCACATTCTCTCCTGATGCTGGATCCCTGACTTAAAACCTCCAACAAGTCTCAGGAATTCACGGTCCCATGAAACCAGATCATTAGTTAAATTTGGGAGACATTGTGCATCTAGAAGGCAGGGGACTTATGTTTTATGTAAAATCTTTTAGTTTTTAGACTTTATAATTTAATTCCCATAGTGTTCAGAACAACAGAGTTTAGCACCCCATTGTACAGGTAAGGAAACTAAGGTTAGCACAGACTGGTAGCAGGGATGCGGCGCGCCCAGACCCCGACCAGCAGGGAGACGACACCACACGAGGATTCTTCTCAGATCACACTTTATTAGAGCACCTCTTGATTGAAGGGAGAGCTGAAGGTGAGGGGCCCCGAGGAGCGGAAAGCAGCAGCTTAAATAGTCTCAAAGACAAAGGGTCATGTATTCATTGGCTCTACGTATGGCACCACAGCTTGGAAGCCTCGGGATAGGCTGAGATCACGCATGCACTATGAGACTGCTCATCTTCACAGAGCCATGACCAAATATGGCAAAATGTTATACAGACAAGAAAGAGGAAACGCGCCATCTTGTAATGGCGAATGGCTGACAACACAGGGACAAGAATAAGAATGCATCAAGGAACAGTTCTGAAGTTCAAGCCCCTTCCAGGGACTCATTGGAAGGTGCAGTGGACCCGGGCTTCTGGGACCTTCTCAGGCTTTAGCTGGCCAGTGAGGAAGGAAATACCTTCTGCTTTCCTGACCTTGGAACTTGGGGTTCCAGGAGCATGATGGGCTCAGATAGGAATCCTAGTGATCGGGGAGATGACTCAGTGGGCAAAGTGCTTGCTCTACAAGCATGAGGATCTGAGTTCAGATCCTGGGAACTTGACGGCTAGCCAATATGGTCAAACTGGGGCATGCCAGGCTCAGTGAAAGCCTGCTCTCAAAAAAATGGGGCAATATAGGCAGACATGATGTCAATCTCTGCATCTACACGTGCGTGCAAGGGAAGCACGTCTGTACACACACAGCAGCTGGTTTTGGAAGAAGGAAACTCAGTGGTTGCTGGGCTGCTGCTGTGCTAGGCACTGAGTTAGAGATGAGTAGGTCCTTGGGACTGAAGAGATGGCTCGGTCGTTAAGAACCGTGTACAGTTCTTATAGAGGACCTGAATTCCCAAGCCTCCGAACAGCCAGTTCTAGGGGGTCTCCATGGGAACTGTGCTCAAGTGTACATACCCACAAAAGCACAGTTTAAAATAAATATTTTTAAAAAAATTAAAACAAACAAATAAAAAACCAGATCAAGTAGATCCTCTGTAGTGTTCGCATTCAAATACCAGCAACTGTAAATTAGGTTGATGGCCACCGGGATTTAAACCTGCACCTGGCCCAGGTATGGTGCCGCATTCCTTTAGTCCCCGCTACCCAGAAAGCTGAATCCAGGAGGTTCTAGGCTATAGCGTGCTATGCCAATGGGATGTTTGGACTGTTTGACATCAGTATGGTGACTCCTAGGAGAAGGGACCACCAGATTGCCAAAGAGTGGGGAGCCAGTCCAGGCTGGAAATGGAGCAGGTCAAACCCCAATGCTGATCAGCAATGGGATCATATGTGAGAATAGCCACTACCTTCCAGCCCAGGCCTGGTGTGCCCATAAGGGTCTTTAAAGATAGACAGAAGGGGCAGTGGGTAAGGTCAGAGCAAGGCTATATGAAGGCTTGAGCTGATACTGCACATCTTGAAGGCAGAGGCTGCTTTGGGGACCTTAGAGCAAGGGTGGAGCATGAGGACAGAGGTTGGGGAACATTACTATGGATGATATAAAAAAAAAACATAAAGAGGCTGGCCATGGTTCTGCATGGTGGTGTGTGTTTGTAATCTTAATACAAGGCAGGAGGATCAGGAACTGAACAGTCAGCCCAGGCTACACAGCAAGTTCAAGGCCAGTCTGGTTTCATAAGATCTGGTCTCGGTAAATGAAAAGAAAAAAGTCTTCAGGACAGCCCCCAGAGAGGAATGAATCCCTGTCTATGTCTAGGTTTTAGCCTGGGAATGTCCATCTTATATCTGGCTGTTCCTCCCACTCCTTCCAAATAAATAAAGTGAAAACAGAGTTGAGGGTACAAGCTCAATAGATGTTGGCCTGGCACACTGAGGTCCTGGTCCAAACCCCAGCACTGAAATGAAAGAAAAGCCCGTGCTGAGTTTCTAATGTGTTAACTTCTAAATGTGATTTGTATTGAGCCACTGTAAGTGCGAACACTTCTTACAACAGTCATAAAAATGCTCAAAAGCCTAAACCAGGTCCTAAGTGGTAAGATCTTGTGAAGCCTATTTGATTTTCCTCCTTTCCTGTCCTGCACGTCCTAAAATCCCTGCTACCTCCAAGGCCCCTGTGTCTTGCATCCTAGCGAATATTGGAGGTATACCTGTTGGGCATTGGAGGTCGAGGGAGCTCCAGATGAGTTCTGCCCCAGAAGGATAAGGTAAGACTAGAGGATTGGGACATTCATCCAGTGACTAGAGGAGCGGCCGAGGAAGGTCACCAAGGCCAGTCACCTGTGTAATGAAGCCTTGTGGGTGACAACCCACAAGGACAGGGTGGCACACTCTGGGCTATCTGTGTTTAATCCGTGAGCCCAAGAACTCTGTGCCTCCTAACAGAGGACAAAGCAAACCAGGGCCAGGCTTGCTTTGTTTTTGTTTTGTTGCTGTTTGCTTGAGACAGATTCTCATGTAGCCAAGGCTGGCCTTCAGCTCTCTATATAGCCAAAGATGACCTAATTCTGGAATCTCTTGCCTCTGTCTCCCCAGGGCTGAGATTACAGATGTGTGCCATCATAGCCATTTGATATGGTGCTGGAGGTGGACCCAGGGACCAGGACTTGTAAAGAATAGGCTAAGTAAACACTCTACCAACCGAGCCACAGCCTCTTCCTGCTTTCTCGCTTTTCTTTTTTCTTCTTTCCTTCCTCCTCCTTCTTTTTTTCTTTTTCTCTCTCTTTTTTCTTTCCTTTTCTTTCTTTTGTTTTTGAGACAGGGTCTCATTATGTATCCCTGGTTGCCCTGGAACTCACTATATAGAATAGTCTGGCCTCAAACTCACATATATCTACCCTTTCTGCCTTCTGAGTGTTGGGACTAAAGGCGTACACCACTATGCCTGGCAAACTTACTCTTATAAGTCAGTGTAGTGGCCAGGGCAGCTTCTCAGGGTTTGATCTCCTGTCAGGCCTCTCCCCAACGCCATTGCTTGGAGATGAAGTTTCCCAGTGCACCCCAGCCACACATTCAGACCACAGCAGTGACCATATGCAGGTTCCTTTGTTTCCTGGCCTTAGATTTCCCCTCTGTGAAACAGAGTCCCCTGGTACCTCCCTCCTGGGTGATGTGACAGTGACATAGGAGGAGCAAGTTGTGAGGCCGAGAGAGCTTGCTGTGGTCATTAGCACCCCCAGCTGGCAGGTGACAGCGAGAACTGGTGGAGAAACCCAGTCCTAGGCAAACAGATGCCATGCTGACATTGACAGCGTGGGATGAGAACATGGAAAGAGGAAGGGCCTGGTCACAGAGATGGCTCAGATGCTGAAAGGCTGCTCTTGCAGAGGACCTGGGTTTGGTTCTCAGTACCCACGTGGTGGCTCACAATCCCCTGGAACTAGAGTTACAGGGGACCCAACACCATCCTTCTTCTGCAGTGGTAGCAACAGCAACAAAACAAACTAGCTGAGGTGGGGCACACCTTTAGTCCCAGCACTTAAACAGGCAGACAGAGCTCTGTGAGTTCTTGGCTAGCCTGGTCTACATAGTGAGTTCCAGGTTAGCCAGAGATATATAGTAAGATCTTGTCTTAAAAAACAACAAACCAAATAAACAGACAAGGGAGTATGAGTAGGGTCTGGGATGTCACTCAATAGCCATGAACCTGCCTAGCACATCCTGGGTTTGATACCCAGCACAACAACAAATTAAAACAACTCAGCACAGCTCAGCACTGCAGGTAATGGGACATGCTGTGTTCTCTTTCCTCCTTTTTCTCTCTTCACTTCTTTTTCTCAGCTCCCCAAAGTCTGTTTCAGCTCAAAGGAAGCCATATGTTACATGGTTTGGTTTCTGTGTTGCTGGCAAGGAACCCAGGGCCTAGCTCACTCTACCACTGAGCTGTTCCTGCCCAGGCCATAGCTTCTCCCACAAGCTCCTCCTGCATGCCTCCTGGTGAGCTCTTATCTCTAGGTGTTGGGCAGTGTACCGCAGTTAGAACCTTGGCTGTGAAATTTAAAAACTGTGTATGCTTTCTTATAGTTGAAAGTATATAAGGGGAAGATGGGCAAAGATACTAAAAGAGGAAGGGCCACCTCAGGCCCTACCTCTGAGAAGTTTCCATTTGCCCCTTATGATGGGTCAGCACCATACTACCTAAGAAAGCTGGGTTTGGTATGTGCCCCTGCAGACCCAGCTACTCAGAGGAGAGAATGGCTTGAGCTCAGAAGTGTAAGACTAGCCTGGGTGATACAAGATCCCGTCTCTGAAGAAAACAAAAACATGCCCTTGGAAGTTCCCTCCGGTGTCTGGAGTGGCTAAATCTAAGCCAGGGTAGCAGAATTTCATAGTGCTACTAGTGACTGTTTATGGCTTCTTTCCTGATGCTGGCGACAGGTTTGGGCATCGGTGCCAGCTGGGCTCGAGTCTCCCAACCTGGACAGAAGAGCAGCCCTTGCTCAGTCCCTCCCAAGCTATGTGTGCCTGCAAGTTCCTCAGCTTCTCTGTGCCTTGGCATTCTTACCTATAAAATGGGCACAATCACAGTGAACCCTGATTGGGTAGTGGTGACAGTGAACCCTGATTGGGTAGTGAGCCCTGAGAGTTGTTTCATCATTGTCATAGTTCTTGCCATCCTCCTTGTCATTGCTGTCATCTTTTGCTCTGTGCCTCACCCCGTGCATGTAGAGAATGGGAGTCAGAAACATAAATTTGCCTGAGTCCCTGCCTTGTCTGGGTTCATGATCTTGTGGGAATGTCAGATCCTCTGAGGAGCCTTACCTGAAACATGAAGTACAAGTGTGTGGAAGTTACTTGCTTTCGTGTCAATAACACTTAAATAGCAGGTGTGTGTGTGTGTGTGTGTGTGTGTGTGTGAAAACAGAATGGTTTGAATTCCTACTTCACCCACCCACAACCATTAAGCATTTCCCACCAGGCCATTATATCTATCTGCTCCTGTCCACTACCAAAGGGGACACATGGCTGCACCCAACTTCAAGGGATTCTGGGAAATGTAGTCTCCAGTTGGTAGTTTCTGGATTATCTAAAATCATGAGGTTGGACCCAGTCATGTGTATTTCCTTCCCAAAATCTGCTCTTCTTGCCATTGGGAATTTTTTTTGTGTCCCTACCCGCGCATACACACCACTAGTAACCTCTAGTGATTTCTCAGAAGCTCAGGAAAGCTGAGCGTGCTGTCCCAAAGGGACTCAGTTCTCAACTCCTGGCTTGGTCTTCACCATCCACCCATAAATATTCTGACCTGCCTTTTATGGTAGCCCACGAGCAAGTTTGTGTCCCTGGTCACTGTTTTCAAGTGTGAGAGACAGAATTTGAACTCTGGAGTCCCAGCCTGTGTGAGATCATCTCTGAGAGCCAACACCTTGTATAGATGCGTAGCAAAGCTGGCTGTTGTTTTCAACCTATGTTGTTCTATTTACCAGTAAAGTCTCAGAAGTCAGATATTGAGGTGAAAACGCACTAGATCAGAGAAACTCTGTCTTCCAAGCTCCTTCGTGCACTCTGGCTAATTCTTGTCAACTAGTCGTTGGCTCCACCCTCGATCCACAGTCTCGAGGTTTCACAGTGCAATCAAATATCCCACAACAGCTGACCTTGCAGGATTATTGTAAGACATCTTTCAAAAGATCTTTAATTGTCTGGGAATTCACAGACAAGGGCTGATCCTGTTCCTACCTGACTGGTTTGTCAGCAGTGCAGAGGAAATTGTGGACACATGCCCTTTGTAACATGAGTGACATAACACAGGTACAAGGTGGCATGTGTTTTTGTTTTGACTGTATTTATTGTATGTGTATGGGTGTTTTGCCTCCATGTGTGTCTGTATATCATTGCCTGTAGTGCACCTCCAAGGCCAGAAGATGGAGTAGGATCCCACGGAACTGGAGTTAGGGATCATTGTGAGCCACTATGTGGGTGCTGGGAATGGAACCCAGGTTCTCTGCAAGAGCAGCAAGTGCTCTTTTTGTTGTTGTTACTTTGCTTCTTTGAGACAGGGTCTTACTATGCAGCTCTGGCTGGCCTAGAACTCCCTATGTAGACCAGGCTGGCCACAAACTCAAAGATCCTCTGGCCTCTGCCTCCCGACTGCTGGGTGCCACCATGCCCAGCTGTAACAAGTGCTCACTCGTAACTGCTGACCCATCTCCCCACCAGCACCTGTTGGTTTTCTACCTTTATATAAATAAATGTAAAAAAAAAAAAAGTAAGAAGTAGAGACTGCCACGCCTTTAATCCCAGCACTCAGGAGGCAGAGGTGGGCAGATCTCTGTGAGTTTGAGCTAATTCCAGGACAGGTTCCAAAGCTACACAGAGAAACCTTGTCTCAAAAACAAAAACAAACAAACAAACAAACAAAACAAAACCCAAGAACAACAACAACAAAGAAAACACCAAAACCTAAGACTAACATAAGTAGCACACCTTAAAAGGGGTTTTGTTGCTGGGCAGGAGGCAGAAGAAGGCAGATCTCTGTGAGTTCGAGGCCAGCCTGGTTTAGAAGAGCTAGTTCCAGGACAGGCTCCAAAGCTACAGAGAAACCCTGTCTCAAAAAACAAAACAAAAGAAAAGAAAAAGAAAAAAAGAAAAGAAAACAAACAAGCAAACCAAAAACCCTTATAACTTCAAATGTTGTGTGCTTCCTTCCTTTCCTTGGTCCTTTGCCAAGCTCTTTACATATGGAGAATATTAACTAAAGCGACGTTAACAACTCACTGTTCTTTCAGGGAAAGTGATGGAGGCTTCAGGATCTTCTTCCCAGTCTCAAGACGGCAGTGGAATCCACAGGGAAACAGAAAACCTGGACTGTAAGTTTGCCTTCTCAGATCCTCTGTGCACGTCCCTGGGGATGTGGGTCCAGCATCAAAGTCCCTGCTCAGGTCATGTGGCATGATGGCCACATCAGAGCTGTAGCAGAGAAGTGATTTTCCATTCCCGTGCCTGTTCCCCACACTTCCTAGCTGAGGAGGTCCTCAGTTGCTCCCCAGAATTTGAGAAGTTTCTGGGCAGCTTGTTTAGGAAGTGGGGAGCATCTCTAGAAGCTGGGAAGGCTCTCATGCTTCTGTCCTTGGAGAAAGGGAAGGTTTAGGACTTGACCACACACTGCCTGTCTGTGTCACTTAGAGAATGCTGAACCAGTACCCACTCTGAGTCTGGAGTTCTCCAGGTGGGGTATGGGGACAAGGGGAAAAGGGCCTTAGAAGCCTCTTTTCTAGGGTCTGTCGCAGAGGAATGTTTGCCTAGGGCTGTCTTTGACACCTCTAACCCTACCCAGAGGTCTCTGAGAACCTTGAACTTGGACACCTCCCATTGGCCTTGGGTGTTCAGGGGAGTAGTTCCTGTGGGTTTGCTAAGTGCTCCATGGAGAAGCTGTACTGTTGCCAGGGGTGGGGCAGGGGGCAGGAAGCACTCACCATCTTGCCTGTGTACCTCCAGACCAAGAGACAGAATTCCTCAAGCAGGATGGAAAGGCTCAGGAACGATATGAGAGAGACAAGTCTTCCTCCTCATCATCATCCTCTTCCTCCTCCTCATCTTCCTCCTCCTCCTCAGGTATAGCAAACATTCTTAGGACTGGGGTATGACTTGATGATACAGTGCTGGCCTCATATGTACAGAGCCCTGGGTTCCATCCCCAGAAACACAGACACACACACACAGAAATAAATTCAGAATACATATATGGTTGAATTTATTT
>JAQHUG010000007.1:13361839-13372113 GCA_028555095.1 Dicrostonyx torquatus | reverse complement strand
ATGTCTGGGACAGCTGACAGATGTGTCAGTAGGGCCGGGGTCACGGGCATCCAAGAAGACATTCTGGAGCCCACTTGGGGAGCAGGCCCCCGTCTAGAGGAAATTGGGTCTTCCTCGTTGTCCAGAGCCCCTGCAAGGAGCCTGGAGTCTGTGCAGAGTGGAGAAGCAGGTTCTCTTTTGGAGGCTTGGAGCCCTGTCTGGAGTATAGTAAGTGCTCAGTAACCCGGAGCCTCTGAGGGAGCCAGGGTCTCATATGGTTTTTTGGAATTATGGATGTACCCCAAACCAGTTTCAGACCCCTAACTGAGTTTTTGAGGCCTCACTGCTTTCTTCCTGTAGCTTTCATATGTTGTCTGATTGTTGCTCTTTGTTTATTGTGTTTGAGACTGGACTGACGAGGCTGGAGAAATGGGACAGAGCTTAAATGTGGGGAGGAAAAAGAGTGTGCACAACAGAAATGATGGCACATGCCTGTGATCCTAACACTCAGGAGACAAAGGCAGGGAGATTACCACAAATCTGAGGCCATTCTGCTCTATACAGTGAGTTCTAGACCAGCCAAAACCTGTCTCAAAAGTAAAGGGGGTGGGGATAAAGTCACTCCACATCTTATTCATTAAGACAAACACACATCTGTTATTTTCATTTGCAGTCAGTCTTCCGTATCCATGGACTCCGCATGCTCGGATCCAGGCAACTAAGGGGTGAAAAACAGACAAACTATGCCTGTGACCGAACACAGATGGCTGTTTAATTATCGTATTACTAACAACACCAAGTATGAATTATGTAGCATTCACATTGTAGTAAATATTACAAGCAATCTAGAGGTGGTTTAAATAACAAGAGGGGTCGGCAAGATGGCTCAGTGGGTGAAGAGGTGCTTGCTGCCAAGCTAACCACCTGAGTTCAATCCCTAGGACCCAATGACCTACATGGTAAAAGGAGAAAAACAACTACAGAAAGTTGTACTCTGGGGCTGGAGAGATGGCTCAGTGATTAAAAGTACTCGCTGCTCTTCCAGAAGACCTGGGTTCGATTCCCAGCACCCACATGGCAGCTCACAACTGTCTGTAATTCCAGTTCCAGGGGGGATCTGGCACCCTCACACAGACATACATGCAGGCAAAACATCAATGCACATAAAATAAATAAATAATTTTAATAAGATATTTTAAAAAAAGAGAAAGTTGTTCTCTGAACGTCTATACATATCCTGTAGCATTGCTTCCCCGACCAAACATAAATAAATATTTTTTAAATTAAGAAAAACAGCACAAGAGGACACGTACAGTGTTTATGCAAGTACTACACTGTCGTGTGTAAGGGACCTGAGTGTCAGTGGATTTTGGTGTGTGTGGCAAGTCTTAGAACCTTGTCCCTTGGATAGCAAGGGGCCATATTACCAGCCGGCTCTTCTGTGTCAGCTGAAATTACATGAACACTGATTTGGAAGCACAGCTGATTGACTTCCTGGAATTTTAATGAATCCACAATTAATCAGGAAGTCCCTAAGCACACGGAGGGAACTCATCTGGGGCCATCTGTGTAGTTCTGAGAGAAAGTCCTGCTGCCAAGAGCTCCTGGCACTGAATTCTTAGAACCCTGACTAGCCTAAGATAGACACAACTCAGCCACGCTTTATGCCCCTTCAGCCTCCTGCTCCAGGCTAGGCAGTGACCTTCAGAAGCTCAGGTGGGTGGAGAGGCAGGAATCCTCCAGTCCTCCAGGTGACTGACTCAGGCACAAGACAGAGCCATAGAAATCCCAGGTGGGGAAGGCAAGGCCAATGAGGGTCTGAGCAACATGAATATACAGTTTTTTTTTCTTTTCTTTTTTTGTTTTGTTTTTTTCAAGACAGGGTTTCTTTGTGGCATGTGCCACCACGGCCCAGCATGAAAACAGTTTCTATAGGACATGTGACATCAGCTTAGCTTCACTATCAGGAAGACAAGTGGGAAAAGAGTTCCAGGCCAGTAGACAGACACCCAGAGTCACATGATGTCACGAGGACAGAGATGATTCACCGTTGTGCTTGGTGGACTCTCTATAAGATGGCACGTCATGGAACTTGGTTGCCTCTTCAGGAAAGTTTCCCTGGGCAGCAGCTTCCCTGGACAGTAGGCTTCAGTCAGAAACTACGAAGAGGACAGTGACACAGAAAGTTAGGGGCTGCTGTCCTATTCTGCAGCCAGGCAAAGTGGGATCACCAAGAACATCCACCAGAGTGACAGTGGTTCTGGCTCCTTCCAGCCTGAGGCCCTACAGCTTGTGTTTACTCCTCACAGACAGCAGCGATGAGGACCAGCACTCCAGAGGTCCCAGGGAACATCGAAGGAAGGCCCACAGGGACGGCTCTCCTGGTAGGCGGCAGGCTCTCCACCTCTCCTTTGCTTCTTTGATTACTGCGGAGCTTAGTGGGGCTGTGTGAGGAGTTTCCTCACAAAATGCTGTCTGTAACCATATGAATGGGAAATAGTCTACCTAACACCTTATAACAGCTACAACAGAGAGACAGAAGCAGAAAGCTGGGCTCTGGTGATAGTCATGGTTGTGGGTTCGTATGTTTTGAGGCAGGGTTTCACTGTGTGGCCTTGGCTATTCTAGAACTCACTACATAGACCAGGTTGGCCTCGAACTCACATAGATCCTCTGTCTCCTGAGTCCTGGGGAAAGTGTGTGCCATCACACCCTGCTTTGTTTGTTTTTGATGAACATTTCTCTAGCTCTGGCATAATAAGTGGCAAGTCACAAAACTCACTTCACCTCAAATGTATGTGTAAAACATCTTACCCAAAACAGGAAGAAGGGGGCTGGTGAGCTGGCTTAGCAGGTTAAAGGCATTTGCCACCAAGCTTGATGACCTGAACTGCATGCTTCGGACCCACATAGGAGAGAACTGACTTCTAAAAGCTGTCCTCTGACCTCCACATGCACACTGTGGCAAGAGCTCCATGCCCCCATGCAAATAAATAAATATTAAAAAGAACAGTTTACAGAACAGGAAAGCATAAAGATATTGATAGTAATTATGATAGTGAAGTTGTGAGGTCTATTTATTGCAATAGTAGGGTGGTACCCAGGGTTCATGCAAGTGTTCTTCCATTGATCTACATTGAGCTACAACCTCAACACCCCTCCTTTTGAAAAATGTATCACCGGGCAGTGGTGGCGCACGCCTTTAATCCCAGCACTTGGGAGGAAGAGGCAGGTGGATCTCTGTGAGTTTGAGGCCAGCCTCGTCTATAAGAGCTAGTTCCAGGACAAGCTCCAAAGCCACAGAGAAGCCCTGTCTCGTAAAAAGAAGAAGAAGAAGAAAAAAAGAAAAATTTATCGCTTATGTTTTGTCTGCATGTATGTATGTGTACCATATGCATGCGTGGTGCCCATAGAGGCCAAAAGAGGGCATCTGATCCCCTGGAACTGGAGTCACAGATTGTTCTGAGCCGCCTGGATCCTCTGCAAGAGCAGCCAGTGCTCTTAACCTCTGAGCCATCTTTCTAGTCCTGGGAAATTACTTTGCCAAAACAAACAAACAATAAACAAATAAACATTGTGGAAAGACAGGAGCATCAGGGAAAGAATGGAAATTAATGAACAAATGTCTGTTCAGAGCCTGGTGTGCACAGTGCTTGATAAACACTACTTACGATGCTGGAGTTGATCCTAGGTTCTATTTCTAGAGGTACAACTTAGCCGGGGATCTGGGTATGTAGCTCAAGGCAGAGTCTGTGCTTAGCATGAAGAAGCCAGATCTCCAGCGCCCATAATGATGATGATGGTGATAAATAAAACAACCTTTGAGCCTTAGCCGCCTTGCCTACAGAATCGATAGGAGTGCCCTGGTGCCCTCTCCGTACTCTCGCTGAGAACCAAAAGGAAACATTCAATACAAATTACTTAGTGCACCATTGGCACACCTTAGAGCTTAATGAATGACAAGTATTCTTATTATATAAAAATTTAAAGGTTAATTTATTTATGTGTAGGAGTGTTTTGCCTGCCTATATGTATATGTACTATGTACATGCCTATGCCCACAGAGGCCAGAAGAGGGTTCAGATCACCTGAAATTAGAATTACAGGAAATGTAGGTGCTGGGAACTGAGCCTGGGTCTTCTGCCAAAGCAGCCAGCGCTCTTAACCTCTGAGCCATCTCTCCCACGGGCATTAACTATTCTTGACTGCCTCAGATCCAGTCAGACATGCAGTTTCATGTCAGTAACAGAATATAGTAACTCTAGGGGGCACTGAAGTTAACTCCCTGTGATTCCGTTTACCTTTTGGAGACCAGATGTGGGAGGAGGGAGGTGGCGCTTGGACACTGGGGAGAGTTACCAAGGTTTGTCTCCACAGGTGCTGACCACGGGGACCTGGAGGTGCTGAAGGATGAGCTCCAGATCTATGGAGGTGACTGCTTGTCCCCTGGCTTTGGGAAAGAGAATCATGAGGGCTGAGGACCCAGTGGGCAGGACAAGGACTGGAGTCTCATGATCTAAAGACTCCCAAGCAGATAGATGAGGTAGTCAGGCTGCAGAAATCCAGGTGGCACTGGGGTGCCCTCTGCCGTGATTACAGCGATTCAAGGACAGTCAGTCTTCACTGCTGACTGCAACCCTGACTTTCAGCGTGGTGTTGACTGGTCATCCACAGATCTGGGCTCCAGTTTTACCATCAGCAAAATGGGTGTGACCCACTCCCTCTCTTGGAATCCTGCACAGTTTAAGAAAGGCTCAGAACCCGCATCCACGTTTATGAACTGTTTCCCAGAGCCCTGCATTATGGCGAGGAGATGCAGGAAACACAGAGATGAGTGTAAGCAACAGGGCGCTTTGGTCAGCGGCACTGCAATGCAGTAGGGAAGTCTGCGGACTGACTTAGTTCATCAAAGAGCCCCCAGATGCACACTACCCAGTGAGAGTCAGGACCTCCGTATCTGCCTAACCCCCAGAGAAACAGCAAGAAATATGGGTACACTCAGAGTGAGAAGATCCACACAGCACATATTGGACTGTAGCACATGGCTTCCTCTGAGCACGGCCATTGTGGATGATCTTTATATTGTCTTATTTGCTTATCTGAATTTATTTTTATTTTTTTAAAAGATTTATTTATTTATTGTGTATGTGGTATTCTGCCTGCATGCGTGCCTGCAGGCCAGAAGAGGGCACCAGATCTCATTACAGATGGTTGTGAGCTACCATGTGGTTGCTGGGAATTGAACTCAGGACCTTTTGAAAAGCAGGCAGTGTTTTTAACCACTGAGCCATCTCTCCAGCTCTTTTCTGAATTTATTTATTCATTTATTTGAACACTAGAGACTGAACTAAAGGATTTTTTTGTTGTTATTTTGATTTTTGAAAGATTTTTATTTTTTCTTTGTTTTAAAGATTTATTTTGTGTTTGAGTGTTTTGCCTACATGTATGTCTGTGTACTGTGTGGATGCCTGTGGAGGCTAGAAAAGGGAGTTGGAGCTCTTAGAATTAGAGTTACAAACAGATTCGAGCTGCCATGAGGGTGGGGACCAAACCCAGGTCCTCTGAAAGAGGAACTATTTCTCCTGTACCTTATTTTTGTATGTGTGTGTGTCTGAGTGTGGGTTTAGGCATATGAGTGCAGTGCCATAAGAGGCCAGAAAAGGGCATCAGATTCCCCTGACACTGGTACTCCAGGAGGTTGTGAGCATCTGGTACTCTTAACCACTCAACCATCTCTCCAGTCACGATTTTGCTTTGTTTTAAATAAAAAGTACTAGCTTTCCACGACTTAAGGTGATGGAGTAACTGCCAATTAGATGGAGCAGGAATCCTTCGTCTGCTCCAGTCCCTATCCAGCCTATACCAGATCAGTTGTAAGTCTCCACTAGGGCCTACCTTTCTCCATAGCGCTCCTTCTCAGGAGAGTACCATCATGTGTGTGCTCACTGATTCTCCTTCTGTGCAGGTGCTGCTGGGGAAATGGTGCTTGCTGGGGAGTCAGGTGAGTCGCCAGGAAGTGGAGGGGGTCAAGGATACTGGAGTTGAGTGATGTCTGGGCGTTGACCTAATGAGGCACTCTCAGGGTCATGACTGAGACACGGGAACTCCAGGGAACTTCAGGGGCCTGGCTGCATGCAACGGGCAGGAGAGGAGTTGTGGGACATTGGGATGGGGGGTCCAGGCAAGAGGAAGCAGACATCAGCCAGCTGGGAAAGGTTCCTTGGATCCCATGGCTGGAAAATTACCTAGAGTCTTTTCTTAGTCACCTCCGGGTGACTAGTCCCAGGGGTGAAAGCAAGGAGCTTTGGCCAACCTGGCACTAACATTGAGCTTCTCATTTCTAGGACTCCGAAGGAGAGGTTCCGGCTCAACGGGGGGTAAATACATAAGCTCCAAGAACAGCAGGAGGCTGTGTGGATTCCAGAGGGGTCAGAAAGGACCACAGATGGCCTGAGAGAGTGGGCCAGTTCTAGCAGGGATATCAACACCCACATGATTTGAAAAGAAGTCTCCATCAGAGGAGAAATGGAAGGGAAAAAAGGGCTTGGCCTGTAGGGGGATGAGGAAGTCAGTGAGGGTCCCAGGAACAGCTACTCCAACCTTCAGGGTCCTGCCTCTTGCTCCTGCTGTGAGAACTGTCCGATCCAGAAACATCCAGCAATCATGTCTCTAAGGCCACAGCAGCAATCTACAAAACACATCTCTCTCTTTTTCTTTCTTAAGGAGAAGTGGAGGCCTCTCAGTTAACAAGGCTGAACATAAAGAAGGACGGTAAGTAAGTTGGTGGTCAGGAGCCGTGCTCACCCAGCTGGTCCAGATTTCTGTGTGTGTTTGATGGCTGGCAGCTAGAATGACAGTAACCCTAGTCAACTCTGTCAAGGGCCCCAGTGTTAGCAAAGTCCTCAGCTCTAATCACCTGGGGGGGATGGGAGCAGGGTACGAGCAGCAATGCCTATCTTTTCATGTAGAAACTGAGCCCATGGTTGGTGGGGGCCTGGCAGCTAATGAAGTAGAATGCCCTGGGCTTCACAGCCTGTCCTATACTCCCTTTGCTATTGAAAACACAGGGAGATGATAAATGTTTCTCATGCCCTGTGGCAGGACATAGTTAAGCTGTGGGGTTCATGAAGTTCCACTGGAGAAGTGATGTGATGAGAGCTTCAGGCCTTCTTCTGCACCAAGCCTGAATCCATGGGGACTTCCTGGAAGACCGTGAGAGTAGGAAAGGGTGACCTTGGTTTTTAATTCATTTATAAGATTTAAAAAAATATTTATAAGAGTGCATGTGTCCAAGGTGGCCAGAAGAGGGTGCCAGAGCCCCTGGAGCTAGAGTCACAGGTGTCTGGCTGGAGGCTGGTAGAGATGGGTGGTGTGAATCAAACTTGGGTTTCTGCAATAGCAGTACTCACTGCTGAACTAACTAACTGTCCAGTCCCTCACCATGTTTTCTGATTAAGCAAATGGTAGTTGTTCTAGAAAAAGCTTGAGTTACTTCCAAAGCTCTCCCCACATTCCCATTTTTCAGGAAACGAGAGCCCTGGGCTTATGCCCTCTCCTTTGTCTTGGTCCCTGACCACCATAGCACACTGTTTGGCTGAGAGTGGGAGTAGGGCATAAAAAGGCTCATTGGACAGAAACCCAGAGTCTCAAAGTATAGGCCACGTCTGCCTTGTTTCAAGACTTGTAGGCATGTTATGTCCCAAAGGAAGAAGGCAATCCCTCTGTCTCTGGAATCTGGAGCCTCTGATTCAGCCTTGACCTTGCTCAGTTTCTCTGAGAAAGACCCTTCCCCAGGCAGCAGGGTTTGCTCTCTCTGCTCTAGGCTGACTTTTGCTTTGTTTAATGTGTGGGAGGCAGTGTTTTATTCTATGTAACCCAGACTGACCTCAAACTTGGGGTCCTTTGGCCTCAGCCTCCCTCACAAGTGTGCACCACCATTCCTGACTTTCCTTAACCCTCTTTTGTATTCCCCTTGTCTGAGAAAGCAGGGAGACCACTATTGACGCTGGTGACAGCCCTACCTCAGTGTCTACATCCCGAGGTTCAACCTCTCTCATGACTGTTAGCCTCAGAACTCTGCTCGGTGCCCTTGCATGTTTCACAATTGTTTTTAATGCTCACTCAACAAATGAGCTCCTGAGCACCCCTGTGTGGCTGCTCTAGCTGCTGAGTTTCCTTGGGCAGGAAGCTGACTGGGATCCTCCTTCTCGAAGACTTAGAGACCAGGGAGCAGGGGACCAATAAACACAGATATAAAGCCATGGCTGTGCACGTTCCAAAAATAACGAAGAGAGATTGCGCTCAAAAGGGGACTTCTGGGGTGCTATTTAACCCTGGTTGGTCAGGAGCAGGAGCACCGTCATTTTTAAAGCAAGAAGAGGCTGGACTGATGGTCCAGCGGTTAACTGCATTTCCTCTTTGTCAGAGGACTGGAGTTTGGATCCCAGCACTCATATCAGGTCCTCACAAATGTCTGTAACTCCAGCTCCAAGAGATCTGATTCACCCTTCTGACATCTGTGGGTACTTGATGCATGTTTATGTGGGGACATGCATGCCCCCACATACAAATAAAATAAAAATAGGGCAGTTGGGCATGGTGGCACACACTTTAATCCCAGCACTAGGCTGGCAGAGGCAGTTAGATTTCTATGAGCTCCAACACAGCCAGGCTGACACAGTGGAATACTGTCTCAAACAAACAGACAGACAGACAAACAAATAGATAAATAGCTGGGCATCATGGTGCATGCCTTTAATCCCAGCACTCGGGAAGGCAGAGGCAGGTGGATCTCTGTGATATCAAGGCCAGCCTGGTCTACAGAGAGAGTTTCAAGTTATCCAGGGTTACAGAGTAAAACAAACAACACACACATAAAAACAAGAGAACAGGCGTGGTATCGTGGCACACACCTGTAAACCCTAGTACTCTGAAGGTTGAAGTAGAAGAATCCTAAATTGAAGGTAACCCTGGGCTGCATAGAGACCTGAGAGAGAGAGACAGACAGAGAGAGAGAGAGAGAGAGAGAGAGAGAGAGAGAGAGAGAGAGAGAGAGAGAGAGAGCGCCAGTCTCCACCCTTTCTTGTAGATGAGTTTTTCCATTTCGTCCTCCTCTGCTTTGCCATTGGAGCCTTGCTGGTGTGCTATCACTACTATGCAGGTGAGCCTCCCTGGGGACCTGGGAAGGGGCTGCATGGGAGGACAGGGTCTTGACCTACAGCCCAAAGGCTCACTTCACTGTTCTTTCCTGCTGCCCTTGAAGACTGGTTCATGTCCCTCGGGGTTGGCCTGCTCACCTTTGCCTCCCTGGAGACCATCGGCATCTACTTTGGGCTGGGTAAGTGGTCCTGTGGGAAAGCTACACAGACCCGCAGGCTCCTGGAGGGAGGGGTGGTGACTGGCCATCACACTTGCCAAGAGTCATGATCTAAACTTTTTTTTTTTTTTTAAATCAATTCCTTATGTTTGTGTTTTCTTCTTGACCGCATGTGAGGTCAGTGAGAGGTCCTTGGCAGAACTTTGTGGAAAAAAGGGGGCCGTCCCACAAAAACAGTTTAAAGTAGCAAACACGCATAGCTCCTCAGATACCGAAAACAAGTGAGGGGAGCCAGGCATCAAGGTCACTGGGTTTCCTGTCCCTGTTATTACTGCCTGTGACTCTTTTCCGTGTAATAGCCACAGCACTGTTATTGACGTTAGCCTAAAATTGCATGTTAGGGCTTTGTTTGCGTGGGGCGTGCCTCGGTCCTGGGGCAGCAGGGAATGAGCCTGACCCTGGGGCCCTTGAGGGGTCACCATCCTGACCAACATCTCCCCTTGCTTCTGAGCAGTGTACCGGATCCACAGCGTACTTCAGGGTTTCATCCCCCTCCTGCAGAAGTTCAGGCTGCCAGGTAATGATGCTGCACACACCCGATCCAAACTCTCCTGAAAGAGGTCTGCCCTCTAGGGACAGCCCTGGAGGCAGGAGGCTGAAGCTCAGGTTCTGCCTCTGTTCTGTGACCCCAGACAGCCCTTTTCTGTGCTGGCAATGGTGCCCAAGCCCCGCAGCACCCTAGACAAGCCACAGTCCAGCTGTCCATAGCTCTTTGAGCCTCAGGTTTCTCCACTGGAAAATTGGTATAATTTTTACTGCATGAGGCAGCCCATCAAGTAAAGAAGGGCTGTGAGCATAAACACCAAAGGAAACCAAGGAGCCTGCACTCCCCAAACGCTACTTCCTCCCTGGCTGTGTTAAGTAACTTTGTAGTTGTCTTTGACATAGCCTGGGCTAAAGTAGAATCTCTCTCTCTCTC
>JAQHUG010000007.1:13330687-13354994 GCA_028555095.1 Dicrostonyx torquatus | reverse complement strand
TTAACCCATTTTTATTATTTCACATTTTACAATGAGGCTCATGGTTTGTTACCTCTTGCTTCTTGGGAAGCTACATGACATCTGCCTAATTCTGCCTTCTTTCCTCCTCTATCTCTGCTTGGAATTCCCATCTTGCTATATTTTGCCCTTCCATAGGCCAGAGCAGCTTCTTTATTAGCCAATGGTAATAAAAGATATTTATAGCATACAGAGGAGAATCCCACATCATGACCTCCAAGGGCATGAGGCATACATGTGGTGGTGCACAAATATACTTTCAGACAAAACACTCATACACATAAAATAAATAAATCTAAAGAGAAAAGACAAATAAATTAAAAGTTTGAGATAGGATTACCATATGATCCAGAAGCTTCACTTCTGAGAATATATACAAAAGATATATATTTTTTAAAGATTTATTTATTATGTATACAGTGTTATAACTGCATGTATGCCTGCATGCCAGAAGAGGGCATCAGATATCATTACAGATGGTTGTGAGCTACCATGTGGTTGCTGGGAATTGAACTCAGGACATCTGGAAAAGCAGACAGTGCTCTTAACCACTGAGTTGTCTCTCCAGTCCCTACAAAGGCTATTTTAATAGTTATTTGAACACCTGCATTTGTAAAAGAAATGTTCATAATAGGCTAGTTGTGAGAGCAGGCCTGTAGTACCAACACTCAGGAGGGTGAGGCAGGGGGGTCACCGGCTTGAGGCTAACCTGGGCTATATAGCAAGATCCTTTTTCAAAAAGTCAAAATTATAAAAGTGATAAAATACATTTTTAGAAAACAAATTGTAGGGGCTGGAGAGATGTAAAATGTTCCCCAGGTGACCACAAGGACCCAAGTTCAATTCTAAGCACCAGCATAAAAAAAAATGAGGTGTGTCAAATAGTGCCAGACTGGGGTGGGAGGCAGAGACAGGTGGATCTCTGGGACTTGCTGTCCAGCCAGGTAACCAACCAGACCCCTGTCTTGCTAAGACACTCTGTCCCTAAAACAAAGTGGTTGGCTTTGGATTGCCATGGATAACTGTGCCACACACATAAATACACTTGCATGCCCATGTAGAAGCCAAAATCTTAAAATTTAAGAAAAAAAAATTTTGAGAAACCAGGTATGGCATATACCTTTAATCCCAGCACTTAGGAGGCAGAGGCAGACACAGCTCTGTGAGTTTTAGGCCAGCCAGGGCTATAGAGGAAGACCTTGTCTCAGCAAAACAAACAAAATACTTTAAGAAGTTAAAATTACACATCAACAGTTGAATGTTTGCATACAAGAAGTACTGGATTTGAGGGTTACAGACATGGCTCAGTGGTTAAGAGCAGTGATTATTCTTCCAGAGGATCCAGGTTCATTTCCCAGAACCCACATGGCAAAACTATCTGTAACTTCAGCTTCAGGGGATCCAACACCCTGTCAGACTTGTATGTCAGACAACAGACATACATGCAGAAAAAAACACCAGTGCACATAAATATATAAATAATACATAAGTCATTTGAAAAAAAGAAGTCCTGCATTTGAATGCCTAGCACTCAAAATAAAAACATTAAAATGGCAGAATCTATAATTTACCATAGCTTTTAAGAATCTCGAAATTTTTTAGGTTTATTTTTTGTTTTTTGAGACAGGATTTTTCTGTATAGCCCTAGCTGTCCTGAAACTCACTCTGTAGATCAGGCTGTCCTCGAACTCAGAGATTCCCTGTCTGCCTCCTGAATGCTGGGACTAAAGGTGTGCACCACCACTACCTAGCTAAAATATCAAATTATTAGTGGCCATAAAAACTGGACATGACCTACAGGTTGTAAGCCCCGTGGGCGTGGGGCTGCTACGGTGTTAAGCTGGAGCTGGGGGAGCGGGGAGGAAGAACAGAATGGAAGAGAGAACCAGAGCAAGATCAAGGACGTGGTCACTTCAGTTCTTGGCATCCTAGACACATTTGAGGGGCACAATTTCAACTGACTCTGCTGCTAGTCACCTTGGCCTTTGGGACCACTGTTGCCAGAGAAGGGATCAGGTGAAACAGGTTGTTGGCATCCTTTATGTTCCAGGTCTCCCAGCTCTGCCAAGGGTCTGTCTGCACAGTGTGCTGCCTCCTAGGGCCCAGCCTAGCACTGACATAGAAGGTTCTCTAGTCCTGTGTACCAGTGGAGTTCAAGTCAGGGCCTGGGCTCTGGCTACATCTCAGGCTGTGAATTCTAGGTGCCCCAGTCCAAATGGGGTCTAAAAATAAAGCATGGAATCCTGAGGTGGATAGACAGGACTGGAAAATGGAGGGGCTTTGGTCCTTGGCCATCCTGGACCCTGGACTTCAGACTTCTGCTGTTATTCTCACACAAGTCAAAGGGTTACTGAGTGCATTCTAAGACCATACAAACAAGCTTGCACTGAGAGAAAGGTCAAGCCCTGAACAGTGGCAGTTATTTGTCCCTGTCTCCTGAAAGAGACCCAGTTCAGATGTTGCTGTTTTCCAAAGGCTGGGTGTTAAATGCGTGGTCCCCTTGCTGGTACTCCTGGGAGGTAGGGAAATCTTCAGACAACGGAACCCAGAGCCTACCTAGGTGGGCAGAGGGTGGCATAGCAAGATGACTTTAGAAAGATCTCTCTGGCTGCCCTCCTCTGGCTGTGGGGACAAGAGTCTGGGGTGGTAGACACATCTCCAATTATGATCAGGATCATAATTAACAAAGACCACACTTTCAGAAATACTGAAGCAGACCCATGCCTGGAGACACAGGCACCTCTGACAGTCAGTTTAGCTCAGATACTCCACAACATGGCAGGTGGACACACCCACCTTGGTGGCAAGCAGAGACTTCTCCCACCCACTGTTTCCTCTTCTCCCCACCTGGGAACTTCCACGGCCGCCTGCAACCTTTCCAACTCCCTTCTTACGTGCTCTCCCACCCAGACTTTCCCTTAAAAAGTCCTTGAACATTTTTTTTATGTCCTTGAACATTTAATCTCACCCTGGTGTTGGTTTCTGGAAGGATCTAGGGTAGCAGAGTAGGCTGTCTTTGTCCCTTTTTTGTTGTTTATGACACGGTAACCAAAACCAACAACTAGGGGTTTATGTCTGTAAACCCAGCACTCCAGAAGTGCAGGCAGAAGGATGGGGTTTGAGATCTCTCTTCCCACCACAGCGTAAACTCTCTCAGGCTTTCTGAGCTCCAGCATATGCTATTCTGTGCTTGGTTAGGGATTCCCAGCATTCCTGCTTGCTGTCAATCAGATGCTACAGCAACCCCCTGATCATAGCTATAACAATGAAAACTGTCTCCAGATGTTAACAAATGTTCCTTGGGGTTGAGGGGATAGCCCCATCCCAGTCCATCCCCCTTTGGCTAGTTTGACTGAATCCTGGGTCTAGTCTAAAGCATAGAAATTAACCAGTAGGTATTAGCCTCCTTCTGGCCTCAGAACTCAGCATGGGCAGAGCCTGGTGAATAGATTGGTTGACTGAATAAATGGCGATGGGTGTGTGCTACTACAAGGGTTGAAGTAGCTCGTAATTGTCCAATTTCTCCTCCCTCCCCCATAAGGAGATTATAGCAGAGAGGCGGCTTCAGGCCAGTGCAAAGATCTGGTCAAGGTTGCCTACATATGTGTCTGTGAACCGACTGCATCCATGGGGCCTGGGGAGGCCTTAAGAGAGTGTTGGATGCCCTGGAATTGGAATCACAGATAGTGTGAGCTGTCATGTGGGCACTGGGAATCAATCTAGGTCCTCTGAAGGAGTAGTCAGTGCTCTATAGCAATGAGCCATCTCTCCAGACACCTGAGAACTTTTAATTTTGTGTCCCTTTGGATTTGCCTAGTGTGCATGAGAGTTCCATTTCGCAGTGTCACATAAGATAGATTGCCGTTACTGCTGCAGCTTACTGAAGGCTGATGACACCTCACAAACTAAGGCAGCATGTCTTCTGCAGAACTACCCAGGATGGTGGTTCATGTCTGTAATCCCAGTGACTGGGAAGGTCATGGCAGAAGAATATTGCAAATTCAAGGCTAACCTGGGCTGCATAGTAAGAATCTGTCAGAGAAGGAAATGATCATGGTGGCTCCTGAGTATGATCCCAGAATGCAAGAGTCTGAGGCAAGAGAGTCACTGTCTGTTCAAGGCCAGCCTGGGCTACGCAGTAACTTCCAAGCCATCCCAGACTTGCAGAGGAAAGCCCAGTCTTTAAAAAACCCAAGTCAGGGGCTGCAAAGAAGCTTCAATCTCTGAAGTGCTTGTCAAATACATAAGGACTTGGATTCAATCCTAGATAGAACCTGCATTAAAAGGCAGGGCTGGAGAGATAACTCAGCAATTAAGAGTGATTACTGTTCTTGCAAAGGGTCTGGGTTTGGTTCCTAGCAACTATATGGTGGCTCACGATCACCTGTAATTCCTCTTCTGAGGGAATGGATACCCTCTGGCCTTCTCAGATATCTGCACACATGTGGTGCACATAAACTCATACAGACACACAGATACACATAAATTAAAAAAAACAAATTTTTTAGACAGGTCTCTGTTATGTAGTCCTGGATGTCCTGGAACTCACTATATAGACCAAAGTAGTCTTGAACTCAAGAGATCCACCTGCCTCTGCCCCCTGAGTCCTCCAATTAAAGGGTGCACACCACCACACCCAATATGTTGGCTTTTCTTTTGTCAACTTGATGTGAGCGAGAGTTATCTGAAAGGGAGTGAACCACAAATGAGAAATTGCCTCCATGAAATCTAGCTGTAGGGCATTTTATTTATTTGTTTGTTTGTTTTTGAGGCAGGGTTCCTCTGTGTAACCCTGGCTGTCCTGGAATTCCCTCTGTGACCAGGTTGGCCTTGAACACAGCCCCTTGAGTACTGGGATTAAAGGCCACCACCGTCACTAGGGGGTCTGTACATTCTTAATTCGTGATCGATGGGGGAGGGTCCAGTCAATTGTGGGTGGTGCCATCCCTGGGTTGGTAGTTCTGGGTTCTATAAGAAAGTAGACTGAAAAGCCATGGGAAACAAACCAGTAAACAGCATCCTCCATGGCCTCTGTATCAACTCGTGCCTCCAGATTTCTACCCTGTTTGAGTTCCTCTACTGTCTTCCTTCAATTACAAACAATGATATGGAAGTATAAACTGTAATAAATCCTTTCCTCTTCAATCTGCTTTTTGGTCATGGTATCGTGGTTTGACTAGGTATGGCTCTCATAGACTCAGGTGTTTGAATGCTTGGCCTATAGGGAGTGGCACTATTGGGAGGTGTGGCCTTGTTGGAATTGGTGTGGCTTTCTTGGAGGAAGTGTGTCACTATGGAGGCGGGCTTTGAGGACTCAAATATGGTCAAACTACACTCAGGGTTACAGTTCGTTTCCTGTTGCCAAGATGTAGAATTCTTAGCTCCTTCTCCGACACCCTGCCTGCCTGCATTCTGCCATGCATCATGACAATAATGGACTAAACCTCTGAAACTGTAAGTCAGCTTCAGTTGAATGTTTTCCTTTATAAGAGTTGACATCGTCATGGTGTCTCTTCACAGCACCAGGGACCCTAAGACACATGGTGTTTCATTATAGTAATAGAAACTCCAAAGCACCCAGCAAATCTTTGAAAACTAAATAAAGCTGACATGGCCATGTGGGCTTGTGATTTCAGTGCTGGGAGGCAGAGGCAGGGGGATGGATACCTGGTGATGCTAGCCAGCCAGGTCAGACACATCAGGGAGCTACAGGGTCAGTGATAGAACCTGTCTCAAAAAATGAGGGGATGAAGTGGGGCACACACCTTTGAATCAAGGACTCCAGAGGTAAAGGCAGCCAGATCTCTGGGAGTTCTAGGCCAGTTAGAGCTATAGAGAGACCCTGTCAGAAATAAACAAACAAAAAAACAATAGAAAGCAATAGAGGAGGGGCTGGGGAGATGGTTCAGTGATTAAGAGCACTAGCTGTTCTTCCAGAGGACCCGGGTTCAATCCCAACACCCACATGGCAGCTCATAACTGTCTGTGACTTTAGTTCCAGGGTACCCAACATCCTCATACAGACACACATGCAGGCAAAAACATGAATGCACATGAAATAAAAATAAATAATTTAAAAAGAAAACAATAGAGGAAGTCTCTCAGTCTCTCACCCCACATGCAGCACACACAGGTACCACCACACACACACCTATGCACAGATACCACCACACACACATGTACGCACAGGTACCACCACACAATACACGTACACACAGGTACCACCACACAACACACACAGTAAGCACAGGTACCACCACATACACATACACAAACACATGTACACACAGGCACCACCACCACCATACACATATGCACATGCAGGCACCACACACATACACAGAGGCACATACAAGCACCACCACCACCATCACACACACCTATGTTAACTAAACCAAAAATCTCAAATAAGCAAAAAATCCACAAAGAGCAGTAACAAAAGATTAAATAAGCTCGTTTTGAGATGAGTTCTTATTATGTGGGTGAGGCTGGCCTCTTCACAGAGATTTGCCTGCCTCTGCCTCCAGAGTGCTGGGACTACATTTTTTCTTGTTTTATTTTGTGTGTGTGATTTTGCCCTTTCTTTTCAGAGCTGGTAACTGACTGACTGACTGACTACAGGTCCTTGCACTTGCTAGGCAATTGCTCTGCCACTGAGCTGAACTACCAACCTCTTGATAGACATTTCAATTCAGATGAAAGTCAAGTAACTGATAAACACCCAAAAGCATGCTTAATATACTTTATTATAAGGGATCACCAAAGCCGGGCGGTGGTGGTGCACGCCTTTAATCCCAGCACTCGGGAGGCAGAGGCAGGCGAATCTTTGTGAGTTCGAGACCAACCTGGTCTACAAGAGCTAGTTCAAGGACAGGCTCCAAAGCCACAGAGAAACCCTGTCTCGAAAAACCAAAAAAAAAAAAAAAAAAAGGGATCACCAAGTCACCAAGCTGGGTGGTGGTGGTGAACACCTTTAATCCCAGTACTCTGGAGGCAGAGGCAGGTGGATCTCTGTGGGTTATTGTTCTTTGTGGATTTTTTGCTACAGAGCAAGTTCCAGCACTGGCTCCACAGCTACTGAGAAACCCTCTCTCGAAAATATAATTAAATTAAAAAGGATCACCAAAATGACAATGACAATGGGCTATCCTACCCATCAACCAGTCAGGTGGCAATTAGTGTCTGGTGATACAAAATGTTACTGAATGGAGTAGTAGGAATAAGCACCCTGCTGGGCAGGAACATACAGGCATTTGTTTAGGCACTTCGGAAAACTCTCTGACGTTATCTAGTAAAGGCAGAGATACACTGTTGCAAACATATCTGAAAGAAACGTATGCCTTTCTGCAACACAGCATAAGGACAGTTAGAGTGTTTACAGCAGTACTGTACAAGACATCCCCAACCTGGAAGTAGTCCAAATGTCTGTGAACAGAATGAAGGAGAAATTGTACAACCATATACTGAAATATGCAACACAGCAATGAAGATAAATGATCAGGACCTGTAGATGACTTATCATGTAAGAGAATGTACCTCCCATGCATGGCAAACTGAGTTCCACCCCAGGAACTACAAAGAGGAAGGAGAGAACCAGCCCCATAGAACTGTCCTCTGACCTTGCTGTGCGAACTGCGGTATTTACACCACAGCCCCCACACCGTGCACCCATCCACTAATGAGAAATTAATTTCAAAAGAAAATGAGGAAACACATTTTTATGCAATAGCATTTGCGAACCTCACAAACATGATCTGTTAGATCATTTTAACTTTGTTTTTGTTTTTGTTTTTTGATACAGGGTTTCTCTGTAGCTTTGGAGCCTGCCCTGGAACTAGCTCTTGTAGACCAGGCTGGCCTTAAACTCACAGACATCTGTCTGCCTCTGCCTCCTGAGTGCTGGGATTAAAGGCATGTGTGACCACTGCTCAGCCAGATTATTTTATTTTTAACTATGTGTATGTGTCTTAGTGTGAGTATGTGCACATGAGTGCCCGGTACCCTCAGAGGCCAGAAGAGGGAGTCAGAACCCTGGGGCCGGAGTTACAGGCAGTAGTGAGCCATCATGCAGATGCTGGGAACTGAACTTTGGACCTCTGCAAGATCACCAATTGCTCTCAATGTCTGAACCTTCTCTTTAGAGCCTATAAACACGATGTTGAGTGAAGATATAGGACAGTATTTATACAAACTTCCCAAACAGAGGCTAACTTGTTTAAAGATACTTGCTCTGATAATTAAACACAAAGTAAAGAGACTCAGGCACACACCTGCAGCTAGGGAAAGATGTATAATTGCCTGGGCAGGTGTTGCCTAAGGGACTGACCCATTTCTTCAGTTTTTAAGGTACAGTCACTACTGGTAACCCAGGCTGTTCTCAAATCCAAATCCTCTTGCCTCAACTACCTGGGTCCTGGGCTTAAAGGCATGGCCATGTGAAACTTCTGGATACTTTTCTATATATTAAATTCCACAATAAAAATTAAGGGCTGGGACTGGAGAGGTAGGACAGCAACAGTTAAGTGTACATTTTGCGTTTCCAGGGGACCCAGGTGTTGTTCCCCACATCTACATTGGGCAGCTCATAGCTCTGGAGAGAGCCAACACATCTAGTCTCTGAGGCCACATGCATCCACATGCACAAATATTGGCACACAGATATACACACATACACATAATTAAAAATAAAATCTTTTAAAAAATAATAAGGCTGGGGATGTTGTCTAGTATACATAGAGTCCTGGGCTGGATCCCAGCATCAAACGCAGAAATATTTAAACCACGTATTAAATTTTATTTGGGGAGGGGTAGTGAAGGGGAGGGAGGGAGGAAAGTGGGGAGGAAGTTTGAATCCATTCGCTTTGCTCAATTGTAGAGGCTATTGCTCTTTGTGGACACAAGAGGGGGTGCTAACCAGTGAGCCGCTAAGGAAACCAGGTTCCCTAGCAACGGAGAAAAACACTGAACAGGAAATTTCTGAGACTCAGACTATGGTTTCAGCTCTGCACCTGCTTGGGGCAGGACTTGCTCCTGCACCTGGAGACTTTTGTTGAGTCTTGAGTATCCTTGACCTTTTGTGGGAAATACCTTTTGTGGAGATGTACCGGGCTGAGGGGCTGCGCCCTTGTTCTGTCTTCTTCCCGACCTATTCTGTAAGACTCCAACCCCCTGGTGTTTCCCTCAAAAGCGGAGGGAAATAAGGCACGGGTGGGGGAGTTTGCCTCGAGTGTTCTGGGACTTTCGGGTGTAAGAAATAGAAAGATTTGGGAAGCAATGAACCTCTCAGGTTTGTTGATAAAGATTATTTTCACAGGTAAGGATTAGGTAAATTTAGGTAAGGATTAGGTAAATCCTGTGGAGTAGTAATAACAAACACAGGAAGAATCCTGGGAAGAGGCTGGGACTGGGCTCTCCAGGCTGAGGGTTGTGGCGTTGTTTAGGCTTTGCTGCAGTTTGGATCTTGGCTGGCTCTGTGGCAGTGTCAGGAGGTGCTGGGCCCTTTAAGAGGCGGGGTCTGCTTGGATAGAAGTTACGCTTGTATTACACACACACACACACACACACACACACACACACACACACACACACACACCTACTCTCCCTGAAAGGGAACCCCACACACACACACACACCTACTCTTCCTGAAAGGGAACCCCATTACAGACCCAAATAACATCCATACCAAGGTCCAACATGATTAACTAATGAGTTTTTATTGGACTTACTAACAGGAGTATGGGTGAGGGGTTACTCAACAGAAGCAGGTGTGACTCAAAAACAGCTGCGTCACCAAAAAACCCAACAGGGTGACGGCTCACAAAAGCTGCAACCCTGGAGCTCTCTGCACAACAGGCAGGCAGCTGACAGATCCGCGATATCTCCCCTCTGCAGCTAGGCTGTTCAGTCTTCTCCAACAGCTGCCTATTCCTAATTCCTTCTGGAAAGCTGGGGAGGGGCCTTCCAGAATCTTGTAAGTTTCCGTGTTCCCAGAACGTGGCCTTTTGTTTACCTTCGAGGTCTCCCGAGGGCCCCCCACCCTGAAGGGAAAGTTTGGATCCTGAGGAGTCTGCTACTCAGCACCAGCCATTTCCTGCCTCTCTTTTGCACCCGCTCTGCTCACCACTCACGGTGAGACTGGCGGGCTGCTTTGTCTGGCTCCAGCTTCGATGTTTGGCCTCACCACAAACCCAAACGTCTGAAAGCAGGAGCCAGAATGAAGCTTTCCTCTTTTTAAATTGATTCGCTCAGAATTTGTCAAAGCAACAGAAACCTGGCTAACAAATGGAGAAATTAACTGAGTCTCTGGGTTTGTTCAAGGTTAAGGGATTGCTGCTCTTGCTCAGGACAGCGATTGGATTCCCAGCACCCTCGCAGTACAGTTCACAGTCGCCTGTAACTTCAGCTCCAGGGATCAGACACTGCCCTTTTTAGTCCTCTGAGGGCACTGATTACACGTCCTACATACGCCCTCTCCATCCCCACACATGTTAGTGTACATGTAACTCAAAATAAATTTGTAAGAGAGAGAGAGAAAAGCACATTTTAAAATTTATTTTTAACTTAGTTTAGTTTTTGAGACAAGGTCTCACTTTGTAGCGCTGACTGGCCTGGAACACACTGTGTAGACCAGGTTGGCCTTGAACTCACAGAGATCTGCCTGCTTCTGTCTCCTAAGTGCTGGAACTTAAGGTGTACCACCGCCACCCAACCTATCATTATTATCATTATCATCATCATTATTATTTTAAAAGTTTACTTTAAAGGGCTGAAGCTGTTTGTTGTCTCTAATAACCAGATAAATGAAAATGAAAATATCAGGGATGTAATATTTTCTCCAACAAATGAAGAAAACAGCTTGAAGTCATAGTTTGTTGCTCTAGGGAGGTGACTGGCAACTAGCATTCCTGTCAGGAGCCTCACTGTGAGAGAACAAGAGTCAGCAGACAGTGTGGTGATGTGTGCTGATGATCCCAGCACTTGGGTAGGTAGAGACAGGAGGGTCAGAGGTTCAAGGCTACCCTTAGCATCAAATCAAGTTTGAAGCCAGCTGGACTTCAGGAGACTGGGTCTCCAGACATCCTTTCCCTCTGATCCAGTGGCCTTATTGCTGGGAGCCCTGACTTCAGACAGAATTTGAAATTTGGCAAGAGGTACACATGACAATATTGGTGCCAGCATTATTTATGATTTCCCCCTAACAATGAGGAGAAAAGGCAGTAGGGGTAACATAGTTCATCAGGTAACACTAATGTCTCCCTTAAGGAGTGACCTCACAGGAGGAGAGACATCTCGGCGAGACTTAAGAGTGTGTACTGTTCCTGCAGATCCTGAGGTCAGTTCCCAGCAACTACACTGGACAGCTCACAACTACCTATAACTCCAGCCCTGGGATTCCAACACCCTCTTCCAGCCTCTGTGGGTACCTGCACACACATGCCGTACATACAGAATAATAAAAATCAAACTTTAAAAATAAAATGAAAATGGCTTTAAGTTATCTTGGGGGATGAGGATGTAGTTCAGCGGGCAAACGGTTTGCCTAGTATTCATGAAGCTCTGGGTTCAATTTCTAGCACCATGTGACTGGTCACAAACACTCATAACTCTCCTCTCCCAGGGATGTGATATCCTTTTCTGTCCTCTGTGGGCACTAAATATGTATGTGGTTCTGGTGAAATATTCATACACATTTTAAAAAGTTTTTTTTTTCATTTTGGTTTTTTGAGATAGGGTTTCTCTGTATAGCCATGACAAACCTGGAACTCACTCTGTAGACCAGGCTGGCCTCGAACTCAGAGATCTGCCTGCCTTTAAAAAAAAAAAAAGGCTGTAGAGATGGCTCAGTGGTTAAGAGCACTGGTTGCTCTTACCCTAGCTATCCTGGAACTAGGTCTGTAGACCAGGCTGGCCTCAAACTCACAGAAATGCACCTGCTTCTGCCTCCCGAGTCCTGGGATTAAAGGCATGCGCCACCACTGCCTGGCCCAAATTTACATGTATTCTTTATTGTGACGATGGGTACCCATGCCCTGGTGCATGTGTGGAGGTTGGAGGATGTGGTGGTTTAAATAAAAATGGCCACCATAGGAGTGGCACTATTAGGAGGTTTGGCCTTGTTGGAGGAAGTGTTACCATGGGGGCCCGGCTTTGAGGTCTCAGATGCTCAAGCCACATCCAGGGTGGCATTGTATTTCTGCTGCCTGAGGAGCCAGATGTTGAACCCTTAGTTCCTTCTCCAGCACATGTCTGCCTGCATAACACCATGTCACACCATGATGATAATGGACTAAACCTCTGAAAATGTAAGCCACCCCAATTAAATGTTTTTCCTTTATAAGAGTTGCTGTGGTCATGGTGTCTCTTCACAGCAATACGAACACTAACTAAGACAGAGGACAACATGAGGTCAGTTCTTTTCTTCCACCATGTGGGTCTTGGGGATTGAACTCAGGTCTTCAGCCTTGGCAGTAAACACCTTTACCCACTGAGCTACCACACCAGTCTTTGTCTTATTTTGAGATAATCTTGCTATATAGCCTTGATGGCCTCAAATTTGCAACCCTTCTGTGTGCTGGGAGTATAGGTGCCCACTACCACACCTAGTTTGTCAAACATTTTCTCTCTCAGTTGATAAGGCATGCTTGTGCCAATAAAGTTGGGAAGATTAAGAACATTAAAACAAGAACATTAAAAATGCTCATACTTACTGGGCAGTGGCAGTGCACGCCTTTAATTCCAGCACTCGGGAGACAGAAGCAGGTGGATCTCTGTGAGTTCGAGGCTAGCCTGGTCTACAGAGTAAACTACACAGAGAAACCCTGTCTCCAACAACAACAAAACCCAACCAACCAACCAACCAACCAAACAAACAAACAGAAAAACATACTCACTGAGTGGTGATGGCACACACCTTTAACTCCAGCACTTGGAAGGCAGAGGCAGGTGGATCTCTGTGAATTTGTTCGAGACCAGTCTGGTCTATAGAGTGAGTTCCAGGACAGCCAGGGCTACACAGAGAAACCCCGTCTTGAGGAAAAAAAAAAATTCATACACTCTTTGATAAGAAAATACTCTAGAAACACCTTAGGGCTTGTGATCTTCACAATAACCTTATTAAAAGAAAACCTTTATTTGTTTATTTATGTGTATATTTATGTATTTGTATGTGTCTGTGTGTGTGCACTTGCTACAGAGGTCAGAGGACAATTTTCCTGCTTTTATGTCTATTATCTAATCACTGGAGAGGCTGAGATAGGAGGAGTTCTGAAAACTTGAGGCCAGTCTGAGCTACATACTGCATGCCATTCCAGCCTGGGCTAAATAGTGAGGCCCTCTGTCAAAAGAAACATAAACAAATTAAGGGTAATGTGAAGATGGCTCAGTCATTAATGTGCTTACTATGCAAATGCAAAGGCAGCATCTGCATCCCCAGTGATTATGTAAGGCAAGGCATGATTCTGACCACTGTTATCCCAGCACTGGGGATGCTGAACAGAAAGATGTTCACTGGCTACCCAGCCTAGATGAACCAATGAGCTCCAACTCAGTGAGACACCTTTGTCTTTGGAGTGATCAAGGAAGATATTTGACATTGGCTTCTGGCCACCACGCAGAGCTATGCATTCATGAGCATATATATGTACACATACTAAACACGCAAAAATTAATTTTGAACAACATATATTTTTAACACATCCCCAAGTAGCATTGCTACTGCTATTCTCTGGACCGACTTTGAGGACCATTACCTTAGTGTGTTATCCACAGAGTCTGTCTGTGGGCTGAGGATGTAGGCCAGCATCTTTTGTGCATTCGGGAAGCACTGAATAGAGTTGGTTCTTACGGTGCACATCTGTAATCCCGGTGCTCAGGAGATGGAGGCCAGAGGATCAGAAGTTTAGGATCATCCTCATCTACATATGACTGGAGCCAGCCTGGGCCACATAAGACATCCTACCCCCTTGCACATTTGTGACTTTCAGTGTGCTGCACACATAGGCTCCTCACCCCTCAAAAGATAGGTGCCCACCTTTCCAGCGGTGCCCTTACATCTAAATTGTTGTTGTGTCCTTAATTACCAATCACCGGAGTAAGGTTATCATAATTGCTCATTTATTCCCTTAATTACCTAAATTATTAGTATTGTTTCCAATTCTATAAAAGGAGTTGTTGAGTCAGAAGACAGGAGTGTGCTAGGTGTGGTGGCACATGCCATGAGCCCAGCACGAGGGAGGTTGGGGAGTAGGAGGGTTACTGCCAATCTGAGGCCAGCCTGGGCTACATAGTGACTTCCAGACCAGCCTGGGTTTATAAGTATATAAATGATACCTTGCAGGGGTATGAAAGATGGCAATTTTTTTCCAGGCTGTGCACTGTGGGCTGAGTGTGTCATGTCATTTAATACTCAAAAACCATTAATTAATTAACACAGTCTGTACTTGTTAAAGGGTACTTTGTGTTAAATACTTTGGGGATCCAAAGTTGAACAAGATGTGTGGGGGGGTAGGTGCTATTATTCTTCCCATTGTACAGATGAGGAAACTGAAATCCAGGAGATGATTTGTCTGAGAACGGGCGCATCCCAAGACTGCTCCCTCATTGGTACATTTGTGTATCTTTGAGTTGAAGGTGGTGATGCTCACCTGTAATACCAGCAGAGTTTTACAGCCAGGAAAGGCCAAGTCAGGAGGATTTGGCGATCAAGTCCAGCCTGGGTTATATAGTGAGTTCCAGGCTTGCCTGGGTTGTGTATACACAGGGAGATCCTGTCTGGGGTTGGGGGAGGACCCTCCAGTATCCTCAGTATGCTGTGGTTCTTGAGGGAGGGGGTGTTTAATTTTGGGTACAACTTGTCCCCCCCTCTTTGTTGAGCTCCCCTACCTCTTTTCTCCTTTCCATTACAATCCTGGAAACAGGTGAAATGATGAAATGTACAGCCATATAGCTTGGGAGAGAAAGCCTGTTCAAACACTGCAGGAGTAAAAGTTAATACTTTCTACATTGAGTTTGACTTCTCATTTTTAAGGAATATTTATTCATTTGCATCTTTGTGTGTTTGTCTGTTGACAGAGATTTCTGTCCCGCCTGGTCCCACAGCTGTTCAGTACCAAAGAAACACACAGAGGCCGACATTAATTATAAACTGGTTGGACTATTTGTTCAGCCTTTCTTATTAAGTAATTCTTATATCTTACATTAACCCATAATTCTTGTCTGTGTTGGCCATGCGGCTTGGTACCTTTTATCAGTGAGGCATTCTCATCTTGTGTCCTCTGCTTCTGGGTAACAACTGCAGACTGAGCCTTTCCTCTTCCCAGAATTCTTCTATCCTGGTCGCCCAGCCTATACTTCCTGCCTGGCTACTGGCCAATCAGTGTTTTATTAAACTAGAACAAGTGACAAATCTTTACAGAGTACAAGACCATTGTCCCACAGCATTTGTCCATGTGTATGTGGGAGGGTGTCCATGGAGGACAGAAGACAGTGTCAGATTCTCCTGCAGATGGACTACAGGGATTGCAAGCTCGCTCACAAAGTGAGTGCTGAGAACAAGACTGGGTCTTCTCTCTTATATGCACTCTTAACTGATGAACCACCTCTCCACCTGATTTACTGTTTTTAAAAAATTAGGCAGAGGGCATTAGAGAGATGTCCCAGCAGTTAAGAGCACTGGCTGTTCTTCCAGAGGACCAAGTACAATTCCCAACACCCACATGGTGGCTCACAGCCACGTTTAACTCCAGTTCCAGGGGGTCTGATGCCTTCTTCTGGCCTTTATAGGCACTTCAGACATGCATACACATGCACACACATAGAGGCAAACACTCAGACATAAAAATAAAAATATTTTAAGTACAATCCAAGTGTACTTAATCCCTTTAATCCCAGTATTCAGGAGAAAGAAGTAGGTGGATCCTTGTAAGTTCAAGGCCAATCTGGTTTACATAGAGCATTCCAAGACAGCCAGTGCTGCATAGAAAGATCCTGTCCCAAAAGATGTGAATAAATAGTTAAATTAAAGGACACAACAGATGCGTGTGAACATGGAGAAGACAGGTGTTCTCTCTGAAGTAAAGGGTCAGTGACCATTCCTATGCCTCCCTTGGAAGGAAGCACAGAACCCCTGAACCTCTTCCGGATCCAGTCAGCATCAGCACACATTGTTCTGAGGAATGCAGTCAGCTTTTTACATCTGTGAGCTCCACATTCTTGAATTCAGTGACCTGCATATGGAAACACTGGAATGGTAATGTTTGTATCTAGTCATGTGTGGCAGCTATGCCTACAGTCCCAGCACTCAGGAATCTGAAGCAGGACTGCTGTTAGTTCAAGGCTAGCCTGGGTCTGTATGGAACAGGTGCACATTTTTCCCCTTATTCCAGTGCCCCCAAACAATTCAGAATAATAACTATTCATACATCATTCACATTGCATGGCTTATATAACCATCTAACGGTTTAATGTCTATGAGAATATATGCCCAGGTGACATGAATACACTTGACTGAAGAAGGCTTTAGACCGCCCTGAAAATCCTGGAGGCAGTCCCATGCATACTGAGGGTTGATTTCTTCCTTTAATTAATTTTCTGAGCAATAACTCTTTGAGGAGGCCCCAGAGCCAACAAGAGCTCTGCAGGCTTTGATATGAGCAGCTCTCCCCTCAGACCCTGAATTATGAGAGTGGAGCAGTGAGCCTGAAATACCCCCCACAGATCCCATTTGTTTCTGAGTGATGATGCTACTTTGGGAGGTTGTGGAATCGGAAGGGTGTGGGACCTCACTGACAGAAGAAGGTCAGTCTGGGTAGGTCTTGCCTTTGAAGGTTATAGCTTCCCCTCTGGTTCTGGCATGGCTTTTTGTCTCCTGGTCCACTGTGATGTGAGTAGCCTTAGATACAGGCTCCCACCACAGCAGTTGAACTGATCCTTATTCCCTTCCCAGTTGTGATGGACTGGAACCCTCTGAAACAGTGAGCTGAGATAAATCTTTCTTCTAAGTTGATTTTGTTAAAAATTTTGTCACAGTGGGATCTGTGGTGTGAAAGACACTATCTAGACCCCTAGAATTCTAAGCAAGGCCATTCAGTCTGTAGCATAAACGATTGCCAGTAGAGAAACTTCTGCACCCCCATAAAAAGCCAGGTGGTGGTGGCACACCCCTTTAATCCTAGCACTTGGGAGGCAGAGGCAGGAGGATCTCTATGAGCTCAAGGTCAACCTGGTCTACAGAGTGAGTGCCAGGACAGGCTCCAAGACTACACAGAGAAACCCTGTCTTGAAAAATAAAAACCAAAATCAAAGCCAAAAGCAAAGGAGAAATATAATAGGATCAGAGATGAGGAGGTCTGGAAAAAAGGGTGTGTGCAGACCTAGAGTGGGCTTGTTCTAGTTTGAGTATGTCTCCCAAACTCAGCTCCTGGTGGAAGGTAATTAAATTGTGAGGATGGAATCTCGTGAATGGATTAGTGTTGTCATCTGAGGTCTTGGTTATTTCCAGAGAAGATTGTTGTAAATACCCAAGCTCTTGCCCCACCCTCTTCTTGGTCCTCCCTCCTCCTCCTGCTCAGTTGTAAGGCTGTGTGCTGGATGCCAGCATCGTGCCCTTGGGCTTCCCAGCCTCCTGTCACTTTGAACAGAACTCCCTTATAAATTACTCAGTCCATGGTATTCTGCCATAGCAATAGACAATGGACTAAGACAAAGTGTGAAAATGTTGGCATCCCATGTCTGTGTCACTAGGAAACATCTGTCTTTCTTTGGTTGGTACCACCTAAGCAAGCTGATTTAATGAGTCAGACTGTGCTCAAGTTGGCCTCTGTCACTGGCCACATCATTGGGCTCATGAACAAAGAAACCGCATGGCAGGCTTAGCGGTTTTGAGTTCACTAGCAACGGTCTAGCTTCTGCCACTAGGAATGTCTGATTTCCCATTGACAAACGTAGAGAAGGATCCCTCAGTATGGCCACCACCCTGCAAGGAAGGCCACAGCACTTGGTGACAAAGTAATGACAAGACATCTTTCTAACCCAGAAGGAGAAGTGAGTCATCTAGACAGGACCAACATATATTTAAGGTTGGGTTTATTTTTCCAGGCTGCAGGGTCTCAGTCAATCTGTGCTGGTTTATATCAACATGTCACAAACTAGAGTCACCTGGGAAGAGTGCCTCCATCAGACTGACCCGTGGCTTGTCTGTAGGGCATCTTCTTGATTGATTAATGATTGATGTGGGAGGGCCCAGCCCTCTGCAGGCAGTGCTGCTCTGGAGCAGGTGGTCCTGGGTTGTATAAGAAAGCAGCCTGAATAAGCGAAGGAGAACAGATCAGCAAGCATGTTTCCTCCTCCATGGTTCCTGCCTCAGCTCCTACCTGAGTTCCTGCCTGACTTTTCCCTCAGCGATGGACTGTGATTGGAATTTGTAGGCTAGATGGAACCTTTACCACTCCCAGTTGCTTTTGGTCACGCTCTTTATCACAGAAACAGAGGACCAAATTAGGAGACAATCTAAAGATTTGATCTCAGATAATATCATAGCATACCTCAGGCAGCTGAGGTGGTCCAGTGGTTTGCAGATGACTCATGGACTCGTCCCAGGAACCGCTGGCCTAGAGGACTTTGGAACTGTAATCTGTATCCAAGCGACTCAAGGGCCTGCAGGCTCTTTAGCTTACCTTCTTTTCTTTTCTTTTTTCTTTTCTTTTCTTTTCAAGCCATTTTTCCCAGCCCATCTGGAAGTCAGTCATCTTCCCCTACCCCACAGATACAGAAAGGTTGGAAGAAGGGTGGGCAGTGCGGTTCCCTCCCTGGTTGTGCCCCTTCTTTCTTCAGTGCCTGTAATCAATTCAGCAGCTGTGCTCAGTGCTTCCCAAGCATCCTGGCTTCCCAAGGCGCCCCTGCTTGCCTCAAGGCTTTCAGCTCAGCCAAAGGTTTCTGTGGCTTTCTCACCTTCCCTGCAGAGCCACTTCAGGTCTCCAGGGACACAGTAGCTACTGTGGCAAAAACAAGGAGACTCAGATTCCTTTTCTCTCCATCTCTGGGATTTTTTATTTTTTGTCTTTTCCAGCCTAGAAATCCCTATTTTCTATCCAGATGACATGATCAACAGAAAGCTGAGGAAGGATACCTGCCACTCTGTACCCATCGTTTTCCACTTCCCACTGGGTTTGTTTTTTCTAGAGGCCATGATGACATGTTGCAGGGGTGTGCTATCTTGGGGCCACCTGGAGTGGCCATCAGACCCTACACCTTTGGTTGCCTAGACTTATGTTCTCCTAAGACTCTGTCTAGGCACAGTGGCTCAGGCCTGCAGGAAGTTGCACTGGGAGGATGGAGAGGCTAAGACTAGCAAACGAAAAGGCCAGTGGATAAAAAGCACTGGCCAGTATAATCCCCAGAGTTCATGGGGAAAGGAGAAAACTCTCCTGTCTTATACATGTGCGTTATGACACACTGGTGCCACACACATATACACACACGTACTAATAATAAATAAACATTTAAGAGATAATCCCATGGGGCTGGAGAGAAACTCAGTGGTTACTCACAGACCCCCCAACTGGTGGTGCTGTTTGGGCAGGTTTAGGAGGCGTGGCCTTGCTGAAGGAAAGTTGTCACTTGAGTTGGGTTTTCAAAGTCTCGTGCCATTCCCAGTTAACTCTCTCTGCTTCAGTTTGTGATTTAAGATGTAATCTTTCAGCATGCTGCTCCAGTCACCATGTCTGCTGCTTACTGTCTGTCTCCCTGACACAATGGACCCTCTATAACAATGAGCTAAGTAAACTTTTCCTTCTACAAGTTGGCTTGGTCATGGTGTTTATCAAAACAGAAAAGTAGCTAAGACATCTCTCACATTTCAACCTCCTATTTGGAGTCTGCTTCTCAGGGAACCTGACGAATCCAGGAAGCATCTTCAACCAGACTGATGGATGTCAGACTGTTCCCTAGAGAGTGATACCATGTTGCCCTCATACTACAGTTGAAGAGTCCCACTTGCTCAGCATTCTTAGGAAGTGCCGAGATTGCCCTTTTTCCTTTATAGCTGTGCTGTGGGTGTCAAATGAAACATCGTGGCAATTTGGGTAGTTTTGTTTGTTTGTATCATTTTTTTAAATTTAATGCTGGGGATTGAACCCACAGCCTTGCAGAGCCAGCCTGGTGGTAGCATTAACTTCCATTTCTGGAGTGAGTAATGATCTCAAATACCAGTGTTTTCAGACTCTCCCTTTGGAAACCTCCCTGGCACTCTTGAAGTCCCCATCTTATAGACCCTCTTATTTCAGGCTGTCTGACAGGGGGGTGAGTTCAGGGGTGATCCCAAGGAAAATGAAAATGGGAGACTGGAGAGTTGGCTCAGAGGTTAGGAGCTCACGCTGCTCTTTTAAGGACCTGAGTTTGATTTCCACACTGGGTGGCTCATAACTACCTGCAACTGCAGCTCCAGGAGATCTGATACTCTCTTCTGTCTTCAGTGGGCACTATATAAATGCATGCATACTCTCTCTCTCTCTCTTTCTCTCTCTCTCTCTCTCTTTCTCTCTCTCTCTCTCTCTCTCACACACACACACACACACACTAAAAATAAATAAGGGCTGGAGAGATTACTCAGTGGTGAATAGCTCTGACTGCACTTGCAGAGGACCTGTGTTTGATAGCCAGCACTCACATGGTGACTTTTCAACCATCTGAAACAAATTCCATGGGATCTGGCATCCACTTCTGGTCTTTGCTGGCACCAGGCACACACATAGTGCATATCCATACATGTAGACAAAACACTCATATACAGAAAATAAAATAAATAAATCTCTTTTTAAAAAATTGCATTTGTTGGAGGCTAGAGAAATGGCTCAGGGGTTAAGAGCACTGACTGTTCTTCCAGAGGTCCTGAGTTCAATTCCCAGCAACCACATGTAGATGGCTCACAACCATCTACAACAAGATTTTATGCCCTCTTCTGACTTGCAGGCAGTACACTGTATACATAATAAATTAATCTTTTGAAAATACATTTATTATTTGTTATTTAGTTATTTGTTTGTTTGAGGCAGAGTCTCTCAACCTATAGCTCTGGTTGGCCTGGAAAATGCTATGTAGACCAAGATGGCCTCAAATTCATAGAGATCTGCCTGTCTCTTTCTTCAGAGTACTGGGGTTAAAGCCATGTACTACCAAAATAATTTTAAAACAAAACAAAAACAAAAAACAATCCTCCCAAGACCAAAAACCAAAAACTTACATTTAAAATATAGTTAAAAAATTAGAGTCTGGAAAGATGGTTCAATGGGTAAGTGCTTACAGGTGACCCAAGGTCAGTTCCTCACAATAGGCAGCTCACAACTGCCTATAACTCCACCTTCAGGAGTGTGAAACCCCTTCTGGACTCCTGTGACACCTGCATACGTGTGGCATTCTCTGTCTCTCTGTCTCTGCCTTTCTCTCTGTCTCTCTGTTTGTCTCTATCTCTCTCTTTCTCAACATATACACACACACAGAGCGAGAAAGAGAGAGATTTATTTTTTAAAATCTTAAAAAAAAAAAAAAGAAGGAAGGAAGGAAGAAAAACTGAAATGGATTCCCAGAGACCACAAGCCTTGATGAATGTCCTCAATCCTCCCATGATGGTCTCTCAGCGGCCACACACCTTGATTAATGCCCCCAATCCCCCTGTGCCTGGACTTCTGAGCTTTAGGGAAAGATTTGATTGCTCACATTTTCTGCAACTTCTGTCTTGGTCTTCCTGCCTTGCCCTGTCAGGTTGGTCCCACCTTTCCATTGCCCCTCTCTGTATGCTTTGTAGAACTATTGTTTGGACGCTGGGAGTCCTCAGCCATAAGTCCTTGATTCTCTTTATCTCAGTCTGAGAAGCTCACCTTAGCCCTTAGTTGAAGTTATGGTCTTGCTTCATAATTGAGGCACAGTTTCCCTCTCTGGCCCACAATTTAGTTGTCATCTAAACTCCACAGGAACTCAGTGACACACCACCCTTCCCCCACAAACATCTATGCACAAACAAAACAAAATGTTAAAATAACAGTAAAAAAAAAAAAAAACAGCGTTGGAACTTGCTGGTGTTTGGTGCATGTCTGTAATTCCAGCACTTAGGATAAATGAGGCTGGAGGATCAGGAGTTCAAAGCCAGCCTGGGCTACAGGAGACTCTGCTTCAAAGAGTTAGAATAACAACAACAAATGCCTTCATTTTATTTTTTCTCGGAGCTCTGTAGGTTGCCTGGAGCTGACTGTGCTCTGCAGCTCTCAGTCGTCTGTGGAGTGACCTCTGAGTAGCTGGCAGCTCGGGATGGTGGGATGCTGTCTTATGGTTTCTATTACTGTGAAGAGGCACTGTGACCACACCAGCTCTTATAAAGTAAAGCATTTAATTGGAGCTGGCTTAAGTTTCAGAGGTTTATTCATTGTTCTCATTGTGGGAAACATTGATACATGAGGGCAGACATGGTGCTGGAGAAGCTGAGAGTTCTACATCCTGATCTGCAGGCAGCAGAGTGCAGAAAGAGACTCTGTGCCACACTGGGTATGGTTTGAGCATATAAGACCTCAATGCCCACCCTCAGGGCAACACACTTCCTCCAACAAGGCCACACCTCCTAATAGTGCCACTCCCTATGGGCCAAGCATTCAAACACTTGAGTCCATGGAGGTCATAACTACTCAAACTACCACAATGTCTAAGACTCCTCTGGGCTTTCTCTAGAAGTTTCGTTTCAATCTTCTCTTCTCCCCTCAAAGCTTTCTATCTGGTCTTTCTTGGATCAAGGTGGTTCAGAGTTCCCTCAACTGACCCTACTAGGCGCTCTTCTGTACCAGGCTTTTTCTTTTAGGCCACCAAACAGCTTCCAAATCATGACCCAGAGACTTTGAATGCTCAGCTTAGCTTAGGCATGTTTCTGGCTAGTTCTTTTAACTTAAATTAACCTGTTTCTCTTTATCTACCTTTTGTCTCAGGGCTTATTACCTTTCTTACTTCTGTATATCTTACTTTTACTGCATCTCTTCTGACTGGCTGGTGTCTTCCTGGCTTCTTGCCCTGGGTATCTCCCTCGTTTTCTCCTCCTTCTCTCATTCTTTTCTTTTTCCTCTCTCAAACCTAGATTTCTTCTCTCATTTATTCTTTCTGCCTGCCAGTCCCACCTATTCTTTCTCTGCCTAGCTATTGGCTATTCAACTCTTTATTAGACCAATCAGGTGCCTTAGGCAAGCAAGGTGAAACAAATGCAACACATCTTTACATAATTCAGCACAATCCTTCCATTATTAAGCAAATGCAGTAATGTAGCACAAACACATGTAATATACCTCCACATGGTTAAAGTGATATTCTGCAACATGAATAATGTATTACATCTTTGTTAGAATAATATTCTAAAATGCTCTTCAATATCAACCCAGAGCTGGCCTGGCATTACTTCCAACTCCTATTGGTTAAAGCAAGCCCTAGAACCATCCTAGGTCCCACATGGGAGAAATCTACCCAAAAGCAGGAGCACCAGGAGGCATACATAACTCACTGAGGATCATCTTTGGAGACAAGTTACCATTGTCTACTTTTGTGGCTCAGTAGTTAAAAGCACTTTCTGCTCTTCACCCCCCACCCCATGCTCAGTTACCAGCACCCACGTCAGGTAGCGTACAAACCACCTATACCTCCAGCTCCAGGGGAAAATAATGCCCCTTTTGACCTTTCAAGGTACCTGCATCACTCGTGTGCAAAACCAGCTATTCTGCCACCTTCCACAGCCCCAAAAATCTCAGCTGAGTTCAGTCTTAGGGCTTAAAGTCAAGTTTCTCAATTACTATTAATGAGGCTCTGGATTGAAAGGCCTGTGAGCCGAAGTGACAAGCTCTCAGACCCCACCTATTGAGTGCAGACAGAAGTCAGAAAAGTTATGAGGACACAGGGAGGGAAGGAACCCCTCACACCAGAGTCTTCCTGGAGCCTGCCTCCTGCAGAGAAGCAAGGATTCCAACACAAGCAATGTTTGCTGTAAAGGCTGTTCACACACAGGAATGTTCCCTTGGTGTACAGATATTTTATGTAAAGTAGCAATGACCCAGGCTTGAGCCTGGGTCTATGTGACCTTGGGTGGGGCTTCATTCCTTTCCCGGCTAGGCCTGAGAATCTCAAACAAAACCTAACTGTGTTTGCAGTAAAGATATCCTGTGTCCCTGGGAACTGGACTTTACCTTATCAACTAGGACCCTCCCCTCTGGAACCACTGGGAACCTCATTTACCTTCCTTTCTTTTGCCTGTTTGGGACAAGGGTTTCTATGT
>JAQHUG010000007.1:13288404-13299521 GCA_028555095.1 Dicrostonyx torquatus | reverse complement strand
TGGAACTAAAGGTGTGCATTACTATATCCTGGCAAAAAGATAATTGCTCCTACCCACCCCCCAGGTTTTTTTAGACAGGGTTTCTCTGTGTAATCTTGGCTGGCCTGGAACTCTCTCTGTAGACTAGGTTGGCCTTGAACTCACAGATCCACCTGCCTCTGTCTCCTAAATGCTGGGATTAAAGGTGTGCACCACACTGCCTGCCTGTTTTTTATTTTTATTTTATTTTTTGTTTTTCAAGACAGGGTTTCTCTTTGTAATCTTGACTGTTCTGGAACTCCCTCTGTAGACTAGGCTGGCCTCGAACCCACAAAGTCCACCTGCCTCTGCCTCCCAAGTGCTGGGATTAAAGGCATGTATCACCACTGTCTGGCAAAAAGGCTAATTTTTTGAACTACTTGCGGTGTATGTAAGGTTTGCCACAAAAATTTATAATTTTTACTTGAAATACAGTGTGACACAAAATTAAGTCATTAGTGTTTCCATGTGGTGAACTTCAAGCAAGATGAGATAACAGTGGCTTTTGCTGCTTCTCCTTCCCTTCAGACATAGTCATTTTAGCTCCTTACTGTGGGTATCAGACTTGGCATCTCTATACTTTATTTGCATATTTTGTAGTTTTATATTGTGTTAATGTTGTACTTAGTAAATGGATTGTTCATTTAAAAATGATCAGTTATGCTGGCTGGTGGTGACACATGCCTTGTACCTTAATCCCGGCACTTGGGAGGCAGAGACAAGTGGATCTTTTGAGTTTGAGGCCAGCCTGGTCTACAGAGGGATTTCTAGGACAGCCAGGGCTACACAGAGAAACCCTGTCTTGAAAAACAAAACAAAACTATTTACTACCTAAATGAAGAAGCCATGAATGATTTGGAGCTGAGTTTAAAAACAATTCAAAGAAAGCCAGACATTGGGCTGTACCCTTGATAATCAATTCCAACTGATTCTGAGACAGAAGGATCACTAGTTCAAGACCAGTCTGACCTACATAGTGAGACCCTAGATCAGCCAGCTAACCAGCTAACCAAAACAATTCAAAAGATTTAGCCGGGCGGTGGTGGCGCACGCCTTTAATCCCAGCACTCGGGAGGCAGAGGCAGGCGGATCTCTGTGAGTTCGAGACCAGACTGGTCTACAAGAGCTAGTTCCAGTGCAGGCTCCAAAGCCACAGAGAAACCCTGTCTCGAAAAACAAACAAAACTGCAAAAGATTTAAAGAGGATAATGAAAAACTCATTGTGTGGTGAGAGTTAAAATGAACTTGGTTCACTGTGGAAATGATTGTTTCTGAACTAGTTCATTCTCAATTTGTATTTTAAAATCAGTCATACTTTAAAACAATACAATCTGCTTCTGATACTTGAGTAGCTTATACTTGCTAACATTTAGAAGGATAGAGTGGTCCATTTCTTTATGCAAGTCTGTGTTGTCCGGTCATCTGATGAAGTCATCAGTTTGTGGCCAGAAATTGAGAAAGAGAGATGAGGAAACTCAAAATATTGACACATACTGACCACCTTGCAGTGCATGAGACTGCCCTTTTGGACTGGTTGGGAAACTAGCATAAGCCTTGTGCAAGCTAGACCATTGCTGTTTTCTAGCTGGGGTGATGAGATGATGAGGATCAGAGCAGCTCATGTTTGTTCAGCAGAAATTTTATTTGTGAGCCCCCCTCCCCCAGTGTTATATGCTCAATTGCATTGGTATTCTCAAACTAATTACTAGTATGCTGGGGCAGACTGAGGGGCCACTAGTAGTGGCACCAGGATTTATCCCTACTGCTTGTACTTGTTTTTTGGGAACGGGTTCTCTTTGGATGGATATCTTGCTCAGCCTAGATGTAGTAGGGAGGGCTTTGGACCTTCCCCAAAGCAGTGTGCTTTACCTTCTCTGAGGAGTGGATGGGGGCATGTGTGTGGAGGGGAAGGTGGAGGGAATGGGAGGAGAGGACGGAGTGGGAACTGGGATTGGTATGTAAAAATGAAAACAGATAATTCATTTTCTTTTTTTAAAAAATAAAATTCAAAAAGCAAAAACTAATTTATTTTTAACTTTAATGTGTGTGTGTGTGTGTGTGTGATGTTCATGTGAGTTCAGGTGTCTGCAGAGGCCGAGGTGTTGGATTCCCCTTGAGCTGTTTACAGGTGGTAATGAACTGTGGGTACTGGGTATCTGTGGGTACTCAGATCATTCAGAGAAACAGTGCTCTTAATGAGAACTATTTCTTCAGCCCTTTCTTAGGCCCTTTTTTGAGAGAGGGTCTGACTATGTAACACAGATGGGCCTTAAATTCAAGTTTCTCCTGCTTCAGCCTCTTGCTGTTGCTCGTTTAATTTGGGGATGGAGTGGGAGAACTTATCCCCCACAGTATTTTTTTTTAAATATTTGTTTTGTTTTATTTATTTTAATTCTTTTTTTAAAGCATTGTACTTTATTTTGATTTATTTATTATGTATATGATGTTCTGCCTGCATGTATCCCTCCAGGCCAGAAGAGTACCAAATCTCATTACAGATGGTTGTGAGCCACCATGTGGTTGCTGGGAATTGAACTTAGGACCTTTGGAAGAGCAGGCAAAGCTCTTAACCACTGAGCCATCTCTCCAGCCCATTTCTTTTGTTTTATGTGTGTGTATTTGTTTGTATGTATGTTTGTGCATCACAAGTATGTATCGTGCTCAGAGAGGCCAGAAGAGGGTGTCAGATCCCATGGAACTGGAGTTACAGACAGCTGTGAGCTGCCATGAGGGTGCTGAGAATTTACCCCTGTTCCTTTGGAAGAGCAGTGATGCTTTTAAACCCTAAGCCAGCTCTCTAGCCCCCAGTGGTTTGTTTGTTTATTGTTTTTGAATTTTATAGCCCAGAACTGGAATTTACTTTATGGCCTTGAGCTCAAAGAGCTCTACCTGCTTCTGCCTCCTGAGTGCCCAACCTGGCTTATTTTCCTTTTCTCTTTCTTTTCTTTCTTTCTTTCTTTCTTTCTTTCTTTCTTTCTTTCTTTCTTTCTTTCTTTCTTTTTTTTTTGAGACAGAATTTCTATTTAACAGTTCTTGCTATCCTGGAACTCACTTTGTAGACCAGGCTGGACTCAAACTCAGAGATCCTCCTGCTTCTGCCTCCCAAGTGCTGGGATTAAAGGTGTGCACTGTGCCACCACCTCCCAACTTATTTTCTCTTGATACTAAACCATTTTTATTTCTTCATTGCTAGGAAATTGAAAGATTTTTGAGGAAATGATAAATTGAGGCAGAGAGATAGATATTTTGAAAGTTGCATCGGTTGGTTATAGGTTAGGAATGTGTTCATCTCCTTCATAGTTTTTTGTTTTGTTTTGGTTTGGTTTGGTTTTTCGAGACAGGGCTTCTCTGTAGCTTTGGAGTCTGTCCTAGAACCAGCTCTTGTAGACCAGGCTGGCCTTGGACTCCAAAGATCTGTTTGCCTCTGCCTCCCGAGTGCTGGGATTAAAGGCGTGCACCCCCACCTCCTGGCTCCTTCATAAATTTTAATGTACAGATGTGTCTAGAATTGTTCCAAGGAATCTTTAAAATATCTATTATTTTAAAATTATGTGTGCCTCTGTGGGATTGAGGACGTGAGTGCAAATGCCTATGGGAGCCTTATTGGATCTTCTGGAGCTGGAGTTACAGATGGTTGTGAGCTGCCAACATGGATGGAACAGCAGCAAGTGCTCTTAACTACTGAGCCAGTTTTTCAGTTCCCAAGGAGTCTTTTCAAATTTTTATGAAAAGCTGAAGAGATGGCTCAGCAGTTAAGAGCATTAACTGCTCTTCCAGAGGACAGGGTTTGATTTCCAGCCTCCATGTGGTGTCTCACAACTGTAACTCTGCTCCCAGGGGAATCCAATGCTCTCTTCTGGTTTCATGGGTGTACAGGTATGCATTCAGGCAAAATAACCATACACGTTAAAAAAAAAGAAGTTGCAATAATCTGTAAAAAGAAATGGATGTGATGGTGTATAATTACACAGAGGAGTTACAGATTTCTCCAAGTAATATAAGAGGCTGACTAAAGGGCTCACACTCTGTCAGTTCTTACTTTGGGATCTGGAACTCTTTTGGAGTAGAGTAGTATTGTAGGTAACATTGTTAGTTAGCAAACTCAGGAAATCTAAGGAGGTAGAAGGGCAACTTATATTTCTGATCAATAGAGCCATTATTGCTTCTATAACAAAGAAAAACGACAGTATCATTTGGTTAGTTCATACTAACAGTTTGCTTTCTCTATAATCTTAGTAAGAAATATGTCAGGCTGCATAACTATGCATATTGTATGTAATTCCAGCATTGGAAAGAAGGAAGGTTGATGTTTTTTCTTTTCTTTTCTTCTCTTCTTTTTTTTTTTTTCAAGATAGGGTTTCTTGGTGTAGCCCTGGTTGTTCTGGAACTCACTGTGTAGACCAGGCTAGCCTCAAACTTGAGGTTTATCTGCCTCTGCCTCCTGAGTGCTGGAACTAAAGGTGTGTGCCACTACTGCCTGGCAAGGGTTGATATTTCAAGGCCAACCTGGGCTAGGTAGCCAGGCCCTGTCTTAACAGAGCAAGAGCTGAGGGTATAGCTCAGTAGTAAAGCACTGACCCTGAACTTACTCTCTAGCCCCTGGGTTGTGGACACAGCATGGTGACAAAACTAGACATGTACATGCCAAGAAGAAGACACAGTAACACAAGTCTAAACCTAGATGTCAGGATGGATAATAGAGTGTTTCTGCCAGGTGTTGACTTAGCTGTGTTACCTCACTCTCCCTCCTGCTTTCAAGCCAAGGAGAGAAACTCCTTATAGCACATTATAGTACAACTGTAACTTTAGGGCAGTGCCCAGTTATTCCCATGAATAGGAATTGCTTTGTCTTGGCTAGCATTTACTAGTTACTCGACTAACATGAACTAATCATAGTGTGTAGTTTAGCAGTTTTATAATTACATGGGATTTTATTTTACCCAGCCTATATTTATACCACCACTGGGGAAAAGTTCTTGGGAATGAAGGTTAGAAAAAAGAATGACAACCCAGTTTTTATGTATGACTTAATAGAAATTTGCATTAAATCTTCACTATATTTGCAGATTGTTAGCTATATGAACAAAAGTTCATAATTTTAATGTATCTTCTATCACTTAATGGCTAAGAAGGAAGGACTTAAGTTAGAAAATCACTGGGACTATGACTGCTTGAAGACCACTAATTTAAAGTAAATCCTTTATCACTTAGAAAAGAAGTGAAGGTTTCTTGAATTAGAAGAGAACTGCAAATTGCTAATGGTGTGTAAGGCATAGTCTGTATTCTCCTTTCTTTCACATGTCCCCAAGTAGTATGATACTAATAATACATAATAATTATCTCAAGTCCAAATTGATATAATTTAAATCAGTATTACAATACAGCCGTAATTTGAAACCTGAGGACCTGTTTTGTTTTGTTTGTTTTAAGTTGACATATATTCATTGTGCATAGTACTGGGTTTCGCTGATTCTTAACTCTTAAGCTGTTACCTATTTTTTAAAACTTCACTTTTCCTTTTGAGGTGCAGAGGATTAAACTTGAGGCCTTAACCATGTTAGGCAAGCACTTTACCACAGAGCTATTTCCTAGCCCTAAATTTTACTTTCTTCAACTAAAAAAGAGATAATAATACTTGTGTTGCACGAGGAGGGTGGTCCTTTGTTTGTCCCGGCTGTCCTGCTAGCTTACACCCGAAATAACCACACAGCAATTGTATTAATTAAATCACTGCCTGGCCCATTATCTCTAGCTTCTTATTGGTTAACTCTCACATCTTGATTTAACCCATTTTTATTAATCTGTATATTACCACAAGGTGTGGCTTACCTGGAAAGATTCAGTGTGTCTGATTCTGGCAGCTTCATGGCGGTTCTCTCACTCTGCATTCTTCCTCCCAGAATTCACCTACCTAAGTTCTGCCCTATCAACTAGGCCAAGGCAGTTTCTTTATTCATTATCCAATGAAAGCAACACACAAATAGAAGGAACTCCTACACCATAATTGCTTTATGTTGTCGTTGATGATGATGATGGACAATGATGATAATGACTTGGACAGGGTCTAACTATGTAGCTCTGGCTGGTCTGGAACTTGTGTAGACTAGTCTAGTCTAAATCAGATATTTGCCTGCCTCTGCTGGGATTAAAGACATACACCACCATGCTTGGCTTCCTCTTGATTAATTCTATCAGTATTGTGGGAGAATGGAAAGGAGAGCTAAATAAATTGTTTTCTATAGTTCTGAGTTTCTGTCCATTGATGAAGATTTAATCAATATTAACCACATAGTATATTACCACATTCCCTGAAGCTGAGATTTTTAAGTATAGTTAAGAATATGGGGATTGGAGAAGCAGTTCAGTGGTTAGAGCATTAGTTGCTCTTGTAGAGAACCTGGGTTTGGTTCCCAGAATCCACATGGTAGCTCACAACCATCTGTAACTCTAGCTTCAGGGGATCTTCTGGCCACTATGGGTATGGTACACACATAGTCAAATTGTTTTTTTTTTTAAACAACCATTTTTATATCTTTTTAAAATTCCAGTTCTCTTTCCTGCTCATCTCACTCCCCACACCTTCCCCTCAACCTGTCCCACATCTGCTCCTCAGAGAGAGTATTGCCTCCCATGGGAAGTCAACAAAGTCTGTCCCATCACCATGTTGAGGTTTGACCAAGGCCTTCCCCCGTGTGTCTAGGCTGAGCAAGCTATCTCTTTATAGGAAATGGGCTCCAAAACACCAGTTCGTGTATTAGGGATAAATCCTGGACCCACTGCCAGTGGCCCTATAAGCTGCCCAATCCACCCACTGTCACCCGCATTCAGGGGGTCTAGTTTTACTCTATGCAAGTTCCGCCGCAGTAAGTCTGGAGTTGGTGAGCTCTCACTACCCTGGGGCAGTTGTTTCTGTGGGTTTCCCCATCATGGTCTTGACCCCTTTGCTTAGATTATTGTTCCCTCCTCTCTTTGGCTGAACTCTGGGAGCTTGGCCGAGTGGTTAGTTGTGGATCTCTGCATTTCTTCTATTAGTTACTAGATGAAGATTTGACAATTAGAGTAGTCCAGTTTATAATCAATCTGATTACAGGGGAAGGCCAGTTCAGTCCTCCTCTCCACTATTGTTTAGAGTTTTATCTAGGCTCATCCTTGTGTATTCTTTGGAATTTCCCTAGTGCCAGGTTTCTCATTAATTCTCTATCAAGATATTTCTTTCTTTGCTTTCCTTCTCTGTCCTTTCCCCAACACATAATCAAACATAAAAATAGTCATTAAAGAAAAAAGAATATCTTTAGGCCAGATGTGTTGGTACACACCTTTGATCCCAGTACTTGGGAAGCAGAGAAAGGTAGATTTTGGTGAGTTCAGAGGCCAGTTTGATCTACATTTTGAGTTCCAGGATAGCCAGAGCTACATAGTGAGACCAGTCAACTAACCAACCAACGAACCAACTAAACAAAAAAACCAAAAAAGAATATCTTAATGGCCAGGAATGTAGCTCAGTTGCTAGAGTGCTTGCCTTCTTTTTGATTTTGGAGGCAAGGGTTCTGTGTGTAATAGCCCTGGTGTGTTCTGGAATTTGCTTTGTAGACCAGACTGGCCTCAAACTCAGAGAGCTCCACCTACCTCTGCCATCTCATTGGTGGGATTAAAGGCATGTACCACCACTCCTGGAGAGCGCTTGACTATTAGCACAAAGCTCTGGGTTCTATTCCAGCAATATATAAGGTGGGCGTGGTGGTACATAGTTCTCCCACTGCAGCCTTTCCAGTATTGGGAGAATAAGCTTGTATCACCAAGTCTGGCTCACTGTATTTTAACTATTATTATTATTTTTTTTATACTAGAGGCCCCCCTTTTTTCTTTTTTGTTTTTAACATCACCTTACATTTCCCAGGTCAAGGATTGGAAAGTTGGCTCAGTAATTAAGGGCGCTCACTGCTCTTGCAGAGGATCTGGGTTTGGTTTTCAGTACCTACATGCTGGGCCCACACTAAAGGCAGAAAGAAGGCCGGGCGGTGGTGGCGCATGCCTTTAATCCCAGCACTCGGGAGGCAGAGGCAGGTGGATCTTTGTGAGTTCGAGACCAGCCTGGTCTACAAGAGCTAGTTCCAGCGCAGGCTCCAAAGCCACAGAGAAACCCTGTCTCGAAAAACCAAAAACAAACAAACAAACAAACAAACAAAAAAGGCAGAAAGAAGGTGTTTAAGCCGAACAAGGCTATCCATAGAGGAAAGTCTATTTGGAGTTGTGGGTGCTTTTGTACAGATCTTCTCCCAGAGCAGATTCCTTTGGACTGCAGTAAAATTAACCAACACTAATGACCCCCATTAATCTCAGAGGCACTTCAGGAATTAAATGCACAAGAACTAAAAGTTTAAAAATTTCTGTTGAAAAGAATGCCTTGCTGTTTGATATTCTGTGGTCTGGTACAAGAATCCAAAACAATGGTAGTCATGAATTTTATTAACCAGTACACAGTTGAAAGGCTGAGGAGACTGATCAGTTGATAAAGCACTTGTCACTCAAGTATAAGGACACAGTGGAAGTCAGAGGGCAGCTTTCAGGAGTATGTTCTCTCCTTCTACCATGGAATCCAAGATCAAATTCAAGTTGTGAGCTTCGGGCGACAGGCAGTTTTTCCCACTAAGCTATCTCATCAGCCTGATAACATCCATTCAGAACTCAAGACATGCATCTCTATCTTCTGGACAGGTGTCCTAGCTCTAAAATGAACTTCAGTAAATTCCTGCACTTAGAAGCATTTCTAAAGCAGAGTAAATAGGGAAGGGGGTGTAGCTTAGTGGTAGACCATGCGCTTAGCATGCCCTCGGCTCAATCCACAGCATCAAAAAAAAAAAAAAAAAAAAAAAAAGAGTAAGGAGCTGGTGAGATAGTTCAGAGGTTAAGAATATTCACTGCTCGCTGGGCGGTGGTGGCGCATGCCTTTAATCCCAGCACTCGGGAGGCAGAGGCAGGCGGATCTTTGTAAGTTCAAGGCCAGCCTGGTCTACAAGAGCTAGTTCCAGGACAGGCTCCAAAGCTACAGAGAACCCCCGTTTCGAAAAACCAAAAAAAAAAAAATATTCACTGCTCTTAGAGAGGACCTGAGTTGGATTCACAACACCTACATGACAACTCACAACCACCTGTAACTCAGTTGCAAGGAACCTGGTGACTTCTGGCTTCCATAGGCACTTAAATGCATGTGCTACAAAAACTGACAGGTACACATACAGATAATAAGTAAACCTCTTGTAAAAGTAAGTAAATGAAGTTGGGCATGGTGGTACACTTAATCCCAGTACTTGGGAAGCGGTGGGAGGAAGAGAATCAGGAGTTCATCCTCTTCCACATAGCTGTCTCCTTACTTGGGAAGGACAGTTAAGATTTAGCTGTTTTGTTTAAACAGAGCCAAGGAATAGTACACAACAAAGTTGACAAACTCTAAGTTGCTTTTGAAACCTGTGTGCCTCGGGCCCCTTCCTTTTTGACAGGGTCTTACTATGTTGTTCTGGCTGGTCTGGAATTCTGTGAGTTGGAGGCCAACCTGGCCTACATAGAGATCCTCCTTCCTGCCTCTGCCTCTTGAGTCCTAGCATCCACACCATAGCTCACAACTGCTTGCAACTCCAGTTCCAGGGGATCTGATGCCATGCTGGTCATTGTTATGGTTAATAGTCATCATAACTGGGTAGGACTGTTGGTTACTTCCTACCTTTGAAAGCTTGCATAGTACCTTCTGGTACCATAAAAGGTAGTTGTCAGGCAGAAAGCATTTAGGCCAGCTCCACTGTGGACACATTATATGTGAATTTGCCCATTTGGGGACTTTTGTATGAACAGAGTCAGTATTTGGATTTTGGTTTAGCACAGTGTCTAAAGTTCCCCTGTGTTTTCACATGTGCAGTACTATCTCCCTCACTGTTCTCTGGATGTGGTTTGACCCAGCCAGCCAAAAACTCATGTTGAAATGTAATTGCTACTGGGTTAGTATTGGGAGGTGGGACCTTTAAGAGTTGATTAGGTTATTAAGAAGGGTAAATGCCATTTTCAGGAGTATTCTCTTGCTGGTCTGGATTAATTACCATGAGAGTGACTTTTAAGAATTATTTTAGTTCTTGCTGGAGCCTCAGCTAACAGGGTTCCCCTCCTCTTCATTGTTGTGCTGTTCTGACTGTTGTGATCAACCTTGGTATAAACATAATGTGTGTGCACCATGTACATGCCTAGTGCCCGTGGGAGCTGAAAGAAGGCATCAGATCCGCTAGAACTGGAGTTACTGGTGGTTGGTAGGTGCCATTTGGGTCCTGGGAACCAAACCCACATCCTCTAAAAGAGCAGTCAGAGGCCTCTAGCTCCCCAAGAGTGACTTTTAAAGCATGAAGTTCCTGTGCTTTGTCTCTGGCATATACTGCTTCCCTTCTGCCTTTGGCTGTGAGCTGAAGCAAAGGTCCTGAGGAAACACTGCTGACATATACTCTTGGACTTTCCAGCCTCCAGACCATAAGTCAAACTAAGCTTCTTTACCAATTACATCTCATGTTCTGTTGTAACAACAGAAAATGGACTTCACTATTGTCTTCAGTTTTGCTTCTCCCAGTATCAGTTACCTGTTAGGTGTGGTCTTAAAATATAAGCTGGATGGTCTGGAGTGAAAATTCGTGAGTTTTAAATTGTGTGCCATTTACAGTAGCATGGTGAGACCTCAAACCATTGTTTCCTGTCCTTCCTGGGATAGTGAGTCATCTTTTTGTCTGGCATACCTGTGTTCCTTATGCTACCCTCCAGTCACGTACTTGTTATCAGACCTCCTGTGTGGTATTACAGGCTGGCACTCACATTACTGTTAGTTTATTTAAGAATGTCTCATTTGCAAGAGGATATGCTAACGAGAAGCTACAAGGGACCCAAGAAAAGAAAAGGGAGGGGCTGGAGAGATGGTTAAGACCTGCTCTTCCAAAGGTCCTGAGTTCAATTCCCAGCAACCACATGGTGGCTCACAACCATCTGTAATGGGATCTGGTGCCCTCTTCTGGCCTGAAGGCATACACACAGACAGAATATTGGCTACATAATAAATAAATAAATATTAAAAA
>JAQHUG010000007.1:13237582-13275785 GCA_028555095.1 Dicrostonyx torquatus | reverse complement strand
CCTGTCCTGGCACTTGCTCTGTAGACCAGGCTGGCCTTGAACTCACATAGATCCGCCTGTCCCTGCCTCCCAAGTGCTGGGATTAGAGGCAAGTGCCACCACTGCCTGGTGGGAATATCAGTTCTATTTAGTATCTAACTGTGAGGGTTAAGACAGATAATAGGAATGGGGTGTGTGTGTGTGTATGTATGCACGTGTGTGTGCATGCATGTATGTATTCATGCATGCTTTGTACACTGCCTCACAATAAAGGCTCCTGGTGAGTACTAGCTGTTGCTAGATAGACAAAACAAGTTTCTGATTTAAGGCTTGAAGGGAGATTTCTCTGTTAACCTCATAGTTTTCTAGAGAACCATTTACTCTGCCTGCTTGCTGACTGTAAGCCAGTGATTGGGCATTAGTCCTATGCCTTACTAAACTAAAAACTATCGGATTGTGTTGGGTTAAAGGACTGGTTTTCAGCTTTGGCTTTGCATCCAAACTGAACCCTGAATGTTATAGTAGAAAATTCATGGACTTTGTAAATAGATATGGAATCTGGTTATTTTACCCATACCCTAGGAGGTTTTTTGGGGGTGGGGGGAGCTGGATGATTTCTCTGACTTAAAGAGAAGGAAGAAACTATTAAAAACCTAAAAATTTTACACAGATTGGGTGAGATAGTTTATGCATTAAAAATAAATATATATGATATCTATAATGCATCTCGGGAATTAAGTTTGCTGCTCCTCTATTGGAGGCAGGATCCCCCACCCTAGTACATAATTCTCATAGTCTAAAATATATTGCTCATGGGCAGAGGTGATGACTCAGTATACTCACGTATTGTGTAATCAAAGGAGAGAAATACAGATGAAAAAGCAGGGACTAGAAGCCAGACGATCCTGGCTTATGTTCTAGGTTGGCTTTGATTTTTGATTATTTTTCTCTAATTTTATGGAAATATACCACTGTGTACATTTTTTCCTGATTAACTTGCTCATAGATTATGAAAATCCATACACCATAGTTTTTACAACTTTTATTTATGTTGTATTCCTGAGTTAAGTACTTTCTTCTAGAATTATAATTATTTTTCTTTCAGGTTTAAGTATTTTTTAAACTGCATCAATGGAGCACATACAGGGAGCTTGGAAGACGATCAGCAATGGTTTTGGACTCAAAGATGTGGTGTTTGATGGCTCCAGCTGCATCTCCCCCACAATTGTTCAGCAGTTTGGCTATCAGCGCCGGGCCTCAGATGATGGCAAACTCACGGATTCTTCTAAGACAAGCAACACTATCCGAGTTTTCTTGCCGAATAAGCAGAGGACAGTGGTATGTGACCCTAGAAAATGTAGCTCTCCTGCCTGAGGAAAGTGGGCTGTGCTGTCTGTCCGGTTTATAGATGGGAATATCCTTGTCACTTGGGGTCTCCATTATTTAATTTTTCTCCCAAATGCAGATTTATTTTGTTAAATCACTGTTCTATTCACACTCCCTACTCTGACCTAACATTGCCCACAAAGGCTTGTTTTCTGCATCCTTATTTTAGGGAGAGGAAGAGGGGATATTTCTGATAGGAGGTCAGCCAGAGCTTTCTTGGTTTTCTTCTAATAGTCCCCTCTCAGATTTTGCTAGTGAATTCCTTCATCATTATTTATTTTATATCCGTGGGTGTTTGTACCTGAGTATATTTCAGTGTGCCATGTGTATGCAGTGCCAGAAGAGGGCGTTGGTACTGGCAGCACAACCTGGGTCCTTTGCAAGAGCAAGTGCTCATGACCACTGCACCACCTCTCTAGCCCTTTCTCATACTACTCTTGTGAATTAAAGGAGCCTTCATTTTTGATGCTGGATCTTAGTGGTCCCCTCCTGCTCCTTTTCAAACTGATGGCAAAACTCACTTAGATAGCACATTGATTGTGTAGTTGGTCTTTTCCTTCCTTCCTTCCTTCCTTCCTTCCTTCCTTCCTTCCTTCCTTCCTTCCTTCCTTCCTTCCTTCCTTCCTTCCTTCCTTCCTCTGTACTCTTGGGGGCCCACCACCCAGCTCCCAAGTAAATACTTGGAGACTTATTCTTGCTTATAAACGCCCGGCCTTAGCTTGGCTTATTTCTAGTTAGTTTTTCTAACTTAAGTTAAATTATCCTTTTTCTTTCTTTGACATTTTGCCTCTGGGCTTTTTACCTTTCTTTATACTATATGTCATTTCTTTCTTACTCCATGGCTGGCCAATGGCATCCTCCTCTCCTCCTTTTTTCACTTCTAGCTCTTCTTTCTCCTCCTATTTATTCTCTCTACCTGTCAGCCCCACCTATCCCTCTCTCCTGCCTCGCTATTGGCCATTCAGCTTTTTATTAGAGCAGCAAGTGTTTTACACAGGCACAGTAACACAGCTTTACAGAGTCAAACAAATACAACATAGAAGAATGCAGCACATCTTTTGATCATTAAGCAAATATTCCACAGCATAAATGAATATAATATATCTTATTATTAATATTCCACAACATGGTTGTTTCCCGCAGTTGGATGCAAAAATAAGTTCCTCTCTTGTCTTTTGTTAGTTGCATCATCTAGACAAGTTACCTAGTATTTGAGCCTCTCTAACTTTTCTGGCCCAAGGAGCATACTTTTAAGAGTAGCTGACTCATTAGTGCAGCTAATAGTATTTCTGAGTCTTTTATTCATCTGGTAGTCCTTGGCAGCCTTTGTTGGAGCATAGCAGGTGGATGGGAGTTTGACATCTCCTGCAGCTTATTAAAAACTTATAAAGGATGTTAGTTTCTTCTATTTCCTTGGCAAATATGGACCACCTTTCTCTGGGAAACCAGTGATGAAAGGTGTCTTGGCAGCCAACACCCTCAGGCAGCCAGCACTCTCCCTATCCTAGGGTGGCTCCACATTGGGAAGCCAGGATTTCTCTCCGTACAACTCAGTGAGACATCATTTAACTACTTACAGTGTGCATTCGTGGGGGTAGGAGAAACAGACGGAGGATGATTGCCTGAAATAATTTTAGAAGAATAATTAGTAGTCTTTAAATGTTCCTTGTCATTTTGTTTTCTAAACATGCACATCTCTCTGGCTGCTGCCACTGCTTCTCATTATTACTGGACAGGTAAGTGACCAGAGCTGAGAACTGCTGCCCTTATAACCACCTGACAGACAGGCATAGACACGGGGTTCTTGGGCTGTATCCCAGGGTTCTGGAGCAGACTCCTTGGATGTGTTGGTACAGGAGGCTAGGGAATCTATTTCACAATCTCCTTGGCTGCTCCCATGCTGTCTGCATGTGAGAATGTTAGTGGAGTAGAGGACTGTTAAAGAGCCGTCTAGCTATCAGAACCTGTGATAGAACCTTCTAATAGAGGTAATAAAATAACCTCACATCACTTTACAGTCTTGAAAGCCATGCTTGCAGCATTGATGCAGGTTACGAGTCTGTCAGTGTCTGAGTTTAGCACTCTTTGCTGTTTTCTCCCCTCATGTCTTTATAGCTCAGATCTCTAGTGCAGGCATGTCTGCCTTGTTTTGCTGGACATTAGTAAGATGCTATAAGGGTAAGTATCTGTGAAAGTAGAGAGACAATAACAGTTCTGCTATGTTCATCACCTGGCTTACCCTTAGCTGATCATAGCAGTTCTGTATGTCTGTTTCCACCCACACTTTTTCATTTGTTTTGATACAAATCCCAGATAACATGTGTCTGAACTAGTTTGGTATGTGCAAGAAACTTTTTTTCTTTAGACAGGGTCTAACATTGCAGTCCATGCTGAACTTAAACTCAACCATCTGCTTCAGTCTCTTGAATATTGGAAATAGATACAAGCCACCATGCCAGCTATAAGGAACCTAAAAGATGTTAATGGTATTTATTTTTAAATAGGCAACAAGATTTATAAGGACTGGGTGACCTCTGCCCCTGTCTAGCTCCCCAGTTCTTCCCCTTTTTATTCCTGTGATAAAGAAAATTCATTAACCTGGAGAATCAGTTGCTCTCATCCACAGCCAAGGAGGAGCTCTTACAGCTTGGGGAAACCTTTTGTTTTCCTTTGACATAATCATTTAGGAGAATTTCCTCCCTGACCTCTGTTACACCTGGATTATCTGTCCTGCACCTTCAGACTTGGTTGTAGTTCCCCTTACTGGCCTATCTGTACTCTTCAAAGACTGGTGACTGGCCAGCTAAATCCCTGTTATTGGTTGGCAATATAAAAATAAGGCCATGTGAAAAACTTAAACATGAGTTGTCATTGTTTAGGTTCTATCTTGCTCCTTCCTACTAGTTTTGTCTCTACTTTGTGTTCAGATGTTATGGTTTGTTTTGAGCTCAGACATCCTTGCCTTGCTTCTTAAGACAGCACTATGTCAAATCAGCTAGAAAAAGAATGGCCAAGGAGGGCTGAGATTGCTTCTGACCTGGTTATATAGTCAGCCAGGGTATGGGGCCATACAGGCAGTTCAGAGCCTCTTTCAAATTGTCCTGCTCTTCTTGCTGGCTCTGTTGACTCAGCCTACTGTTTTGTTTTTTTTTAAAATTAATTTCCTAGGCTTTGAGTCTAAAATATCTAAACCCTTTAAAAGATTATTCAAGCTGGGTGCTGGTAGCGCACACCTTTAATCCCAGTACTTGGGAGGCAGAGGAAGGCAGATTGCTGTGAGTTCGAGGCCAGCCTGGTCTACCAGGACAGGTACCAAAGCCACATAGAAACCCTGTCTCAAAAAACCAAAAAAAAAAAAAAAAGATTATTCAATATTTTAATGCTGTAGGTACAAGTACTTTGCGTTGCGGCTCTAAGTAGCAACGAAACTTCTGAAGTGTGGATTAGGGCACTGTGTGGGGCACATACTGCCCAGTCTGTCTGGTGCATGTTGGTGTCTGTCACTGAAGTCAAGCAGGAGCTCTGCTCTTCCATTTCTTACTCATCTTACTACCTTGAAATTTGTTAGGAAGATCACCTCTCCATTTGTTGAACACAGGCAAGATTTTATTATAGAGGTTTATCTCACATTTGTTTCCCTTCTAATGATGCTCACGCTCATGTGTACACTTGCAAGTAAAGGTAATTAGAGATGTTACACCCTCCCACACACGCTTAATTAAAATAAATTTGTGTGTGTGTGTGTGTGTGTGTGTGTGTGTGTGTGTGTGTGGTGTCCATGTGTGCATATGCCTGTTCCATGGTGTAGTTGTGGAGGTCAGAGGATGAGTAATTCTGGGAGTCTGTATCTTCTTCCACCATATTGATCCCAGGAATGGAACTTTAGTTGTAAGTCTTGGCAACAAGTGTCTTTCCCTGCTGAGTCATCTTACTGGCACCCAAATACCAACTCTGTTGTTAATAGCAAGACATACATCTTTCCAGGTCATACAATGTAATAAACATGAATTGGTTTCCCCACTTTTAAAATAGTCTTTTTTTTTTTTTTTTGGTTTTTCGAGACAGGGTTTCTCTGTAGCTTTTTGTGCCTGTCCTGGAACTAGCTCTTGTAGACCAGGCTGACCTTGAACTCACAGAGATCTGCCTGCCTCTGCCTCCCGAGTACTGGGATTAAAGGTGTGCACTACCACCGCCTGGCTTTAAAATAGTCTTATTCTTTGTATTGTTCTAATAAAAGTATTTTCCTCTAGTTAACATATCATAGACTACTGTTCCGGGGATAATAATACAGGAGATGCATAATGTGCCCCAGGCTGATGGTCTATGTGCACTTGCTTGCACCCACTGCTGGTTACCATTGCAAATAATATGTCATAAATCTATACTATTTTACAGATGGGTGTGTGTATTTCAGTGCTCATCCTTGCAGGTGGCTCCATAGCCTGTGTTGGTACTAAAAGTTATCTTTTTGCAGGTCAATGTGCGCAATGGAATGAGCTTGCATGACTGCCTTATGAAAGCTCTCAAAGTGAGAGGCCTGCAGCCGGAGTGTTGTGCAGTGTTCAGACTTCTTCAGGAACACAAAGGGTAAGAGTGCAAATCAGTCAGCACTTTTTGGAACAGTAAGGATTTCATAGCCTCAAATAACTTGCTTAACAAATGCTTTGTGTTAGATTCCCAGGGATTAGTGTATGTGTAAGTATCAATTCAAAAAATTTGCTGCTGAGAACTTGAAATTATTGCCTGAACATTGTCTTGCAAACTATAATGCACAGGAGATGCTAATAGCGTGCTCAGTGATGGAAGTAGAATTGTTAGAAGGCATATTTTTGAGTGAAAGAATGTTCCTAGTATTTGCCACACAGAGTGGGTACTCTGAAAATGTTTGCATTGTTTTTTATAGTTAAGCCAGAGGGGATGGCTCATTAAGAGTGCTTGCTGCTCTTGCAGAGAACTCAGGTACAGTTCCCAGTACTCAAATCAGGTGCTTCACAACTGACTGGAGCTCCAGTTCCAGGGAATCTGATGCCCTTTTCTGGCTTCCAGGAGCACCTTCACAGACATGGTGCATATACATGCACTCAGAGACACACCAAATATACATATTCTTTTCTTTTTAAAGAATACTATCTTTGACCTGAAGAAATAACCCAGTCAATATAGTGCTTTCCTTGCCATCTGGTTGCCAGAATTAACATAAATCCTTGGGTATGGTTGTCCCCTTGTAATCTCAGCACCTAGTGGCAGAGACAGGCAGTTAGGTCCCTGAAGCTTGCTGACCAATTTACCCTAATTGTTGAGCTCCAGACTGGTGAGAGAACTTGTCTTAAAAACAAGGTAGATGGAACCTGAAGAATAATATCTCAGGTGATCTTGCTATATATACCACTCACTGCAGTCCTATAGGGATGTTCCTGTCATTCATGCTTTGTCAGCCAAACCTGGGGAAACCTTTGACTTTGCCTTCTTTGGGAAGCAGTGCTTCTATTTTTAACCTCCTCCTTGTTCTCTTTGTGGTTCTGAGTTCCCCAGTTGGAGAGCTTACCCTCCACCTGTCTCTTTCTCTGCTTAGTCAGCAGTTAATTTTCTGATCTTTAACACGTCATCACCTTTAGCTGGCTTTATTCCCATGTTGGTCCCCAAGCTGATCCACAGACTTCCTTTTATGTCTAGGGAGATTCAAGACGGGGGCTTGGCCACTCTTCTCCAAAGCTGTGTGACTGGGAACTGATCTCAGTTTTCTTCAGGACAGATAGGTCCTACTGTTTGTGCAGAGAGTGGGACTGCCTTCCTGGTCTTCCTTAGGACACAGCAGTACTCTAGACAGATACCATCTCCCTACCTTAAGGAACGGATTGTTGCCTGTCGGGTAACCAGAAGAGTGGCTTGTTGGCTTCTGGCAGGTGATAAAGGGGTTTAAGTGATGTCATATGTGTTACATTCCTTCTTAACTGGGAATGTTCATCCTCTACAAATGGGAGATTAACTGAAGAAGGTTTTCCTTAAATTGCTATGATGTCCTATCTGCTTGTTCTGGGCAAAGAAACAGCATTGTCAGTTAATTTTAAAGACCATTTTGCCTATAGCCTTTATTTTTATAAACTCTACAAACAACTTTGAGTTAGTAACTAACGGAAAGGGCATCTCTGTTTGCATTATGTTTATGGACATTCAGATTGAAGTGGCTGTTGAACACTAAACTTGAGCACTGGAAGCTGGGTGGTGGTAGCACACGCCTTTTATCCCAGCACTTGGTAGGCAGAGGCAGGTGTATCTCTGAGTTCAAGGCCAGGCTGGTGTACAAGAGCTAGTTCCAGGACAGACTCCAAAGCTAAGGATAAATCCTGTCTCGAAAAACAAAAACAAACAAAAACCAAACTTGAGCACTGTAGTGACTGTACCTCGCTTTATGGGATCTTAGGATTTTAATATTACAGTCCCCTTAAAGACGTAGTTACCCTTGTCATGAGCTTGTTTTATACCATTGTTCAAAGGGGGCTTTGTTCTAAGACTGTAAATTTTGAAGTCCAACAGACTTGGATTCCAACAGGCCTGTTACTCTGTGAGCAGTGTCTCTTCAGGACCCCAGTTGACTTATTTTTAGGGTGAGACCCGAGCACCTGTCAGGTGCGCTTAGACAGCATGCAGTAAACATTAGAACTGCTCTATGTTCTGAGCCTTATCTGCTGTTCCCTCATATTATGCTTTGGATAATTTTTAGTAAGAAAGCACGCTTAGATTGGAACACCGATGCCGCCTCTCTGATTGGAGAAGAACTGCAAGTGGATTTCTTGGATCATGTTCCACTCACAACTCACAACTTTGTAAGTTTCAGTGCCCATCTTTCTCTGCCATTTTGGCTCTTGGCTGTGCATGGTTGACCTTTCCGAGAAGCACTAGACATGTGCATTGTTAGTTGCTTTCAGTTCTCCCTATGTGGTCGTATATAGTGGGCAGTTTAGAGTCCATTAACAGAGTTCCCTTTGCCTTCCGTTTCTGAATTTGACAGTGTTGGAAGTATGATTCTTTACTGTGGGAGACTCTTGTGAGGCCAGTGGAGAAAGCACCTTGTTGGTTCTTGACTTGTGTTATTGTAATTCTGGACCTGCTTTCTTGTCACAGGCGCGGAAAACGTTCCTAAAGCTTGCATTCTGTGACATCTGTCAAAAGTTCCTGTTAAACGGATTTCGATGTCAGACTTGTGGCTACAAGTTTCATGAGCACTGTAGCACCAAAGTACCTACTATGTGTGTGGACTGGAGTAATATCAGACAGCTCTTGTAAGGCATTTGTTTTTTTCTTTTTTTTTTTATTGTTGTTTTGGTTTATCCTTGTAAAAATTCAGGGTCAGGCGCAGAAATGCTTTTGAGGATGCTCATTATATATTTTTATTGATAAGTCTGAGTTTTAGGTTTGTTAAATAATTCTGTGATGGTTCAGAAACTATCTATTTTAGAAGCACCATAGTTCTAAAATTAGCTAGTTTTAGCGGGGCACCCTAACTGTAAAACAGACAGGGAGTTGGCAGATGACTCAGTTGGTGAAGTGTTTACTTTAAGCATGAGGGTTGAGTTTGATCACCAGCACTGACATAAAAGCTGGGCCCACACTGTGTGTGTGTAATCTCAGACTTGGGAAGGTGGAGACAGGGCTGTCCTTGGGACTTTGCTGGCCAATTAGTCTAGCTGAGCTGATACCACAAACAAGTAGGACCCATTGTCTGTCAAATAGTTACTGACAGGAATTTGTCAAGGAAAAGAACACAGGAACATGTAAATCAAAGGGCTTCCCCCCCCCCAACTGGGTTATAAGCTGTCCCAAAAAAGCAGAAAGTAGAGTTCTTGCTATTTCTTTCCCCTTAAACAGGGAACAATGTATTTGCGCCTCAGGCAGTCTGAATATAAAATAATTGAGTCTTTTTGTTAGGAGATAAACTAGATACCAACATATATTTCACAGAGGAAAAAAAATGGTTTAAATAATTGCAAATTTAAGTTAAGATTACACTTATTAAAGCCTTTTCAAAACTTGTGTTGCGAGTACAGAGTTAGTTTCATCCTTACTGGAACATGTTAGGAAAATGAGAGGAGGCCGGGCGGTGGTGGTGCACGCCTTTAATCCCAGCACTCGGGAGGCAGAGGCAGGTGGATCTTTGTGAGTTTGAGACCAGCCTGGTCTACAAGAGCTAGTTCCAGTGCAGGCTCCAAAGCCACAGAGAAACCCTGTCTCGAAAATCCAAAAAAAAAAAAAAAAAGAAAAGAAAAAAAGAAAAAAGAAAATGAGAGGAACATCGTCTTCATTCACAATGGGAAGGAACTGTTTAGCTCCCATAGAAGTTACCTGTTGGTTCTCAGAGAATTTGAGTAGTAGAAAAGCATGTGCTTGTATTGCACTATCACTTAGGAGAACATTTACTCTGATATAGCTGGGCAGGAAAGACTTCTCTAGATATGTATCCTAGCAGGACACGTGTTCATCTGCCAGTTGCTGTCACTCAGTCTGTAATCTAGTCCTTTGTGTTGGTAGTCTCTTCCAACACTTCTAAAGCACTTGAGGAACATGAAAAAAGAGAAGTTGGGTTGTAGCTCTGGGTTTGCAGGCAAGGGGCTGGTTTTTCTGAAAGAGGACAAAATCTGTAAACCAGTCTTTCCATGTTTCATTCAGGCTGTTTCCAAATTCCACTGTTGGTGATAGTGGAGTACCAGCACTACCGTCTTTGACGATGCGTCGGATGCGAGAGTCTGTTTCCCGGATGCCTGCTAGGTAATGTTTTACTTGGCACTCTTTTGGAAAGTTACATTGGGTGGGGTGAGTTGGGAGTCTAAATACAAAGAAGTCTCTCTTGATGTCCTGCTGTCTGCAGACCTTTTGCAGGGAACATGAAGTGGAGACCTTTCTCTCTGTGGTTCCACGGAACTTACATTCTGAAAAGTTGATTTTGGCTGTAGGCCCTTCTGTTATAACACAACCCTCAGTCTCACACTGTATTTATGAAAAGCTTGAGATCCTGCCTCCTTCCATTTGTGGGGGATTAAGCATCTAGGGAAAGGTCTCCAAAATGAGTATACTGACTAAGAAGAACACCAGACTTTACTTTTTTTTTTTTTTTAAATCTTTGTGGTTTATTTATTATGTATATAGTATTTGCCTGTATGCACCAGATCCCATTACAGATGGTTGTGAGCCACCATATGGTTGCTGGGAATTGAACTCAGGGCCTTTAGAAGAGCAGGCATTGCTCTTAATCACTGAGCCATCTCTCCAGCCCCAGACTTTACTTCTAAAATGTTTACCATGGCCTACAATCCAAGTAGATAGAAATAGATCCCTTTTCTGGTATGCTTTTGAGTTTGCATTTAACTTGTCATTGCTGTTTTCTAGCTTTAACATTCAGAGTTCAGTGGAGTACACATCTTACTCAGTGACACACGAGAATTTAGAACCTAAAATCAAATTACATTTTTATCTAAGATATCTGACTTTTTTTAAAAATTTTTTTTCAGCAAATCCTACTGGTGTGCGCCACCACAACCAGCCTAAGATATCTGACTTTTAACTTATATGTAATCAGCTAGCATTTAATGACTCCTGTAAAACTACTATGGAAATAATTAAAGGCAGTATCATAGGACAAGGAATTTGTACTGAAATGCATTTGTGTCTGACTTGGGTGAATTCTTTTTGGTAATTTGAAAACTACATTTAAGCAAAAAACTACTTGCCTTGAAGATAAGAAGAAACTAGATTCTGAAAGCCCAAATGCAGAATTCCTAGTGCAAGGTGGCATTCAGTGAAGGAACAACCCTCTTTAAGCAAGGCCAGGCACACTCAGGGCGGTATGGCCATAGACAGAACTGAATCCTTTAGAAAAGCCAGTCTTTATCCCTTGAGTTCATATGAGTATGACCTGCCTGAACAAACCTTAAATTAAGTTTACAGAACAGATGTTTTACTTTGTTTTGTTGGAGTTGGGGTAGAGTTCAGGGCCTTATCTAAGGCTTGTGCCGTGCAGTGGAGTTATACCTTAGCCACAGAAGCTGTTGCTTGTTTCAAGATACTGGAGCTCAGACCTGGAGCCTTCCTTACCTAGGCTCCTTCTACCAGTGAGCTAATGTGTGTTCTAGGCTGGAACTGTCATTTCATAGGTTGGGGTTGTAGATCTAAGATGGAATACACACTCTGTTGTGTGCTGGCTATAGAGAGAAATTCTCAGTCCTTTTTTTTTTTTTTCAATTAAATTGGGCAGAGTCCAGTTAGCATTAGGTAGTAGTTTAGCAAATACCTGTTCTTAGAGACATTGTAAAACTGAAGTATTCTGAAGAGCGACTTACCACCAAGGAGAACTTATATAATGGATTGCCCTTTTCACAGTCGATGACAAGCATTTTTATTTTTCATTTTTAAAAATTTGCACACAAAAAGAACCCAGACAGTTTTTAAATAGTGCATACTGAATGAGTGAAACATCGCATCACAGGTTATATGGTTCAGGTTTGCCTTTAAGTGTCTTAATGAGGTAGGCAGTTGAGAGACTTTGCCAGTGTGGAGGCCTGAGTGCCAATCATGAGACTTTCTTTCTTCTCCATGCCTAGTTCCCAGCACAGATACTCCACACCTCATGCCTTTACTTTCAACACCTCCAGCCCTTCCTCTGAAGGTTCCCTCTCCCAGAGGCAGAGGTCAACGTCCACTCCCAATGTCCACATGGTCAGCACCACCTTGCCTGTGGACAGCAGGATGATTGAGGTAATAGGGCCCCTTGGGGATGGTGATGAACAGCAGTAGTTAACATTGGGAGCACAGAATATGGATTTCAAAGCTGCTCAGGAATATTGCCGTATTTTCTCAGGCCCTTGAACTTATTTTTAAGTTTGGTACATCCATAGACTGACTTCATAACAAGGCCAGTGTATCATTCCAGTGGAGAAACAAAAGTCCACACTAACCATTGTGTTCTGTGTCCCAGCTTTGGATGTGAGTTCTTTGAGCTGGTACAGATACGTGCAGAGCAGCTTCATGTGATGAGGGGTGTTATAAAAATAACAGATGCCCTAGAGGACTGTAAAGTAGGAGCTCTAGCATCTAAATGCAAATGCAACATTGCCAGTCAATGTTCACAAACTGCCTTTTCTTTTCTTGTATGTTCTGTTTGTTTGGTTTGCTTTCTAGCTCATCTTAAAATCGACTGACTACACTTTAAATGCTTCCTTTGTTCTTTATTCTTCTTTATTTCTCATTGCTTTGGACTAGAATAACAGCCTGAATGCCTCTCCCAGGCCGTGCTCCAGACGGTTTTGTCTGAGGGGAAGAGTAGGTATTTTCTACATGCCTTTGCTTCTTGGGTTTACTAGGACAGACTGTCAGATGGTAGGCTATCATGGGAGACAATAGATACGTTCCTTTATAGTGCTACTCCGACTTTCGCCATGTTTTCTTTCTTTTCTATAGAGTATTTATGGGTAAAACAAACACTATATGAGTTGCTACTACTAGGTGAATTTCTCAGGGTAGATTCTTGAAGGCAAGGACATTAAAATAGTTTTTAAAAAGTCAGTTGTCTCTAAAGACAATGATGGACTGATAGTTCAGACATTAGATACCAAAGCATCTCACCCATTTGTTGATGTGACCTAGAAAAGCCTATCAGAAAGCTTATCAGAAAGTCTGGCATCCTGGCACATGCCTAGAATTCCAGTACTCTGGAAGACCTTATTCAGGACCAATCTAGGCTACACAGTGCGATCATGTTTCAAAATCAAATTAAAAAGACATAGCAGACATGATCATGTAACTATGCTTTCTCGTCTTTGCCAAAATTTGTTCCTTGACACCTGCCGTATTAGGTGCAATTTCTCTGTAGCTACAAATCACCTTTAACTTCTTGTCTTGCCCAGTGTAAGCTATGGGCTTTATCATAATGATTGGTCCTATATACTTAAATACAATTATAAACTAGCCATTTTCTTTGTTTTGTTCTTGTATAAATTGTTAATACACTCAAAGTGAAAATTTTCCAATTTCTAACATAAGTAGCACAAGTATTTTAATTCTGTTTGTGCCTCAAAAGAAAATTTGATTCTTGGCCTTTTTTCCCCCCCTTTTTGGTGTTTTTGTTTATTTTTGTTTTCCGAGACAGATTTTCTCTGTGTAACAGTTCTGGCTGTCCTGGAACTCACTTAGTAGACCAGGCTGGCCTCGAACTCACAGAGATCCACCTGCCTCTGCCTCCCAAGTGCTGAGTTAAAGCTTTCTCTCTCTCTCTCTCTCTCTCTCTCTCTCTCTCTCTCTCTCTCTTTCTCTCTTTCTCTCTCTCCAATAACACAATTCAGCACTTTAGATGGAAGATGACTTTAGATGGAAGATGTTGTTTGGCTTATATCAGTTATAGTACTTAAATCTAGGAACACATAAAAATTTATCGTTTAATTATGTGATCCAATTATAGTAATTACCACCAAATAAAATACATGGTAGAGGGAAGAAAAGGTAAGAGATATTAAGAAAAACTATCCTGCTGTACTCTGGAATATAATTCTAATCAATAAAAATAACAGAAGAGGTCCAGGTGGTGATGGTGCACATCTTTAATCCAGCACTTGGGAGGCAGACACAGGTGGATTTCTGTGAGTTCGAGGCCAGCTTGATCTACAAAACAAGTTCTAGGACAGTCAGAGGTGCACAAAACCTTGTCTTGGAAAACAAAATCACCAAACCAAACCAAACCAACCAACCAACCAAACAAACAAACAAAAAATCCCCAACCAACCCAGAAGAGATTGTTTGAATGGCCAATGTTTCCCCCACTGGCTGCTATCCTTTTATACTTATTTATACAGACACCCAGGCTTTTCCACCTTTCCCTCACAGACACATATCATCAGCCCTAGTTTGAGTTGTAGGGTGAACATCTGTATTTGTGTGTGTGCAGGTGTGTGGAGGCCAAAGGTTGATATCAGGTATCTTCCACAATTGTCTTTCCATTCTGTGTTTTTTTTTAAACATTTATTTATTATGTATACATTATTCTGTCTTTATGTATGTCTGCAGGCCAGAAGAGGGCATCTGACCCCATTACAGATGGTTGTGAGCCATCATGTGGTTGCTGGGAATCAAACTCAGGACCTCTGGAAGAGCAGCCAGTGCTCTTAACCTCTGAGCCATCTCTCCAGCCCCCCATTCTGTGTTTTGAAATTTCATTGAACCTGGAGCTTGCTGGTTAGGCTAGGATGGCCAGTCAATGAACCTCCAGGATCCCCACCTCTCCAGTGCAGGGGTCATAAGCATGTGCCATCACTCTGCTTACATGGCAAGCCCTTCAGCAACCAAGACCTCTTCTGAGGTCCAAGGATCCAGATTTTTAAGCACCTCTGTGGATGCTTTATAGATAGGCCAGGCTTGTGAATCAGAACTAGGCTTTACTCTACATTGTTAAAGATACTTGAATAGGATGGCTGAAATAGGTCAGGTGTGTGTATGTCTGTGTGTGTGTGTGTGTGTGTGTGTGTGTGTGTGTGTGTCTGTGAGAGAGAGAGAGAGAGAACACAGTAGTTTGGTTTGTTGCTTTTTTACTCTTGAAAAGGTATCTTTAAAAGTTAGGCATGGTGGCACATGCATGTAGCACTAACAAGACTGAGGCAGAAGAATGGAAAGTTCAGGACCAGCCTGTGCTATACAATGAGACTATATCAAAAACAAATGAACAAAAAATATGGCTGGAGTGATGGCCCAGCAGTTAAGAGCATTTGTTCTTCAAAGGACCTTGGTTCAGGTATCAGCATCCACACGCAGTTTTACTGCTGTCTGTAACTTCAGTTCCAGAGGATGTAACATCCTCTTCTGGCCATCAAGGGAACTGGACAAATACAGTTTGCACACATACATGCAAGCAAAACACCCATACACATAAAATGGAAAAAAAAAAGCCTTAAAAAATTGATTGGGAACATTCTAGTAATAGCTTCATGGAACAAATATCTTATTTGTTGTGGTATTACAAAGAGAAACGCAGATGACTTTTCTAGAAAGACACTTTCTGAAGTGATGAGGGTCAAGTGGTTTGTTTTTATATATATATTATAAGTTCTACCCTCAAGGAAAATTAAAATTTAGAAATGTCTCATAGAGGGCTGTATAGATAGTTGGGTAGTTAAGAGCACTTGCTGCTCCTGAGGACCCAAGTTCAAGTCCAAGCACATGTCAGGAAGGGCATAGCTGCCTGTAACTCCAGCTCCAGGGGATCCCACACTGTCTTTTGGCCCCTATGGGCACTTGCATTCTTACATACACACAAATCAAAAATAAAATCTTAAATATCCTGTGGAGGTAGGTTTGAAGTAGTATCTTATGCTAAAGGAGCTGAGGCCAAGATCTATGTAATGGTCATTTCTGCCACCACGGAGTCTCCTCTCCTGTCCATGTGGGTTTTAAGATGTAAACACAGGATTCAGGCTCTGGGATTCATGTTCCTATAACCTAGGCTTCAAGTAGTACTTACCTGTATTGAATCCAGCTTTGGTCCATTTTATCCTTACTCCTACTGAAGTAAAAACGAGCCTGTTACTGGGTCTCTGTCTCTGAGTAAGCCTCAGTAGAGCAGGACCCTGAGTCTGTGCGGGAGATGCCAGCTGACAGTAAATTTGCCAAAGGTTTGTTTCTGAGTAATGATGTGGTTTGCGTGAAAAGTTAAACTCACTTCTCGTAGTATTTAATAGAAAGCAATCTTGGGAAAATAAGCTTTGGGCATTAGGTAAACCAGGAAATTAGGAGTATAGAAATATACTTACTATTTTAGAGGGTTAATTAGTAAGTGCTTTGTTCCAACGCCCTCTTCCCCTAAGAAAAAGGCCTTTTCTAGTGTATCTGATCAGCTTTTATTTTCTGTTTCAGGATGCAATTCGAAGTCACAGTGAATCAGGTACTTTACCCCAGTCATTTAGTGATCAGTAATGGGCTTTTTCTCTCTATGCTGTGATCTTCTGTTGGCTTATCTACGTGCGGATTCTGTTTGTCTTGTCTATTAAGCCTCACCTTCAGCCCTGTCCAGCAGCCCCAACAACCTGAGCCCAACAGGCTGGTCACAGCCCAAAACCCCTGTACCAGCACAAAGGGAACGGGCACCAGGATCTGGGACCCAGGAAAAAAACAAAATTGTGAGTATGGCCAATAATACCTCCTGCCCTTCATGGTTCAGTAAAGATAAACTCTTGGAAATCAGAATGCACTTAACATATTTGGGGGTGGGAACCTAATAAAATATATTGAAGGAAAATGACTGCCAGTATCCCCTGGCGTGTTCACATTCTATAGGTTGCCATTTGGCTCAGTAAACTGGCATCTCCTCAAGAATGGAATTGCAGCTGCAGTGACAGTGTCCATCTTTAAAGGACAGACGGGGGTGGGATGACCCTTTGATAGTCCTGCTTCCAGCAAGCTGTTGGCATTCTGTGGGTTATGAATGATCTCCACTTGTTTCAGAGGCCTCGTGGACAGAGAGATTCAAGCTATTACTGGGAAATAGAAGCCAGTGAGGTGATGCTGTCCACTCGGATTGGGTCCGGCTCCTTTGGCACTGTGTACAAGGGCAAGTGGCACGGTGAGTTTGGGACCTATCTCCAGCTTCAGGGATCAGGGTCAGGTTTCAGCAGAGAGGGCTAGGGCCTTTCTGGTTCACGGTGGCCTTCTCTATGGGGATTTGATCACACCTGGCAATCAAGTCATTTTTAGCTAGTTCTTGTATCTTAAATTAACCCATTTTTATTAATCTGTGTATCACCATGAGGTTGTGGCCTATTGCTAAGGTTCTGGTCCGGTTTCCTTCTCCTTCGGGCAGCTACATGGAATCTGACTCTGCCTTCCTTCTCTTTATCTTTCTGTTCCGATTTCCCCGCTGGCTTTACTCTGCTAAGCCAATGATCCAAAAAGCTTTATTCAACAACCAGTAAAAGCAACACATATATAGAAGAACTTCCCACATCAAGCCTGTCTTTGGGGCTGGGCAATGCAGGTTACCAGGTCAGCTATAGATGATAAAGCTGTAACTCACAGGAAGTCAGACTGGAGCCTCACGGGAACCTGTCTAGAACAGACTGCCTCAAGACCACATTCCTCAGGTTGAGGGCCTACCAATCACCAGGGTGCCTCTCAGCTGACTCAGACTTTGATTGTTGGTGCCTTGGTTAACTTGACTTTTTTTTTTTTTTTTGGTTTTTCGAGACAGGGTTTCTCTGGAGCTTTGGAGCCTGCGCTGGAACTAGCTCTTGTAGACCAGGCTGGTCTCGAACTCACAAAGATCCGCCTGTCTCTGCCTCCTAAGTGCTGGGATTAAAGGCGTGTGCCACCACCGCCCAGCCATAACTTGACTTTTTTTGATTCAAGACCTTGGTGTGTGGCTTAGGCTGGCCACCTACCTCAGTTTTCAGAGTGAACAGATTTATAAAAATTAGAGCTGGGTGGTGATGGCACATGCCTTTAATCCCAGCACACAGGAGGTGGAGGCAGGTGGATCTCTGTGAGTTCGAGGCCAGCCTGGTCTACAGGGGGTAGTTCCAGGGAAACCCTGTATCGAAAAAAACAAAACAAAACAAAAAATAACAACCCACAAAGTTGAGGTCCTAACTAGGAGGTGGTGGTACACTCCTTTAATCTCAGCACTTAGGAGGAAGAGGCAGGTGGATTTGTGTTCAAGGCCAGTCTGCTCTACAGAGTGAAATGCTGCCTCTAAAGTCCTTAAAGGGTTCCAAGAAATTTTTATTTATTATTGTTAATTTATCTAATATATAAAACACATTTGAATGTGATTTCCAACTATCCCCAAAGCATGTTGTCTCCTGGGTGTTTCTGAAACTGTAGGGAGGTTGCCTGGATTGCTGCCTTGGCGGTTGTCAGTATTGCAAGTGAGACAGTAGTATGGACTCACCTAGCTCCCTGCCCTTCCTGGCTCCAGCACATTTTTCTTCCTCTTCTTTTTTTTTTTAATTTGGCCCTGAACATGAGACTAACTTACTGACCTCTACTCTACTTCCTCTGAGAATGAGTTTTGAGTCAGGTGTGTATACAGGCTATGACACAGCAAGGGTTCAGTATTCCCATTGCTCCTACTGGTAAAGGACCCTCTCTGAGCTTGCTCAAGAGCCTGATTCGTCAGTTTGTACTTGGTGGCCACTCACAGCCCTGGCATTGATTTCATCCTTATAAGCTTAAGGTTGTAGAGCTATCCTATATGGCCCTACCTTGGTGCTCCCAGCATCATGTGGATACAAGCTCCTTGAAGACCTTTGTGGCCCAGTTTGAGGATGAATAGCCATGATTAGCTGGCAGATTTGTTCTACCTGCAGACACACATGTTTCTTGAAAAGTGTCTCTCTATATTCCTTAGAATTAGGGATTTTTTTTTTTGAAAGGCTGGGAGGTAACTTGGTAAAAAGAGCTTGCTATCAAACATTAGGATCCAATTTCAATCCCCAGCACTTAGATAACAATTCAGCTGTGGTTATATTGTCTTGTCATTTCAGTGAGGTAGAAAGGGGCTCACTAGGGGCTGACCCTAGTCTAGTCCTGGGTACTAATGAGAACCTGTCTCAAAAAAATAAGGTAAGATACACATAAATCCTAATGTATTTGAAAAATATAGTCCTCTTAACTAGTGTAACTAACTACAAATTAATTTGCAGGAGATGTTGCAGTAAAGATCCTAAAGGTTGTTGACCCAACCCCAGAACAGCTCCAGGCCTTCAGGAACGAGGTGGCTGTTTTGCGGTGAGCCCACCCCTGGAAGCAGCAGGGTTGGGTAGGGCCAGGCTGTGCAGGTCAGCACCTGCTGTGGGTTCTGAGGGATACTCCTTTAAAGAGGAGGGAACTCTATTTCCTTCCAGAATTATGTGCTGAAACCCAGAAGAGCCCTATGCATGGACACACCTCATCTCTGTAATCAATACTCAACAGTCCAGCTGTGTGGGGTTTGGCTTGTGGTAGGGGAATTGATTTTCCAGGCATCTTTTTATAGCTAGTCTGCTTTGCTCTGGAGCCCAAGCCCTAGTTACTGAATCACTCTTAGGTTTGTAGGAATGAGCTGGACAGGGGTGGATCCACAGATGAGGGGTCCTGTGTAGAGAACATCCTCTGTAGGCAAGGCCAGCATGGAGGTGAATGAAGGGTGGGCTTCAGCTGACTGTAAGCCGTGCTCTCATAGTCGTGCTTTCCCTGCTTCCCGTTCCCACAGCAAAACACGGCATGTTAATATCCTGCTGTTCATGGGGTACATGACAAAGGACAACCTGGCCATTGTGACCCAGTGGTGTGAAGGCAGCAGTCTCTATAAACATCTGCATGTCCAGGAGACCAAATTCCAGATGTTCCAGCTAATTGACATTGCCCGACAGACAGCTCAGGGAATGGAGTAAGTAGACAGTTTGGTGAGTCCTTGTGGGAGCTGGATTGAGTGGCACCTGGGTGGGCTCTTCGACACTGAATGATGCATGGGAACTCTGAAGTTCCCATTCCTCATGAGCCAGGCCTGGCCACTGTCAGTAGGAACCTTGGACCCAGGCAACAGGAACACCCTCTGCTCACCAGTACTTTTGTCAATTAAATGTGTTTATTTGTGTGGGTCTGTGTGTAGATGTGTGCACGAGTGCCAGTACTCAGGAGTTGGGTGGTCCTGGAGCTGGAGTCATTCATGAGGTGCCTGATGTGGGTGCTGAGAATTGAAACTGAAACTGGGTTTTCTGCGAGAGCTCTGTATCATTCATTCATGGTGCAGCCATCCTATTAAATTCTCACCACACAGCAAAATACCCAGTTTATGATAGCCATCTACAGCTCCTGACAGTCAGCCTTCTCACTGCTGGGCTGTCTTTAGATGAAATGTGTAGTAAAAATATGGCATCTTCTATGCCTGGCTTTGTTTGCAGACTCTACCCAAGTTGCAATATTCAGGGCGAACTGCTGCCTAGTTATCTGATAGGCAGTGAGGCAGTCATAGCCACTTTTGAGTGAAACTGACATTTGATATCAGTACATATACACTGTCTGTACCCTTTCTACAGGTGACAGGCTCCTGGGTGCCTAATAGTTAACTGATTGATTTTTCTCCTTCACAGCTATTTGCATGCAAAGAACATCATCCACAGAGACATGAAATCCAACAGTATCCTTTGGTATCAAGTTCTCAGCGTAGGGACCCAAAGGATCCCTTTTCCTCACATATGGTTCACATTGCCAGGGGAGAGCTTTTTAAAGGAAAATGTATGGGCCCACTGCAGCCTCCAGTGACTATGTCCACAAGACTTCCTTAAACTCTTTTTTTCCCCAACAATGATCTGGAAACAATTCCTTTTAGAGTTGAGATACAAAACTTAAGCTCAGTCTGGGTGGATTACACAAAGTCTGCTTGAGATACTGCTGTACATACAGACGAGAAAATAACTACAAGCCAGATTTTCAAGATTTTGGATTTATTTCCCACCGTCTGATGCACTGCTAAGATGTGTTACCAGCAAGTCCAATGTGTTGCTTAGCCATTCATACAGTAGATCAATGTGGTAGTTGGTTGAAGACATAAATATCAAGATTCTTTCCAACTAAGTTATGACACAGGGCAGGAGAGTGAAAACATCCTTGTGGTAAAACTGTAAAGGTATATTGTTGATCTTGCCAACTGAAAGCAAATTGTTTCTGGTGGTCCTTGGACAGGTACCAAGAAAATGCTAGGTCAACAGCTGCACATCATGTACCAAGAAATGTGTTAACTGAATAAAGACACCACACCTTGTATAGTAACTCTATAAATTCCAGGGATGTGACATTGTTTTTTTTGGCTGTTTTCCCTGGCAGAGGCCAACTTTGAAAGCTTCTATGTAGTCTTTCCAAACATAACAGCCTTCACTGCAGTCAGGGAATCATTGTGAGAACTCTGGCAATTGGGATCTGCCTTCATCATACGATCTGGGACTGGAACTACTGTGACTACTTAAGCCAAAACTCCACTAATCTCCTGACCTCATAAGCCCCTATTTTAAGGGCCATAATGTTTCTTGTGGGTCCCCTGGAATTGGTGTCAACTCAGATTATTTCCTTTTCTCCAGTGTTCAAGATTTCGAAATCACTATGTGGTGTCCTTAACTGTACAGGAGTCAGCCTAGAGTCCACTGTTAGAAACTGTATTCCTTTTTCCTCATACCAACTGTGCACCTTTTTACATGATGTGGCAGTGTTAAGCTCAGCTGTGCTGCATTGTCTATGCTGGATTAGTGGCCATAACCACTTTGTTACACTTTCCTGAAGTAAGATTTTTGTTTTTTAGCAGCTAAGCAATGCTCTAAGATAGCAGTACAGATATAAGGTTTGAACTCCCATGGACCAGCAGGTCACAGTTAGACCAAAATTACCTTTACCCAGAAGTGAGCCGATGGAAGTCACAAGTAGACCAGTTCCAGCAGGTATTTTAAAGGAAACATTTGGTGGTGAGTGCCGCATATAGGCAGGTGAGCAGTCTGGGGTCCTGCCTTCTGGAAGACAAATTTCAAACTTTGATTTAGTAGAGGTAGAATGAGTGCTGAACTGTCAGTCTCCTTAACAAGCATTGAGATATATTTCTCCATGAAGGCCTCACGGTGAAAATTGGAGATTTTGGTTTGGCAACAGTAAAGTCACGCTGGAGTGGTTCTCAACAGGTTGAACAGCCCACTGGCTCTGTGCTGTGGATGGTGAGGAAGCTGGCCCCCCACAACTTCCTGAGTACGATGCATGTGCTGGCCCAGAGCTGGGTGCATACTTGACAGCATTTTTGCAGTTTTGGGAATTTGGCTGATCCCTAGTGTCAGCTTAAGGCAACAGAGGCCAGAGCCCGGGGATTTAGTTTTTGGGGAAGAGCTACCCAGAGCTAAGGCCTAGACTCCCCAACTAGTTGGCTCCTGAATATCTCTGGAGCCCATCACCCAGGGACTAACATACTTTGTCCTCATAGGCTCCGGAGGTAATCCGAATGCAGGATAACAACCCATTCAGCTTCCAATCTGATGTCTACTCCTATGGCATTGTGCTGTACGAGCTGATGACTGGGGAGCTTCCCTACTCGCACATCAACAACCGAGATCAGGTGATCTGCACAGGGCCTGGCAAAGCAGCAAGGGGCTGTTAGTTTCAGTGTTCAAACTTCTTTGCTCAACTGTTTCCTTCTTTAGATTATCTTCATGGTGGGCCGTGGATATGCTTCCCCAGATCTTAGCAGGCTCTACAAGAACTGCCCCAAGGCAATGAAGAGGTTGGTGGCAGACTGTGTGAAGAAAGTAAAAGAAGAGAGACCTCTGTTTCCCCAGGTTAGCTCAGTAGTTCAAATACGATTGTATTCTGAGGATGCAGATGTGTTGGAGAGGACCTTCTGTGTTTCACAAGCTCTTAAGAGTTTGTGTGCTTGGATACCTGACTGAAAGGTATGGCTGGGGAAGATATACCAAGTCCAACTAACGAGAGCACATTGGGGCCTTGTTTCAGATCCTGTCTTCCATTGAGCTGCTTCAGCACTCTCTGCCGAAAATCAACAGGAGCGCCTCTGAGCCCTCTCTGCATCGGGCGGCCCACACCGAGGACATCAATGCTTGCACGCTGACCACATCACCGAGGCTACCGGTCTTCTAGCTGATGTAGCTGTCCTTAGGCCACCAGGGGAAGAAGAAGAGTCAGCAGGCACCACTTTGTTTCCTTGGGGGCAGAATGCATGTTTTCAGAGAAGCTGCTGCTAAGGACCTAGACTACTCACAGGGCCTTAACTTCATGTTGCCTTCTTTTCTACCCCTCCTGCCCTGGGAAAGGAAGCTGTCCACCATGCTAGCCTGCTCTGATCCAGAGGTATACAAGTCAGCTGAGTATTTTTAGGGCAAGAAAATGGCCTTGGAGAAGTCACAGTGGCTCGCACTCTGCCTGCTGCAGGGACATGCTGTTGGGAACTTGGCTTGCTGAGCCCATCTGCTGCAGGGCACAGACAGTGGTGCAGTGCCAGTTTTGCACATGGAGTCCTGGCCACCTGGGGGAGCCTGCTTTGGTACTACAGAACTTCACTTTGTGAATCATGTCTAAGGTGTTCTGTGTGGATGGCTTTCCAAGAGCGGTGCTCCACCTTCGGGTAGCCTCCCACACGCTGAATCTGTCTTCCAGGAGCTGCCCCTATGGGGTGGGCTGCAGCCCAGCCTATCTCTAGTCACATCCTTGTCTGTAAGAAAGCCAGGAATACAGGTTTTCTTAATGATTTGGGGTCTTAATTTTGTTTTTATTGCGCCTGACAAGATACAGTTATCTGATGGTTTCTCAATTATGTTATTTTAATAAAATAAATTAAATTTAGGTTTAATGGCTACTGACTCCTTCAAAAGTAAAACTGATTTCACAGCACGGACACATACTTGTTTCTTGTTTGCGGGTCTGTGCTGTGTGAGCCTTCTCTGCGTTTATGTGAACAGCCAAGCAAAAAGCACACAGGTATAAGGAGCAGACCCACATTTATAAATAGTTGATGTCTACAGGGCTTTTTACAAAAATAAATTCAGGCTTAGAAGAAACTTGCACTGAATTACAGCGTTATACACACTACATTTACAGGCTGTTTTTGGCCTCTTGTCCCCTCAGATACAAGTGACTATTGGGTCAGGACCACAAAAACAGCGTGTCGAGCCTACTTTACAAGAGAGAATGGGCAGTTTGAGTGTGGCACCTCAGTGTCTTATGCTCTCATTCCAAGGTTAGGATGGCGATGGAATTTCGCTGGAGACCTTTAAGATAGGGCTTCTTGGACTACAGGACCCACCCTTTAGCTGTCAACTGCACATCCCCACTGACTTGGGGCTCTGGAGGGAACTATTCAAACCTGGCCATCCTCAGAGCAGTAGCGGTCTACGCTATAGGGCAGCACCAACATGAACATGGTGACCATGTGCTCTACAGAGCTGCATAAATTCCAAGGCTCACAGCACACCACATTAGAGATGAGATGGTCACTGCAGAAGAGCACTCTACAGGGCTGGCGACGCCTTGCTTAAGAGAAACTGATCTGCTCCTTTATGAGCAGCTCCAAGTTTACTGTTGCTTAAGGAAGAAAGTCACAAAAGAAAACATGGCAGTTGGGTTTCATTTAAAAGCAATCAATTAAAACAGCTGGACCACATAGCTTGCCCCCAGGAAAGGGGCTGGAGGTACAACAACTAAGAGCTCAACTCTAAACGTAGTGATTCCATGGGCTTGGTTATCTTATGTCCTTCCCTTCAGGGCTGTGAAAGTGGAGCATGAAGAGACCAAGGGGATTCACTACCACACTCACATCCAGGTACGCCACCTTGGTCAGTGACAGGCTTCCTCAACCTGCCTTGGAAAGCTGTGACTGCAGAGCCCAAAATGAAGGTGTCAGCACTGAGTCTAGGTCTCTGATGGTTCTACTCCGGAAAGGTGCATGAAGAGGTCTCCGAGCTCCGTCACATCGACATCCTCTGTGCTGGGGACCTGCTGGGTTTCTCGGTTCTCGATAAAATCCCAAAGTCGCACTGAGTTGAAGAACTGCAAAAACAGCCAAAAAGCACACCTGGGTCAGTGGAGATGACAGCAAACTCTGAGTGCCAGCTTGCTTTGCTTTTGTTGACCCCACTGATCTGCTGCCAAATCTATTTAGGAGGGGTCTGGGCAGTACCTAGAATTATCCCAAAGTTTCCCTAACCAGCTTACCCTCACAGTGCCTTCAGAACTCAGCTGCTTCCGAGGTTTCTCTGGCTCTGCCAGCCGCCCATCAGGGTAAGCATGGCGGTAAAGGCACTTGCTTCCAAAGGGACAGGTCCCCTTGCCTTGTTCAAAGTATTTACATGCCTTTTTCCTGAAAAGCACACACACAAATGAACGAACGAATCGGAGGCTGGTGGAAAACTGAAGTTCAGCTACAGTCTTATTGCAGCCCCACCTGTGACACTGGGGAAACCTAGGCTAGTAGAAGTGAAGTGAACTGTTGAAATCACAGTTGGGATTGTGATTTCCAGGCTGGGCAAAGCTGCTGGGATGCACTGCATGGAGGCTGCAGTGCTCAGAAGCAAGGGCAGCCCTTCTCCCAATCCCAGCAGCTCCAGTGCCTCTGCACTTGAGTCAAGCGAGGCTTAACTCCAGGTGCCGAGGTCTGAAGCTGATTTGTGTGCTCTGTTCAAGTCGCCAAAGCAAGTGAATTTAGTTCTTTCCTCCAAGTCAGGAATCCTGTCACAGCAAGAGGCAGCCTAGTAAAGCACGTCTTAGATGCTAAAGTTACAGGTGCCTTCTACTTTTAGAACCTATCCTAACTCTTCCTTGTCCCTTTGGCCGCCTCCACTGGTCTGGGATTTTATTTTTTTATAGCTTGGACACTAAGGTCTCTCAGGGTCCTTCACTAGCTTCAGAATTGCCTTCTCAGTGGGCATGGTGGCCTGCCTACATCTATAATCCCAAATCTCAGGAAACAGAAGCAGGAAGGTCTCCATGAGTTTTGAGGCCAGCCAGCCAGGGCCCACATCAAAAACAAACCCCTTGAATGATGGTGGCGCATGCCTTTAATCCCAGCACTCAGGAGGCAGAGGCACAAGGATCACTGAGTTTGGATCTCTGTGTGATGCCAGCTTGGTCTACAGAACTAGTTCCAGGACAGCCAGAAAAAAACCCTGTCTCAAAAACAAAACCAAACAAACAAAAACCAAAAAAAGAAGTCAACCAACCCACAAACCAAAATCCTGCCATCCCTAGGCCCCACTCTCACATGGCTTTCCCTTTTCTCCTCCAGCCCTATCTATCTGCCTACAAATGTCAAAAAAGCTCCACCTTGGTTACCTCACTTGGTGTTCTCCACTCTCATATCCATCTAAGCTATTGACAAAAATTTCAAACCCACTGGTCCTCTGGTTTTCACTGTCCCATTCATTACCAGGGACAGTTGTGTCTTCCTTGACATCCCCCCATTCCCACTAGTAAGTCTCCAGCCTCTTCAAAGGACCACAGTGGAGCTGTGGCGCCTAGCCCACAAGGACAGGGCGGGTATTCAGGACTCCACATGACTTCTTGCACCCAAGGTAGGCCCAAGTGCTTCCTCTGTTCTGGCATAAGACACTAATGAAGATATCTGCCATCACACTGGACTGTCACACTTTGATGAGAGATGATCTCACTCATCTCTCTGTTCCCTGGTGGCACTTAGCAGAAGTTCATGTTCTGGAGAGTACTCAAGAACATCCATCAAAGGGACACACAGCCACAGCCAGGCAAGGTCAACAGTACTGAAAAGCCTTCTAAACAGCAAAGCAACTTTCGGAGCCCAGCCAGCTCTGTCCTGCTGCATCTGCCCTCTTGTGGATGAACAATCATATGACACGGGAAAATGGTAAAGTGGGTAAATATTAGGTACAGTGATATTTCATTTGTATTTTAATAAATAAAGCTTGCCTGAAGATCAGTAAGTAAAACAGCCACCCTGGTCAGCCTTACAGACCAGGCATTGGTGACACACACCTTTAATCCCAGCACTAGAGAGGAATATAAGATTGGAGGAGACAGCTCTCAGCTCAGTCTCATTCTGAGATTCCTGTAGGCAGGATCGCCATTTTTAGACTGAGGTAGAGGTGAGAGCCAGTGGCTGGCTGCTTTGCTTTTCTGGTCTTCAGGTTGAATCCCAATATCTGTCTCTTGGTTTTTATTAATTGTGCTACAATTAAGCTATAGTAATTAGATAAATATAAAAACTTGCAAAACAAATAACAGGTAAAAAGCAAGAAAAAAAGTGATTTTTGGCTAGTCATGATGATTCTAGTTCTGGGGTGACAAAGGCAGGTGGATCTATGAGTTCTAGGCCAGCCAGGGCTACACAGTGAGAGTGGGTTGCAATAAAAACAACAAAAGAAAAACAAAAGGAGCAGATGGAGACAGGGTAGATGGGTAAGGGGAGTGGATGGGAGGAGAGTGAGGGGAAACTGGTTGGTATGAAGAATAAACTAAATAAAATGTTATTTAAGTTAAAAAAAAAACTTTAAAAGTGAGCTTTAAATGGCAAATCTGATGTTGCCATATGGGCTTTGTAATAATGTAAACAGAACACACATTATTCATATCACAAATGATAGTGATGACAAAGGACAGATATAAGGCAATAAGAATATACAGAATATTCCTTCTTTTAAAAGAAGCCAGGCATGGTTTTACATGCCTGTAATCCTATCACTAGGGCAGCTGAGGCCACAGACTGAGGTCAGACCAGGCAACAAAATGTGCTGCCATGACAAGTATGCAGGAGTCACTTCTCATTTGCACTTTAATTAAGGCAGGGCATCTTTGCTTTATTCACTTGACTGCTCAGTATTTTCCTTTCCTAGAGTGTGAGCTGTGTGAGGCTGGCACTGTCAGCTTGAGGGATGTGTCCCCTGCAATGGACAAGGCCTGTGAGATGGCAGATCCTCAACAGGTACTTGTTCAATGCTTGGACAAACTGAGGTGTCAAATTAACCTCAGCACCAGGCACCACAGCTCATCTTAGAACTCGTCTGCTTCCTCAAGGCTATGCTCAGCTCTGCAGCCCAGAGCCCAGCAAAATGCCTGACAGGAGCAAGAAGCTGAGATCCATCCACTGGGTCCACATTCTTGGGAAACCTGAAGATGACAGAAGCTCAAACCACACCCAGCCAGGGAGGTACCAGAATCCCCAATGAAATCAAGGCACTTACCCCATTCCCTGTTTGAAAGCTTCAATCAATTCATTCTTTTTATCCTGATCTTCTACCCAGTATACACTTGGAATTACAAACTCTGATATCACACGGCACTCTGGACAAGACCTGAGGAACAAACAAATCAGGTTTATAAGGGAGAAAATAAATCATGAATCCTTTGCACATTCCACTCTGAAATCCCTTGCTCAAATGCATGGCCAGAGACATAAGCACCATTATCTAAGGAGCAGCTTGTGCTGATGAAAACATTCGACTCAATAAGAAACAGAGATTTGATGCCGGGCGGTGGTGGTGCACACCTTTAATCCCAGTACTCAGGAGGCAGGTGGATCTTTGTGAGTTCGAGACCAACCTGGTCTACAAGAGCTAGCTCCAGGACAGGCTCCAAAAGCCACAGAGAAACCTGTCTCGAAAAACAAACAAACAAACAGAGATTGGAACATTCATCTGGGATAGCCAATAAGCACACAGAACAATACTCATTATCCTCAGTGACTACCGAAGACAAGATGACAGTAAGACACACTTTACTCCTAAAACAGTTCAAATGAGAAATAAAGGCAAGTAAGTGTTGGAGAGGATGTAAAGAAACTGGAATCTTTATCTGCAGGTAAGAGTAGGAAATGGCTTCAGTTAGAGGCCACACTACCGTGAAGCTCCTGGAATCTAGACTTGTACATGAGTGCTCACTAGCTGGTGAGCAGGTTACAAGCTGTTCTCAGAACTCCTCACCCACACAGCATGCTCATCAGGGGTGGCCCTGGGAACATTTGCTAAGGCTAAGGCCATGTACAATGACAGGCAGAGTAAGGGATTTGTAGAGAAAGGACCTACTAGGCTGGAGGCTGCCTGACAGAAGACAACAGGAGCGGGCAGGTGGCAGTCCAGGTTGGGGATGATGAAGTTTCTAAAACTAAGGCTTCATGTCAGCAGGAAAGTACTGGGCACTGCAGGACTGTACTCTCAGTGAAGCTGCTGCACACATGCAAGTTCCCCAACAATGTGCACCAGGTATTAGGAAATGGACAGGAGCCATATCCCAAGGGACAATCAACCCTGTTAATTAAGGTGAAAAATCCCAAAGCACAAAAATGTTACAAGGCAACTAGCCTAAAGCAAACACAACGACTGTCCTGAGTCTACCAGGTCTACAAGACAAAACTCAGCCGGCAACAAGTGACAGTTTTACAAATTCCCCAACATGGAGAGATAGGAGAGGTTATCACTTAAGACAGGCGGATGGGCTCAAGAAGGTTGACTTGTGCAAGCTCACACAGCTGGGGCCTGAGCTCTAGAGGGCAGCGGCCCCCATGCCCACAGAGAAACCCAGCTGCACTCACTTTATGATTGGGTTTTCAAACTGCTTTGCGCATCTCCACTGGCGGATGCAGGACAGACAGTAGGTGTGGCTGCAGCTGGAGAGAATGCCAAACCTCCTTTCAGAAGCAGATGCCTTCTCCAAAATCACCTCCATACAGATGCTGCACACTTTGTCCTGGCTTGCCTGGAAGGCAAAAGCCTTTTCCATCTCGTGTTCAAATGTTGACATGCACATCTGAGGATGACAGGGAGGAAGCCTTAGATTCTCTTTGGTCAAGAGCCCAGGAGTTTCTCAGTTACATAGTCACAGGAACATGTAAAAACAGTATCCACAGTCCCTGGATTCAGGACACAAAGATCTGACCACAAAGTGGACCTCAAGCCACCTTGTCCTTGTCCCAAGTTCCCTAGTAGGATATGATCACTACCAGCTTAACAGCCATTGAGTCCTACAACACTTAGATCACTGTGGGAATTGCAACATTCATGAGCACCGGGTCACAGGTCTCCTGGCTCTTCTGGATGCCTATTCTATGCCATACCAATCCAGTAAATGTTAAGTAACTGTGACCGAGCTGAGTGAATTCAAGTGAATGAAGGCAGATGAGAAGACCCAGACCCCTGCTTTGAGTGAGTGCACACAGCAGTGTCCTCTGCACACAAAGAACAGACCCAATCTGAGTTCTGCAGCTTGCTACCCCACTGCCCCATGGAGGCTGGACTGCCAGGAATGCTGTCTGCTGGCATGTGCATGAGCAGTCCTCCTGGGACATAGGCCTCCTCTGTCAAGAGAGGCCATGACCATTTTATCCCACTGGGTAATTACCAAGTCCTTAGGAGAGGTGACCTGAACTCTAACACTTTAATCCTGGAATGAGCACAGCCTAATGTTGAGACAGCCTCTAGATATCAGGGACATTCACAACCTTTCAACACTGGGCTCCAAGAGTTCATGATAAAAGGGACTAAAGAGATGGCATAGCAGTTAAGAGCTCTTGTTGCCAGTGCTCCTAACTGCTGAGTCATCTCTCCAGCACTACTTTGCTTTTTTTTTGGTTTTTCGAGACAGGGTTTCTCTGCAGCTTTGGAGCCTGTCCTGGAACTAGCTCTTGTAGACCAGGCTGGTCTCGAACTCACAGAGATCCGCCTGCCTCTGCCTCCCGAGTGCTGGGACTAAAGGCATGTGCCACCACCGCCCGGCTACTTTGCATTTCTTAAAGCTTAATGATTTTATCTCATCACTATTACTTGTGTGTGTTCATGCGCACGTGTGTATGTGCATGAGGTTCTTGTGGAAGTGAGAAGAGGATGTCAGCGGTGGGCGCTGGGAAGCCAATGCTGGTCCTCTGCAAGAGCAGCAAGTATTCTTAATTGGTGAGCCATCCTGAACTTTGTATTTCTAATACGTATTTTTCTTTGTCCTAAATAATCAAAAACTGATAAAACGGCAACAGGAAAAGAACTTGGAAACAGTAAAAATAAGTCAAATACACAACACAGGCATTCTGGCAGAAAGATAGCTGTGAGACTCCCGACTCTGTCCATGGTACATTCAGGTTTCTTAAAATGAGTTCATGCCAAGGTTTTCAAGTTACCTTCTCATGAGCTTTCCTTTGTTCTGGGTCAAAGGGGTGCAGGACTTGAAGCCTGCAGATCTCACACATGTCCCCATGCAGGTAGACACAGGCATCTCCAAACCGGCACTCCCCAGCAGCAGCATAGGGGCACAACTGCTGCTCACTGCTATAGGAGCCGCTGGCCTCCAAGTTGTCCAGGCCACTCCTGATGGCATCTAGGTAGGAATGGGGCTTCGTCTCTGGGCTGGTCTGAGGGTCACTGCAGCCACCTGGATTATTCATTGTGCTTGGGAGAGTCTTATCTTCAGCCAGGCCAGTGAGATCTCAACACAAAATGCATATATACACACACATGAGAATGGGCTCACCTTTCATGTTGGTATCAACCCAAATTAGGAACAGTTAGAGAAAAGCAGACCAGAGAACAAGAGTGCAGAGACTGGGAGATGGCCCAGGCAGTCAAGGGCTTGCCATCCAGAGCAAAAGAGAATGGGGTCTTTTTATACAGAATGCAAAGATGTCAACATACAGACCATTTAATGCTTAAACCCCAAAACATGAGATCCTGAGGGGAAAAAGCCCAAGAGCTAGGAAACTTTCCTGAGGCCCAGCAGCACAAAAGCCTTTACCACTTGACGACTTCTTTCTCACAAACCTGGTCTCGGCCCAGACCCTTCCTTGCCCTGTGTCTGAAGATGCTCCTAAAGCAGTCACTACCAGGACAGGACAAACAAGAAGAAAGTGACATGTCCCCTCACATAAAATGCGAGCTTCAGTCTGGCATAGCTTTATCCCAACCCTCAGGAGGGAGAGGCAGGTAGATCAAGTCCAGCCTGGTCTACAAAGAGTGTTCCAGGACAGCCAAGCCCTGAACCTCTGCAGCCTGTTCTCAGATCAACTCTGGGTCCTGGAGTGCCAGGAGCTTCTTGATGAGGAGGCCTGGAAGCAGCACTAAGCCACACATTCTGCTTTCCCAGAGGTAGCAAAGGCTGCATTCACTCACTGCGGTCTCTGAGCACCAGCATTTTCTTCTCCCGCTTCCCTGGTTCATGTAAATGTGTTCTCGTAACAGATGTGGTGATGTCAGGAGAAGGGTGAGGATTGGGCAAGCTTGAGGAGGGCACAGAGTGGGGTGCAGGACCTACAGCTCCACCTGCTGCAGCTGGGGGCTTCGTATGGTCATATCTGAACAAGACACAACAATGTATCATGGTCATGCAGGCCCAAACATCTGCACCCCCACATACATACACAAACATTACCTATACTCCCAGCCACCAACAGCTAACAGCTGGACTCACTGAGGTGGACAAGGGTCTATCTCTGTACTTTTTTTTTTTTTTTTAAAGATTTATTGTGTACACAGTGTTCAGCCTCCTTGTATGCCTGCAGGACAGAAGAGGGCACCAGATCTCATTACAGATGGTTGTAAGCCACCCCATGTGGTTGCTGGGAATTGAACTCAGGACCTCCGGAAGATCAGCTAGTGCTCTTAACCTCTAAGCCATCTCTCCAGCCCCCTATCTCTGTACTCTTAACTAGAAAAGTCTTTTGGAGTCATTTAACCTGCTACCTATACCCACAGCTAAGTGTCCCAGTAGGACTGACAGGAATCTACCCACTGTCCAGTCACCCAAAGAGAGCCTTTGACACCTACACTACCAGGAGGCATTCTGGGTAGGAACTCCAGGACTGGGGTGGATGGATGGGTTGGCGAAGAGCAGAGTTCTGACACACAGCAAGGACTAAATGGGGTCTGTTTTTCAAAGCATGGAGCATCTCACAGTGTTGTTCCGCCCAGAGCAACATGGGCTGTGTGTGCATGAACGCCATTAGCCTCCACACCAGAATCACTCAAGCATGGACTGGAAATGGCTTTAAAATAAATGGCATGCTACCTTATGACACAAAAAAACCACGATGAGGAGATGGGCTGGTGTGATGTGGGATCCTCCTATGTATGCTGTGAATACCATTGGTTAATAAAGGACTGCTTTGAGCCTATAGCAGAGCAGAGCAGAAATAGCTAGGCAGGGAAAACTAAAGTGAATGCTGGGAGAAAGGAGGCAGGGTCTGAGGAGAAGCCATGGAGCTGCTGAGGAGACGTGCTAAAACTTTGCTGGTAGGCCACAACCTCATGATGCACAGGTTAATGGAGATGAGTTAAATTAAGATGTAAGAGTTATTATTTATTTATTTATTTTGGTTTTGGTAGAAAAAGACAAGATCTCCTGAGTAAATTGGGAGCATGGGGACCTTGGGGGAGGATTGAAGGGGGGAAGGAAGAGGCAGGGAGGGGAACAGAGAAAAATGTAGAGCTCAATAAATATCAATATATATATATATATATAAAGATGTAAGAGCTAGCAAATAAGAAGCTAGAGCTAGTAGGCCAAGCAGTATTTTAAATAATATAGTTTCTGTGTGATTATTTTGGGGCTGAGTAGCCGGGAACCAACAAGTGGCCTCCTCCAACACTGGTGGCAGTGGTGTGTTATACAGGGTTTAAAAGAAAAATGCCAATTATTAATATTCTAAGTACAATTTCAAGTTTAAAACTTCCCCTCATTAAGACCACACTCAGGAAGTATGTATATGGCATACACCTGTGTTCCCACCACTGGGGTTAGAACAGAAGCTCAAAGCCAGCCTTGGCTACACAGCAAGTTTGAAGTCTGCCTGGGAGGCATAAAACTGCCAACAAAACCAACCAAACACAACCCCCATTCTCCACACACAGTTTCACTTCAGTAGCCACAGCCATGGCAGCCTTGCCTGCAGCGTGCACCGTAGGCGCAGTAGCCCTTCTGGTAGTATTTGCAGATGGTGGATGGCTTGCTATTCGCCAAGTCATGTGAGAACAGGCACTGGCTGCCTTCTCGACACACGCCATGCATAAAATACCTGAGGAGACAAAGAAAGAACAGCTGGGTCATGCCTTGGGGGAAAGCAGCATTCTCAAGAACTACATACCAGCCCCGCCCATACTGAGCTCATTTTCCTTGATTCTAAACGAAGTGATTTTTCATGCACCACAATGACCCAAGACTAGCTCTTCAGAAGAAAAATGATCTCAAAAGTTTCTGTGTTGGGGGCTGGAGAAATGGTTTCACAATTGGGAAAACATGTTAGGAAAACCCACTCTCCCCATACTCCCAGAGCTCTGGGAGTTAAAAGATGACTGACTGGGCTCAGGCCAAGTCACAAAGCCCTCTTCCCTATCCTTGCTGATTCACCTGTAAATGTAGAGGTAACACCACCTACTGCTTCATGAAGTTGTTACAATCAGCCCCAAAGACAGTGTGACATCAAACAACATACATGATGTTGGGCATGGTGGCACACGTCTGAAATCTTATCACCTTTAGGATGCTGGGGATTTAGCTCTGTTTGTAGGATGCTTGTCTAGCATGCTCTAAGCCATGAGTTCCACTCCCAGCACAGAATAAATCAGATGTTGTGGTACATGCCTATAGTCCCAGCACTCAGAAGAGCCAGGAGGATCAGAAATTGAAAGTCATCCTTAGCAACATAACAAATCTGAAGCCAGCTTATACACGAGATCTTGACTTAAAGGAAAACAGCTGGATGGTGGAGGCGAACAACTTTAATCCCAGCACTAGGGAGGCAGAGGCAAAGGGATCTCTGTGTGTTTAAAGCCAGCCTGGTCTACAGTGAGTTCCAGGCCACTTAGGGCTACACAGAGAAAACCTGTCTCAAAAACAACAAATAGAAGGTCAGAGCAGTGGTTCATCACCCTTTTGGGGGTCACATTATCAGATACTTACATTATGATTTGTTAACAGTAGTAAAATTACAGTTATGAAGTATCAACAAAATAATTTTATGGTTCAGGTTACCACAACATGAAGAACTGTATTAAAGGGATGCATTGGTAGGAAGGTTGAGAATCACTGATCTGGAGAGATAGATAGCTCAGTGGTTAAGAACTCTGGCTGCTCTTCCAGAGGACTTGGGTTTGATTCCCACCCAACACTGACATGGCATTACAGTTCCAGGGGGAGTTGACACACTCTACTGGCTTCCTCAGGCACTGCATGCATATGGTGCATAGTCATATATATAGGCAGATCACATATAATATACACATATAAATAGAAGTAAAAAGAAAAGGAGAACCAGAGTGTACACTGGGCACAAGGGATAGTTCTCGGATGGTGGACATAACAAGAAATATTCAAACTTAACTACTGACAAAACTAAAAAAACAAAACAAAACAAAAACCAGGGCTGGAGAGATGGCTCAGAGATTAACAGCACTGGCTGTTCTTCCTGCATTCACAAGGTGGCTTAGAACCATATATAATGAGATCTGGAGCGCCCTCTTCTGGCCTCCAGGCATGCAGGCAGAACACTGCATTCATAATAAATCTTAAAAAAAAACAAACCAACTTCGACACACTTCTAGCAAGTTTTTGTAAGTTACACCTCAATAAACCTTTAAAGACTGGGGGGTGGGTGGCTAGACAAGCAAGCAGAACACAAGGGGTATGGTTGGTAACTAGGGGTCACCACATCTGGTCATCAGACTTCAAAATATGGTAAAAGATATAAAAGACATTTTTTGAGACAACCCACTGATGTCTTGAGTATGAACTAGGCCATGGTCCATATTAACTGGTAAAAATGAGCATTTATTGAGGCTGGTGATGTAACAAAAGCACAAAAATCGGGCTGGCAGTGTGTTCACCCACTATGCAGAAGGAGCATCACTGGGAGTGGCAGTACTTGATGTAACGTCAGCTCTGGAGGTGGAGCAGTTCAAGGTCACCATTGGCTACGTAGGGAGTCCATGATGATCCATACCCTAAGTTCCAAGTAAAGAAAATGTATTGACACAGAAATTGAATATAGCTGAAAAGAATAGATTATTGCTGTGGAATAATCCTTCTGTACACTGTGTGGATATATGTTGCTATGATTGGTTCAATTAACAAGCTGACTGTCCAATAGCTGAACAGGATAAAGTTAGGTGAGAAAGTCAAACTGAGAATGATGAGGAAGGGCGGAGTTGGAGGTGTTGGCCAGTCAGTTGGACACATAAAACAGGATAGAGGTAAAAGCTATGAGCACTGGAGCATAGATTAATAGAAAAGGATTAAGTTGTAAGAGCTAGTTAGTAACAAGCCTAAGCTATTGACTGAACAAATATAATGTATATTAAGTCTCCAAATCAGTTATTTGGGAAGCTGCTGTCTATTATTTGGGAACAGGTGGTCAGGACAGAAAAACTCCACCTACAGATTATAAAACTGCATACAACCAGACATACTGGCTCACACCTTTAAGCTCAGTAGTACTCAGAAGGCAGAGGTAGGGTGATTTCTTGTGAGTCAAGGCTAGTCTGGTCTACATAGCAAGTCTCAGGTCAGCCAGGGCCACACAGTAAAACTTGTCTCAAAAAGACTAAACAAAAGTTGGATGTGAAAGTGCACACCTTGGATCCCAGCACTCTAATCTCTGTGATCTTGAGGCCAGCCTGATAAACAGAAAGAGTTCCAGAACTGTTACAGAGAAGCCCTGTTTTGAAAAACCAAAAGCAAGCAAACAACAACAAAACCCCAAAAATAAGCAAAAAGAAATTAATAATAACAGTAATCCATGCAGAAAACCCACAAAAGCAGAATGTACCTATAATAGAATGTTATTCAGCCTTAAAAAGGAAAACATTCCCAACTCAAAACTACATGAGTTAAGAGCCCTAAGGACCCTGTGCTAAGTGACACAACAAATACATGTGAGGTCTCTGAACAATTAAGTTCACCAAGGGAGAAAGGAGAGACTGTTGGCAGTTAAGGGGGAGACTGGAATTCAGCACGGTATTTTTGTCTCACAGGCTGAGCCCTGGAGATTGCTTACACAACTGTGAGTGTACCAAGGCCACAGAACTGTGACATTTGTGCCCTGGCAAGCCTAAGCTATCTAGATTCACTTTAGCATATATTTTTAGTGTCTCTACTCCTACGATGAACACATGAACAAAAGCAATGTGAGAAGAAAGGGCTTATTTCAGCTTCAATTCTCAGGTCACAGTCCACCAGTAAGGGGAACTCAAGGCAGAAACGCTGATGACTGGCCTGCTCAGACTTCTTTCTTTCCTTTTCTTTTTTTTTCTTTTTGGTTTTTTGAGACAGGGTTTCTCTGTAGCTTTGGAGCCTGTCCTGGCTCTCATAGACCAGGCTGGACTTGAACTCACAGAGATCTCTGCCTCCCGAGGGCTGGGATTAAAGGCACGCGCCACCACCGCCCGGCTTCAGCTTGCTTTCTTATAATGTCCAGGGGTGGCACTGCCCACGATGAACTGGAATCACCACATTAATTACTAATCAAGAAAAAGCAGCAACAGGCCTGCCTACAGGCTAATCTAATGGCCACTTTAAAGATCATGTAACTCTAGTTTTAGTTAAGTTGACAAAAAAAAACAGAAAACAACAACAACCAGGACATACAATAGTCATTAAAAATTGCCATATACTGCCAGGCAGTGGTGGCACATGCCTTTAAACCCAGCACTTGGGAGGCCCAGGCAGGCAGATCTTTTTGAGTTCAAGACCAGCCTCGTCTACAAAGCGAGTTCCAGGTCAGGGCTTTTACACAGAAAAACCCTGTCTCAAAAAGAAAATTTGCCATATACAGGATTTCATTTTGTTTAAAAATATTATAAACATACACTAGTATGCTAAAACTAGTAATCCTCGGAAGTATTGAATTGTCTACTGTCTAGGATAGGGGATACTCACAAAAGGGTTAAAAAAAGAGGGTGGAGAGCTGGGCATTGGTGGCGCAAAGCCTTTAATCCCAGCACTTGGGAAGCAGAGGCAGGTGGATCTCTGTGAGTTCAAGGCCAGCCTGGTCTACAAGATCTAGTTCCAGGACAGGCTCCAAAGCATCAGAAAAAACCTGTCCGTCCCCCCCCCCCAAAAAAAAACCAAAAAAGGGGGGGAAGGGTGGGAAGTTGAAGGGGAATAAACTCAATAACTCAATACATAAAGGGGTGAAAACTTTAAAAGCTGGTGAGGCCTACAGTAGGCTGGTAGAATCTAGGCCATCATGTGTTTTCCTTCAGCACCTGCACTTCCCAACATTTGTCCTGTGAAACAATACCTGGTTTCTACAATGCTTCTACTGTGAAACAATACACTGATTTCTACAATGTTTCTACTGTGAAACAATACACTGATTTCTACAATGTTTCTACTGTGAAACAATACACTG
>JAQHUG010000007.1:13214434-13236772 GCA_028555095.1 Dicrostonyx torquatus | reverse complement strand
GAAACAATACGCTGGTTTCTACAATGTTTCTACTGTGAAACAACACCTGGTTTCTACAATGTTTCTACTGTGAAACAATACGCTGGTTTCTACAACAGTTTCCACTGTAGTACTAGTACACTGATGTAGCTCATAAATGACTGGGTGCAGTGTAAGCTGTTCAGTTCAGTCTTATTCAGTCTCCCCAGAGTGCAACTCTTATTAAGGTCTATAAAGGACAGGGAAAGTCCCAATAATGTGACCTTCCGAATGCAGGCCGAGTGCTGGGGAGGCAGAGACAGGAGACGCAGCCAGCCAGCCGAGGAGGAGACTAGAAGATCATGCCGCATGGCAGACAATGGGCCAGAAAGAAAGGGCAGAGATGTGAGGTGTGGGCAGACCTGCTGGGAGCCTGGACTGGGACCCATGCTACCAGTGCTCACCAGGCCACCTTAGTGTCCACTGTGACACTGCTGCTCAGGCCAGGTTTTCTGGAGACTGCAGAACAGCCCATACTGTGGGGCCAGCAGCCTGCAGGTGTGCACTGCCTGAAGAAGGTAAAACATCCCTTTACCAAAGGCTCAGAAGTGCTTTTCTATTGCAGCTTCATTGGAAAAGAATATTTTAAAATATACATAAGAACACATGGGTCGGGCACTTGAGATGCTGAAGAGGAAGATGCCATGGCTAAATGCCAAATTGACTACAAATAACACCTTGTAGAATAAAGAAACACACACACAAGAAATTTCCCTCACCAGCCAAAGTGGACCAGCAGATCTGATCCTGAGCTGACTGAACTGATCCTGGGCCAGCAATGCTGTTACTGGCCTGCCTGGTTTACCTTGTGGCCCTCCCTTTGGTAAAAAACCCTTTGGAATTAACCCTTGGGTAGAGCCTCCTCACGTCCCACAGTAACAACCTGAGGAACACATGAGGTGAGGGAACATAGAAAGGAGGATCAATGACTACGCTCCATCTTAGCCTACACTTGTGAGACGAACATTTTACAACCCAGGAGGAAAATGGGAGAGCTGAGCTCAGGGAGGCAAGCGGACCCACACCTTGCTCTGTCCATACCACCCAAGAACACTAATTAGAATATGCCTGTCTCCTCCTACTCCTCACAGTCCTAAAGCCCAAAGATTAGATCCCTGAGCACGTCCACATTGACAGCGTTGGCAAAAGCAATACAGTGTACCTGGGAGAGCTGGCACTATGGCAAAGCCAGGAAGGCAAAGAGCAAAGTGCAGACAGTCCAGCACCTGGCCTTCTGCATGGTAGGGACAGTGGACCAGAAGAGAGTGATGGGGCTGGCAGGCTGCTGAAGATCCCCGCTCCTGGTTATGAAGCAAGTTTGTATCTTCACCTGCTTGCTACCTCCACAAAAGCAGGAGAGTTGGCTAGGCCCACCTACCCCTTCCCCGAATCTGATGAAAGGGACAGCAATCTCACCATCAGAATCAGAGTCCACTATGATCAGAAACTGAAAGTTGCCTGGACTTTTCTAGGAAACATGAAAATTTCCTCAGATTTCCAAGGAAACATGTCCCAAAGCAGACAGTGCTTAGCAGCTTGCTAGAAGGCTGATTCGAAAAGAAAAGGGAAAGAACGGAGGCTTGAAGACGAAGCTCATGGAGTGCCCATGGCATTCAGAGGCCCTGGGCTCCATTTTTAGCAGGCAGGGACGGGGCATAGAGAGCAAGTAAGGCCATGGAAAGGAGGCAGGTCTGAGACTGATACCTCTGAGCTGGCCTAAGAACAGCCTTTGGCTTCTAGAAGCTGCTGGTATCGTCCGAGTCCCTACGCTGACATAAGAGTTTCTCACTGTGTCTCAACTGTACCATGGTGTGGTTGATATAAGTCTACTTCCTCTTGGGTCTGGAAGGTGGGTCACAGGCAGAAGCTGCACTGGCCCCACACTGCACCCCACCTGGTACCTCCAGTGAGAAAAAGTGTTGTGTGCTTCTCTGCAGGAGTAGAAGCAGCCCTCTGGACTCCTGCCCACCCTACCTGGCTGTGTATCCTTCCTAAGCCAGTTTAACAGCCTTGGTCTGGAGTCTAGCAGTATGCTAAACACTGTAACACCATGACTCTAGCCAGTCTCCAGGTGTTAGGGAATCCTGGGACTCCTCCAGACAAGATATTCCATATCTAAACAGTTGGATAATTCTTTTTATTTTCTGGGACAAAGTTTTGTTATATATTGACTCTGAACTCCTAGACTTAAACAATTCTACCCCTGCCTCAGACTCAAGTGGCTGAGAGGATAGGCATACCACAACACCAGGTTTGGTAATACTTTGAGAAATGCCACTCAAAACAGCAGTGGAGCAAGACATGGTGAGACATACCTGTAATCCCAGCACTTGGCCTGAGTTAGGGACTATAAATTGGAAAATAGTTTGGGCCACAGAAAGGACACCCAGTCTCCACAAAACAACACAAAATACTATAATATATTGTAATCATCCATAAATTGGAACTTCTGAAGGCACAACCGTCCAACCTGCAATGAAGAATAGTTCTAACACATGGTGGCAGTCAAGTTCATAATGGTTACAAAAGTAGAAGTCCGAGTATGGAAGCTAAGCCTTTATCCCAGCACTTGAGAGGCAGAGGCAGGCAGATTTCTGAATTCGAGGCCAGCCTGGCCTACACAGTGAGTACCACAGAATAGTTAAAGCTATGTAATGAGAGCCTATCTCAAAGCAACAATAAAGCCCAGGGAGCTAAGATAAACACTTGATGGTCTTCTGGGAAAGACCAGAGATTTCCTTAGTCAGAGAAAAGACTACCAAAGTTGCCTGTTCTACCAGAAAGGCGACAGCAGACTGGCTACAGTGCAACAGCACATAAAGATGAGTTTTTAAATCTGATTGCTACCTTCCCAAACCACACTCAGCAACCAGCCTTCCAGATCACCACAGCTTAAAGCTAGAATTCAACAGCAAAACAAATGTCAGAAAGCACACAAACACATGGAAACTGAACATTGTCCAACTGGATCAAGGAAGAAACAAAGAAAGAAATCAAAGACTTCCTAAAATTCAATGAAAATAACTGCTCAACATACTGAAACTTATGGGACATAATGAAAGCAGTGCTAAGAGGAAAGTTCATAGCATTAAATGCCTACATAAAGAAGCTGGAACACTCCTCCATTGCTGGGAGTGCAAACTGGTACAGTTGCTTTGGAAATCAGTATAGCGATTTCTCAGAAAATTAGGAAACAACAACCTCAAGACCCAGTAATACCACTTTTGGGTATATATCCAAAGGATGCTCAATCATGCCACAAGGACATGTGCTCAACTATGTTCAAAGCAGCATTATTTGTCATAGCCAGAACCTGGAAACAACCTAAATGCCCCTCGACCAAAGAATGGATAAAGAAAATGCGGTACATTTACACAATGGAGTACTACACAGCAGAAAAAAATAAAGAGATCTGGAATTTTGCAGGAAAATGGATGGAGCTAGAAAACATTATTTTGAGTGAGATAACCCAGACACAGAAAGACAATTATCACATGTACTCACTCATAGGTGGCTTTTAGAAATAAAGCAAAGAAAAACTAGCCTATAATTCACAATCCCAGAGAACCTAGACAATAAAGAGGACCCTAAGAGAGACATACATGGGAAGTAGAAAAAGACAAGATCTCCAGAGTAAATTGGGAGCATGGGGATCATGGGAGAGGATAGAAGACGAGGGGAGCAGAGAAAAATATATACTTCAATAAAAACAATTTTAAAAAAAGAAAAAAATTTAAGATGAACTGAAAAAAAAAACTGGAAAATCCCACACTAGCAAGGTAACAGAACACCTGAAAGCTATAGAACAAAAACAAAACAAAACAAAACATACTCGCCGGGTGGTGGTGGCGCACACCTTTAATCCCAGCACTCAGGAGGCTCAAACCAAAAACCAAAAAAGACAGAAAAAAAGCATACTCATCCAGAAGAAGCAGATGGTGGGAAATAATCAAATTGAGGGTTGAAAGCAATAAAATAGAAACAAAGAAAACAATACAAAGAATCAATGAGAAAAAAAGCTGGTTCTTCAAGAAAAATCAACAAGATTGACAAACCTTTATCCAAAGTAAAAAAAGGCAGAGATAGAATATCCAAGTTAACAAAACCAGAAATGAAAAGGGGGACATAACAGACATGGAGGAAATCCAGAGAATAATCAGGTCATACTTCAAAAACCTGTACTCCACAAAATTAGAAATTTTAAGGGAAATTGAGAATTTTCTGGATAAGTTCTACATATCAACTTAAATCAAGACCAAATAAACAAATTACATAGATCTATAATCTAAAAGGAAATAGAAAGTCATCAAAAGCCTCCCAACCAAAAAGGCCCAGGGCCAAATTGTTTCTGTGCAGAATTCTACCAGAAATTTCAAAGAGCTACACTGATACTCCTCAAATTGTTCCACACAATATAAGCAGAAAGAACACTGTCAAACTCTTTTTATGAGGCTACAATTATCCTGATACCCAAACCACAAAAATACTAAGAAAGAGAATTATAGACCAATCTCCCTCATGAACATTGATGCAAAAATACTCAATAAAATACTGGCAATCCGAATCCAAGAACACATCAGAAACATCATCCACATTGATCAAGTCGGCTTCATCCTAGAGATGCAGGATGGGTCACTATGAAAATCTGTCAATGTAATCCATCATATAAACAACTGAAATTAAAAAAAAAAAACCACATCATCATCTCATTAGATGCTGGAAAAAGCCTTAGACAAAATCCAACACCCCTTCAGGATAAAGGTCTTGGAGAGAACAGGAATACAAGAAACATTCCTAAACATAATAAAGGAAATATACATCAAGCCAACAGCCAACATCAAACTAAGTAGAGAGAAACTCAAAACGATTCCACTAAAATCAGGAACAAGATAAGGCTGTCCACTCTCTTCCTATTTATTTAATATAGTACTCAAAGTTCTAGCTACAGCAATAAGACAACAAAAGGAGATCAAGGGCATACAAATTGGAAAGGAAAAAGTCAAATTTTCGCTATTTGCTGATGATACGATAGTATATATGTGATCCAAAAATTCTATGAGGGAACTCCTATAGCAGATAAACACCTTCAGTAATGATATAGATTAATTTAAAAAAATCAGGAGGGGCTGGAGAGATGGCTCAGAGGTTAAGAACATTGCCTGCTCTTTCAAAGGTTCTGAGTTCAATTCCCAGCAACCACATGGTGGCTCACAACCATCTGTAATGAGGTCTGATGCCCTTGTATACATAATAAAAAATATTTTGCTGGGCAGTGGTGGCACACACCTTTAATCCCAGCTCTCGGGAGGCAGAGGCAGGCGGATCTTTGTGAGTTCAACACCAGCCTGGTCTACAAGAGCTAGTTCCAGGACAGGCTCCAAAACTACAGAGAAACCCTGTCTTGAAAAACAAAACAAACAAACAAAAAAACCAGGAGCCTTCCTATATACTAATGATAAATGGGTTGAGAAAGAAACCAGAGAAACATCACCCTTCACAATAGCCACAAACAATATAAAATATCATGGGTTAACTCTAACCAATCAAATGAAAGACCTGTATAACAAGAACTTTAAGTCTTTGAAGAACAAAACTGAAGAGAATATCAGAAAATGGAAAGCTCTCTCATGCTCATGGATAGGATTAACACAGTAAAAATGACAATCTTACAAAGCAATCTACAGATTCAATGCAATACTCATCAAAATCCCAGCACAATTTTTCAGATCTTGAAAGAACAATATTAAATTTCATATGGAGAAACAAAAAAACAAAAAAACTGGATAGCCAAAACAACCCTGTACAATAAAGGAACATCGGGAGGCATCACCATCCCTGACTTCAAGCACTATGATAGAGGTACAGTAATGAATCAGCTTGGTGAAATCAGCTTGGTATTGGCATAAAAACAGACAGGTGGACCAATGGAATCAAACTGAAGTACCTGGTATTAACCCACATACCTATGAACACCTGATTTTTGACAAAGAAGCTAAAATTATAAAGTAAAAAAAAAGAAATCTCCTTCAACGAACAGTGCTGGTATAACTGGATGGCAACATGTGGGAAAAATTCAAATAGATCCATACTTATCACTATGCACAAAACTCAAGTCCAAATGGAAAGACTTCAACATAAAGAACCACATAGAAGAGAAAGTGAGAAGCAGCTTTGAATGCATTGGCACAGGAGACCACTTCCTAAATATAACTCCAGTAGCACAGACAGAGAGCAACAATTAATAAATTGGACCTCCTGAAACTGGGAAGCTTCTGTAAAGCAAAGGACACGATCAACAAGACAAAAATGGCAGCCTACAGAATGGGAAAAGATCTTCACCAACCCCACAGACAGAGGGCTGATCTCCAAAATATACAAAGAACTCAAGAAACTGATATCAAACTACCAATAATCCAATTAATAAATGGGGTACAGATCTAAACAGAGAATTCTCAACAGAAAAATCTCCAATGGCCAAAAGGCAGTTAAGGAAATGCTCAAGATCCCTAGTCATCAGGAAAATGCAAATCAAAATGCTGAGATATCATCTTATACCAATTAGAATGGTTAAGATCCAAAACATGGATGACAGCTTATGCTGGACAGGATGTGGAGTACAGGGAACACTCCTCCATTGCTGGTTGGAGAGCAAACATACGGTCACTGTGGAAATCAGTATAGCAATTTCTCAGAAAATTAGGAATCACTCTACCTCAAGACCCAGCAGCACCACTTACTTTTGGGTATATACCCAAAGGATGCTCAATAATACCACAAGGACATATGTTCAATTATGTTCGTGGCAGCATTATTCTTGCCAGAATTTGGAAACAAATTAGATGCTCCTCAAATGAAGAATGGATTTTAAAAAATGTGGCATATTTACATAGTGGATGGAGCAATAACTCAGCAGTATAAAACAATGACATCTTCAAATTTTCAGGCAAATGGATGGAACTGGAAAAAAGTCCTGAGTGAGGTAACCCAGACCCAGAAAGACAAATACAGTATATACTCATTCATAAGTGGATCCCAGCCATAAAGCAAAGGATTACCAATCAACCGTCCACAACTCCAGAGAAGCTGGAATCTCTTCCAAAACCAGATGGAAGCAGATGCAGAGATCCACAACTGACTACTGAACTAGAGTACAATCCAAGTGAGGGTGGGGAAGGCCTTGGTCCTGCCTCAACGAGGTGACAGGACAGACTTAGATGACCTGGGGAGGGGGGGGCGCTTACCCTCTCTGAGGAGTGGATGGGGGGTGAGGTGCGGGGAGTGGGAGGAGGGTGAACTGAGATTGGTATGTAAAAAATAATAAAGAAAAACAAAACAAAGCTCGAAATATCCTTTAATTGAGCATGAGCAATGAGACTCAATGCCAGCCATTACACCTGCACCACTCTGAAGCTAAGCTTAGGGAAAACCTGACAATACTGAGGTTGTTTCACAGATTGCAAATCACTGAAGAGACAAGTCTCTGGCCATGTCTGTGAGGGACTATCCAGATTAGATCAACGGAGGTGGGAAGATCTACCATGAATGTGGTGGTATCATTCCTTAGGCTGGGGTCAAGACTGAATTAAAAAAAAAAAAAGAGTGAGTTGAGCACCAATAGTCATTGCTTTCTGGGTGTGATGTGATCTACTCTCTCATGCTCCTTCTATCACATGACTCTCCTTTCATCACAGATTGAAACCTCGACCTGTGCGTCAGAATGAATATACCCTTCCTTCACTAAGCTGCTCTTGTCAGGTACAGCACAACCGATACAGCACCGCGTTCTGTACGACTTGACAGGGCTGCAGAAAGAAGCCTGCAAACACCAGTTAGCTCTTCAATAGAAACTACCCTTTTCCAGCAACACCCCTTAGGGCCCTCTCACTTATGAGACAGAGCTTTCGGATCAGGTTATCTCTAGGTACAAAAGAGAAAAAACAAAAAGGAATAAAAATGGCTTGACTTAAGAATTATATAAAGATTTTTGTAGTCACACATCTTAGGAAAGACTATAAGTGGTGAAATTAAACCATAAAGCAGTCAGGTGTGGTGGCGCACACCTTTAATCCTAGCAAGGGAGGCAGAGATAGGCAGATCTGAGTTCAAGACTAGCCTGATCTACACAGCAAGTTCAAGGACCGCCAGGGCTACAATAGAGACCCTGCCTCAAACAACTGCCAAAACCATAAGTGAACAATTTTATAAGTTATTTTCACCGGGAGGTGGTGGCACACGCCTTTAATTCCAGCACTTGGGAGGCAGAGGCAGGAGGATCTCTGAGTTCAAGGCCAACCTGGTCTACAGAGCGAGTTCCAGGACAGCCTCCAAAGTTACAGAGAAACTCTGGCTCAGACAACACCAACAAAAACAAATGAACAAAAAAAGCCCAAAGCAACTAACCAAAAAGAACCAAGAAGGTCAGGTGGTGGCGGTGCAGGTGCAAGCCTTTAATCCCAGCACTAGGGAGGCAGAGGCAGGCGGACCTCTGTAAATTTGAGGCCAGCCTGATTTACAAGAGCTAGTTCCAGGACAGCTAGGGTTGTTACACAGAGAAACCCTGTCTCAAAAAACCAACCAACCAACCAAACAAACAACAAAAACCCAATAAATTATGTTCAAAGTAGCCCGCATCAGAAGTAGGACACTATGATAGGAACATTTTCCTCCTGCAAGGAGAAGAGGTAAATATATGCACATTCACCCTCAACAAAGACATTCTAGTACCAATGATCCACAAGGACGTGACAGACTGCCTCAAAGTCTCTGTTGCTGTGATTAAATCACCATGACCAAAAGCAACTTTGGGAGGAGAGTTTTCACTTCTAGGTTACAGTTCATCACTAAGGGAAATCAATGCAGAACTCTAGACAGGAACTAACAATGAGGCCATGGAGGGGTACTGCTGATTGGATTGCTCAGCCTTTCCTACAACACCCAAGACCATTTGTCCAGGGGTGGCACCCCCCATAGGGAGCTGGGCCCTCCCCTATCAATCATCAATCAAGAAAATGAACCACAGACTAGTCTGGGAGGAGCATTTTATCAATTCCCTTTTCCCAAATGACTCTGGCTCGTGTCAAGAAAACATAAAACTAGCTAACAGACACTAACTGCAGTTTTCTGATAACTACTTAACATAAGCCACCTGGGTCCTGGGTATTTGGGTCAATTAACCCTTATATTGAATTCAACAAGAACTCTTCATAAAGGTGTCGTAATGAGAAGCAACAAGGGAAGTAATGAAAAGTTTATCATATAGCCAAACTACATCTCTGCTCTTTTTTTTTTTTTTTTGGTTTTTCGAGACAGGGTTTCTCAGTAGCTACAGAGCCAGTGTTAGAACGCACTCTGTAGACCAGGCTGCCTTTGAACTCAGAGATCCGCCTGCCTCTGCCTCCCAAGTGCTGAGATTAACGGCGTGTGCCACCCCCGCCAGGCAATCTGTTTCTTAATTCACTGAAACCAACTGAAATTTTTATAAGTTGAAGCTCCTCTATCAAAAATGCTCGGGCATGTCTTTGTTTGTTTGTTTGTTTTTTTTTTTGTATTTTAATGTATCTTCACTTACATGTCTTGGGGATAGCACAAGAGTCTAAATATGGAATTCATCGTATACACATATCCTAAAAATTTTATACTGTATATGCGATAATTTGTTTTTAATATAACAAAATTTCATGGTGTGGAATTTTCCACTTGTACTACAATGTCGGCACTCAAAAAGCTTGGAATTTTTAAGCATTTCAAAATTTGGATTTCCACATTCGGGATGCTTACAAGCTGTACTTCCCAAGCATGCAAATCCACAGGACCAGAGCCCAATAACAGCCACAAGCTCGTCACCGAGTTACGACGCTGCTACTCAACCCAACTATTTTTATTTCAAAATAGCAGTCACAAAAGTAGCTTTCTGGTTCTCCACATCGTCTAACGTGTCATCCATCAATGCCATCATTCTGCTCCTAAATGGGTTTCGCTTTAACCTCTCTCGGCGGTCCCGGTTTCCAGCATCGCGAAATGAGCGATCATCTCAGGATAAGGAAAGCGACCGGCCCGGGTTTCCCCGCAATCCCCCCCCCGCCCCCCCGGCTCACTCTCTGCAAGTCGCCGCTGCAGCTGCTGTGGCCGCTCCAGCCTCTCCGCGGCCTTCGGGTTCCTGCGTGTTATCCCCGCTGTACACGGTCCGCCAAGGTCGGGCTCGGCCCCCCACCTCCCTCCGGCAGTCCGGCAGCGCCCAAGGCCCCACGGCGCGGCGCACTCACCTGCAGGTAACCTGCTTGGTGCTCATGGCGGCGGGGACACGGGCTGGAGTCCGGCTGAAGTCTCAGGGCCTCCACCGCCGCCGTCCAGCCCGGCCCCGCCCCGCGCGCGCAGTTGCGTCACTCTAGCGCGCACCACCCCCACGCGTGTGTCACCTGTAAGGTGCCGGCCGGAAACTTAACTGTCACCATTAGTTCCGCCAGGGCGTGGAGCCGGAAGGTCCTTACTCCTTAGCCCTCCGGGTCTCACGTTTTCAAGACTACGGGGCGGAGCGTGTCTGGCATCCTAGACTGGCAAGTCATCTGCTGGGACGTTACTACCTAGGGTTTGTCCACATCTCCCAAGACAGTCTTTTTCAAAAGTAGTTTTATTATTTATTTTTATTTTATGGTATGAGTGTTTTTGCCAGCATGTATGGCTGTGCACCATGGCAGTGGCTCAGCCAGATGAGGGAGTTAGATTATCCGGAACTGGAGTTTCAGCATGTTGTGAGCTGCCATGTGGGTGCCGGGAACTGAACTTTTGGTCAGCTGCAAAAGCCAGTGCTCCTAACAACTGAGACATCCTCTAATAAGAATATTTTACTTTTTTAGTAATTTCATCATGTATCTTGACCATATCCAACCTAAATAGCCCCTTTCCCTCTGGTCTTTTTATGTAAACACACATATGCACAACTCAAGGCAGAAACCTGAAGACAGAAATTGAAGCAATATGTGTGTGTGTGTGTGTGTGTGTGTATATATATAAAATGTATATATAATTTTGATTCCTGCAAACTATAGTTGTGTTGTCAGCTTTGAAAAAGTTATCTCCCAGTTTATTGTGTTGAACTGGCATTGTATAGAAATTAACAGTATATTGGCCTGGAAACATTATACTTTTCCATTTGTTTTTTTTTTTCCCACCCCTATCTTTTCCATTTGTATAGAGGTAGTGCAACGTATTAAACATGTAAACACCCAACCCTGCAAACAAGGCTCAGGGAACGTCACGGAAAGAAAGGCAGAAAGAATATAAAAGCTGGAGGTGGGAGGAGTGCTAAGAAATGCTGTCTTGCGGGAGTTGGTGCACTCCTTTAATTCCAGCACTCAGGAGGCAGAGGCAGGTGGATCTTTGCAAGTTTGAGGCCAGCCTGGTCTACAAGAGCTAGTTCCAGAACAGGCTCCAAAGCTACAGAGAAACCCTGTCTCAAAAAAACAAAAAGAAAAAGAAAAAAAAGAAATGCTGTCTTCTGGCTACGCCATAGTATTAGACGCGTGAATGCACAGCAGCTGTGGCTGTCTGCGCAAGACTAGGCCTGTGGCCAGGTGCAGTGATGCACGCCTTTAATGCTAATCCTTTAGTCAGGAGGCTGAGGTAGTTAGATCTCTGTGAGTTTAAGGCCAGCCTGGTCTACACAGACTAGCCAAGACTTCATGGTGAGATTTTGTCTGGGGGAAAAAAAAGGTTAGGTTCATCAGCATTCCATCACAAATGAGGGAAGGGCTCATAAGGATCCACCTTCCTCATAGTAGGGCCAAGAAGTTAGTGGTTGCTGGGAGAGGGGAGTCTTATTCCTTGATAGTGTAGCCACTAGCAAGTTGCCCTTGCTCAAGTAAATGACCCCTTCAATGTCCATGCAAACAACCTTGTATGATCATAAATATCTTGAGGGAAGAAAGCGTTTATTTCAGCTTACAGTTCTCTGCAACAGTCCATCACTAAAGGATGTTGTCAGGGCAGGAACTCAAGGCAGGAGCCTGGAGGCAGAAACGGGAGCAACGACAATGGAAGAGTGCTGCTTACTGACTTGCTCCCCATGGCTTGCTTAGTCTGCTTTCTCATAGCACCCAGGACCATCAGCCCAGGGGAGGCACCACCCACAGTGAGCTGGGTCCTCCCATATCAATTATCAATCAAGAAAATGCACCATAGGTTTGTCCACAGGCCAGTCCGTCAGAGGCATTTTATTTTCTTTTCTTTCTTTTTCTTTTTTTTTTTTTAAATACTTGGGGCTGGAGAGATGGCTCAGTGGTTAAGAGCACTGACTGCTCTTCCTAGAGGTAGGTCCTGAGTTCAATTCCCAGCAACCACATGGTGGCTCACAACCACCTATAATGAGATCTAGTGCCCTCTTCTGGCCTACAGGCAGGATACTGAATAAATAAATAAATCTATACTGAATAAATAAATAAATCTAATGGCATAAGAACAGACAGGACGACCAATGGAACCAAATAGAAGACCCGGATATCAATCCACACATCTTTGAACACCTGATACTTGATAAAGAAGCAAAATATATCAAATGGAAAAAGAAAGCATATTTAACAAGTGGTGCTGGCATAACTGGATATCAACATGTAGAAAAATGAAAATAGACCCATATCTATCACCATTCACCAAAATCAAATCCAAATGGATCAAAGACCTCAACATAAAGCCAGCCACACTGAACCTTACAGACGAGAAAGTGGGAAGTACACTTGAATGCATTGGCACAGGGAACCACTTCCTAAGTAGAAACCCAGCAGCACAGACACTGAGAGAAACAATTGATAAATGGGACCTCCTGAAACTGAAAAACTTCTGTAAAGCAAAGGACACGGTCAACAAGACACAACAACAGCCTACAGAATGGGAAAATATCTTCACTAACCCCACATCAGACAGGTCTGATCTCCAAAATATACAAAGAACTCAAGAAATTGGACACCAAAAGATCACATAATCCAATTTTAAAAAAATGGAGTACAGACCTAAACAGAGTACTCTCAACAGAGGAATCTAAAATGGCTGAAAGACACTTAAGGAAATGCTCAACATCCTTAGTCATCAGAGAAATGAAAATCAAAACAATTCTGAGATTCCATCTTACACCTGTAAGAATGGCCAAGATCAAAAACACTGATGACAACTTATGCTGGAGAGGGTGTGGGGAAAAGGGAACACTTCTGCATTGCTGGTGGGAATGCAAGCTGGTACAACTCCTTTGGATGTCAGTGTGACAATTTCTCAGAAAATCAGGAAACAACCTTCCTCAAGACCCAGTAATACCACTTTTAGGTATATATCCAAAGGATGCTCAATCGTGCCACAAAGACATGTGCTCAACTATATTCATAGCAGCTTTGTTTGTCATAGCCAGAACCTGGAAACAACCTAAATGCCCCTCGACTGAAGAATAAATAAGGAAAATGTGGTACATTTACACAATGGAGTACTACACAGCAGAAAAAAATAACGACAGCTTGAATTTTGCAGGAAAATGGATGGAACTAGAAAACATTATTTTGAGTGAGGTAACCCAGACACAGAAAGACAGTTGTCACATGTACTCACTCATAGGTGGTTTTTAAACATAAAGCAAAGAAAGCCAGCCTACAAACCATAATCGCAGAGAACTTAGACAACAATGTGGACACTAAGAGGGACTTACATAGACCTAATATACATGGGAAAGTATAAAAAGACAAGATCTCCTGAGTAAATTGGGAGCATAGGGACATTGGGGGAGGGTTGAAGTGGGGAGGGGAAGAGGCAGGGAGGGGAGCAGAGAAAAATGTAGAGCTCAATAATTATTACAAAATGAAAAATAAATAAATCTAAAAACACTTGGTTTCTTAGATTTATTTATTTATGTAGGTGAGTACTTTGTATACACTTACATCTGCACATGAGATGACAGCATCCATCAGAAAGTTGTGAGCTGCCATGTGGGTGCTGGGAATTGAGCTCAGGACCTTTGGAAGAGTAGTGAGTGCTCTTAACCACTGAGCCATCTCTCCAACCCCCAGAGGCATTTCCTAATTGAGGTTTGCCCCTCCCAAATAACTCTGACTTGTGTGAAGTTGTCATGAAAACTAGCCAGTATGCTGCTACACACCTGTAATTCCTGTAATCTCAGCATTCTAGAGTTGGAGGCAGAGGTCAAGCTCATTCTGGGCTAACCTGGTCTACCTGAGACATTGTCTTAAAAAGAAAAAAGTTAGACAGGAATAGGGCAACAAAAGAGGTAACTCAGTAGTTTAAGAGGCTTTAGAGGCCAGCGCAGCTGTGCCAGAGCAGCGAGGAGACTGGCTGCCTGACTCCCCCCACCCTGACCCCATCCTTGGATTTGTTCCAACAATCTGTTAAAACATGGTGGATTACTATGAAGTTCTGGGCGTGTAGTTACATGCCTTACCTGAGGACATTAAAAGGGTGTATCGGAAACAGGCACTTAAATGGCATCCGGACAAAAATCCTGAAAATAAAGAAGCAGAGCAGAAATTCAAGCAAGTAGCTGAGGCATATGAGGTGTTATCGGATGCAAAAAAGAGGGACATCTATAACAAATATGGCAAAGAAGGATGAAATGGTGGAGGAGGTAGAAGTCATTTCGAGTTTGAGTTTGGCTTCGCATTCCGGAATCCAGATGATGTTTTCAGGGAATTTTTTGGTGGAAGGGACCCATTTTCATTTGACTTCTTTGAAGACCCATTTGATGACATTTTTGGGAGCTGAAGGGCTTCCCAAGGAAATAGAAGCCGAGGTGCAGGCTCGTTTTTCTCTGCTTTCAGTGGATTTCCTTCTTTTGGAGGTGGGTTTCCTGCTTTTGATACAGGATTCAGTTCGTTCAGGTCACTAGGACACAGGGGTCTCACCTCTTCAGCATTATTTGGTGGCAGCAGAATGGGCAACTTCAAATCAATATCAGCACTTCTACTAAGATAGTTAATGGCAAAAAAAAAATCACTACACATCATATTCACCATGCCTCTCAGTAAGTGATTTAGATAGTGGCCCTCTCCTTTTACCACGGGAAGCAAACTGTGCCGTCCCTCTGCCAAGCTCACCAAGTTGGGTGAGGTCCGAGAAGTGCCAGAGGAACTGTGTGGCCTCTGCATTTGCCAAGAGCTGGGAGGTTGACATTCCCTTGGCTGGCAGCATCGAAGACATTTGGTCCTGCCCTGTGCAAACTCTACCCCTCCCTTAGCATCCCATACAGAGACTCCAGCCCCCTGCCAGGAGAGCAGCTGTCTAGAAGATGAAGGTGAGACCACACAGTGGAAGAAGAGTCACAGAAATCTGAAGGTGAAGGCACTGGGGAGCAAACAGCAAGAAATAACAACCACAAACTGGCCATTCTAGAGAAAACTGACAAAGAGCCAGAGGCAAGATGACTTAGAGGAGTCTGTTCAGGGAAGTATCTGCTGCTGACACTCCCGAGAGACTTTCTGTGTGGGTGTCAAGCTTCAAAGCTGAAACAAGAGGGCTGCGCACAGGGACTTCAAGAAGGAACAGCCGGCCTCAGCTGCCTTCCTCAGCTGTGTCTCCAGCCCTCTCCTGAGGGTATGTGAGGGGCTTCTCCACAACCAGTGGTCAGGCAGACCCACCCTGCCGGTGACAGAAGGACACCGGTTGTTTGTAGTCGGCACATCTCAATAGAGTTTGATGAGAATGCAGCATTCTGCAAGGCCTTGGTACATAGCCAGGAACACAACTCGGAAGAGGATGGCTAACTCTGAAACAAGTTCCCTTCCTGACCCTTCCAGGTGCCACCGCACCCATTACCTGTGAATGCTGTGTGTGGAGCGAGGCCGATTCGTGGGTCCCTACATCATTCCTCCTCTGTCTCATAGCTCTGCCTGCTACAAGAAAGGCCTGGCTACTTTAAACGCTAAAGGAAAAAAGAAAGAAAAACAACAACAACAAAACCTTCTTGAACTATTTCAAGTACTTAAGGAGGACTGCTGAGAGCAAGCAGCCACTCTGCCGGGACCCTGGCTGTGGCCTTGAGAGCACCTTGTACTGCTCGTCTCCCAGGTGCTCAGCAAGAGCCCCCTTCCTTCTGCCACAGATTTAAAGGTTTTTGTTTTTTTTTTTTAACTATTATTTAATGTACACTGGTTTGGCTTTTGTTTTTATATGCATTGTTAGATGAATGTGTCTGGGGAAAATGCACCTTTAGGGAAACAATTACAGTTTGTTTATCTGGGAAAGAGAGAGGAAGGAAGTGTAGGAAGTAAGATAATAAATTCAAAACACTAGTGAAAACAAAGCAGTTTGTTTTGTTTTTGTTTTTTGATCCAGGGTTTCTCTGTGTTTCCTGGAACTCACTCTGTAGACCAGGCTGGTCTTCAACACAGAGATCTGCCTGCCTTTGCCTCCCCAGTGCTAGGATTAAAGATGTGTGCCACCACTGCCCAGCTAACAAAGCAGATTTTAATGTACCATTCTGGAGACAGGACGCTAGCATAGGGAAAAGGCAATAAAGGCCTCCTGCTGATTTGACTTAAGACAGTAGTTTTTAAAGACCCCATAATCACAAGGAATTCCTGCTCCTTTTTCCTTAAGGTCAGGACTGACCTCCTCTCTAAAGTCCCATTCAATTGGTTCAGGACACAAAGACTTATCTAATGAATAATTTGGGGCTTGAGACTGCCCCCTTTCTGAAGGAGGACTGAGTCAGGCAGCACACTGCCCATGATTTTCCTACTTTCAGGGTTCTGAGTCTCCCAGCACCCGGCTGCCAGCTAGCGGAGAGGGAGGAAGCTCCCTGTTTATCTGATGACTCTCTGATGGACTCTGAGGCCGCCGAACACTGGAAATGGACTACAACAATTTATCTCTTCCAATAGTTAGGCGGTCGCAATGGGCCTCTTGTTGGTCCCACTAGCAAAGGTTGAAGGACGGCAAGGCGGGTTGCATGGGAAAGCAGGGGCTGCGAAAGCGCAGCGTCTACAAAGAAACTCGATAAGGCAGCTCAAATGAACACTAGCTCTTTAAGAGCCCAGCGGCTAGAGCCTGGTTACTGGTTAATCTACCTGGCTTAGCTTTTGAAGCTTCCATCCATGATGATGTCACCGTCGATCAGGTTACGCAGGTGGTGTGTATTTACCAGCTGTGTGAAGAATAACAGGAAGTCGCCAGAAATCGGTGCTGGTGACCCCAGGCATCAGAGGGATGGACTTCGCAGGGTCCGGAAAGCCTCTAATTAAGTTCAGGCACTGCGAGAGGTCCATCTACAGTTTCAGTGTACCCCAATGCTGCCCCCTGTGCCAGGGGGATGTGGCCTCCACCAGGATAGAGGACGCGCCTATCAGCATCTCAGACCCGTTCTCCAATGGGCATCAAGAGAAATGCGCCTTCCTCCTCAAACCCACGAGAGGGACGTTCCTTAGGTACAGTGGCCGAGTTATACCGTGCATGTGTTTCCTGCTGTGTGTCAGTCCTTATACCGGCTTTGAAGGACATGTGCCATGCTGTGCAATGTGTGTGGGGTTGCTTAGGGTAGACTGTCGTCCTTATATCTTCACCTGCAGGCCTGTTTGTCCATTGGAGTGGGTGATGCGGGGCCAGGGTGCATAGCTTGCCTGCCTTGGGAAGGCCCTGGGTTTCGTGTACACTTTTATTTTATTTTTTATTTATTAATTAATTTCTTTATTTTGGTTTTTTTCGAGACTGGGTTTTTCCTGTATAACAGTCCTAGCTGTTCTGGAAACTAGCTCTTGTAGGCCAGGCTGGCCTCGAACTCACAGGGATTCACCTGCCTCTGCCTCCCGATACCTGATTTCAGGAAAAAAGCATGTGCTGAGTGACTGACTGGAGGTAACCTGGAAGTGAATGTTACCAGAGAAACACGGTTTACAGCTTATACTTAGATGACAAGCAGGTACAGTGTGCAGAGCAAAGTACAATCCCTAAGACACAGTTCTAGATGGAGGTGAATTAAATCAACAATTAAGTCTAAGGGTTCCTCCCCTTTTCCTTCTTTTTATTTCCTCTTCCGTTTGCAGTGCTAGAGGTCAAACCCAAAGCCTCACACAACCTGTGTGTTGTGCCAGTGCCCAGTGCTGAGCTGCACTCCTAGCTCCTCTGCCCTTAGCTTTTCCCTTGAGACAAACAGGTCCTTGCAGTGTGGCAGACTGGCCTGGAGCTTGTGATGTTGACTGGGGTGGTCTTGAACATGTGATCCTCATGCCTCAGTGTCTTGAGTGTTAAGATCACAGACATGCAGCTCTTCCAAGAGTTAATACATGCAGATTAATAAAATTCCAATAAAAAAGCAGTATACTTTTTTCCCTGGAAGTGCAAAGTTAATTTAGTGTTAACTCTGAAGACTCAACACCAGGAGCCAAATGTTAAGGCTGGAGAGACAGCTTGGCTGTTGTCTCGTGACCACCTGTAACTCCAGTTCCAGAGGATCTGACTCTCATGTCTTCTCTGGCCTCTATGGGCACTGCACACACACACACATATGCAGGCAAAGTACCTTTACTCATAAATAAATCTTAAAAACTTACAATATTAAGAAAGAACCAGGAAAATCAACATATAAGTAGGTTGTTATTTTTAATTTCATACGATTATCTTTTAATAAAAATATATTTGATAATATTCAAATATCCAACTTTCCTGGAGCTCCTCACTCCTTTGGGGAGACCCAAGTCTCCATCTTCCATCATCTCTGTTCTGCTTCAAAAATCTTCCTTTAACTTTTAGTTGTTGGTAACTTAGCCTAGGCTGGCCTTTAACTTGCTATGTAGCCCAGGCTGGCCTTGAATTCCTGATCCTCTCAGCACTAGCTTCCTTAGACTCCTAATAACAGGGTCCCTTCCAGACTCATGTCCTCAGGAAAGGTTATGACATTATTGACAAAGAAGTCTGATGCTCCACTCTCTTCCCTTGTAATGAGAACTTGTTTACTCTCTGGCAAATGCTAATACTGATGGGCATGGTCCTTCCTGACATGGGCAGAATGAGAAAGAAGTGTGGACACTGGTTGTATACTGTGTTTGCAGAAACCATGGCAACCCCTCCCATTGGACTCTCCAAACCGAGTTCTTCCCTTTTATCCACGTTTCCAAGTCTGTCTTCAGACCCACAAAACTTGTGACAAAGCTGGGCGGTGGTGATGGTGGTGCACGCCTTTAATCCCAGCACTCAGGAGGCAGAGGCAGGTAGATCTCTGTGAGTTCAAGGCCAGCCTGGTCTATAAGAGCTACTTCCAGGACAGCTAAGGCTGCTACACAGAGAAACTCTGTCTCGAAAAGCCAAAAACCAAACCAAACCAAACAAACAAAACAAAAAACAAAAACCTTGCGACAAAAGGAGAATGGGCAGTACCCCAGGGACTCACCAGGCTCTGAATGAGGTTGGTCAGCCCTGCTCCTTATGGCTGTGCAGGCTGAGGACTGCACAAAGGTGCCTGGTCAGTGGGAGGTGCCAACCCTCAGCCTGAACCCCACTCACCAAGTCAAGGGCACTGACAACTTGAGAGGAGGTCTTCCCATAATCTGTGGGAAGGAGCTATAGGAGAAGGGGTGGTCAGATCACCAACATATACTTTGCCCTTCGTACTTATCAAGTGATTAAGATTTGTTAAACTTCAGTCTCCGGTATAAGAAACTAAAGAAAACCCAGTTTTGCCAAGCTAAAACTGAAATGACTCTTCTAAAAGCAAGCCAGGGGAGCAGAGCCTCACGCTTTCCTGTGTTGCCAGCCTGACTCGACAACACCCAGAGTCAACACCTAGCTAACTGTCACACGCCTGAGAATTTATGAAAGGGAGGGCAATCTGGAATGAAGATCATGGAGCGACCAGAGTGGAGAGACCAGCATAATTATAGACACATTCCTGTTCACTGTAGCCTCTGAGCCCACGAGGGCTCTGCAAGCTCAAAACAGTTTCTGGGGGTGACTCTGAGAAGGAAGAGCAGTCATCCGTGTCCTTGGCCATCATAAAACTGGAGTTGCTTGCTTTTCTGAAGAACTAGATATCCAACTCCAGGACTGTGCCCGCCTAGGAATGATCTCCTGAGCAGGGTGTGAGAACCTAATCGTGGTACATTAGTTACAGGCCAGAAAGTGTCATAATGAAGTTTATTATTTTGTTAATGTTCAGTAACAAAACATTTGATGTTGGGTTACAGGTTCAAGGCCAGCTTGGGCTACATGATGTGCCTTTGTCCGAAACAAAAACAAACTAAAAAGAACAATTTTAAGGGTGTGTGTAGGACAGAGGATGCTGAACACGAGTAAGGCCCTGGGTTTGATCCCAGAACTAAGCAACTCAAACCAGAAAACTCTCAAGCCAACAGAGTAATGGTATGAAACAGCAGTCCAGGGAGTGCAATGGCTTTACTGAGCTGAGGTGAAGAAGGCTGAGAGTCTCTGAGCTGCCTCCAGGACCCTCTCACCCAATTTAGCTGGTAGGACAGTGAGTAACTCCTGGAGGGGTGTAGGAAGCTCTTCCACCATAAGACTGTGGGGGCGGGGCTTCTGAGTCCTTCTGCTAGCCTGCAACCAATGGCGAGGCCTGGTGCAGGCTACAGGGGTGGGATGGGATGGGGTGCACGCCCTGCTCTTTCAAATGCCCATGCTTCACAGTCAAGCGTGGCATGAAGAGCTTGTTAATAGGCGCAATGGCACACTTGCGGTTGCAGCTGCCCTGGGCTCTGAGGCAGGAAGATCCTGAGTTCCAGGACAGCCTGGGCTATGTGGCAAGACTTCTTTCTTACCAAACTAATACCCCTCTGTTTCAGGGAGTACGATGGAAAGTCTGATCTGCACGTCGGACTCACTAACACACGTGGTGAGCACTTCCTGCATTTTTCCAGTGTAAGAAAACCCCACAATACCATTAAGGGAAAAGGAGGGTTTCCAGACAGAATGATGTCACAACAGCATTTCTGCCTTCCTTGCATCTCCTACTGCAACCCAAGCAAGTCGTGTGATGGGCAAGCCAGCGCTCCTTACAGCCTGTATATTTGGAAGACTTTAGTGGTGCTGGGATAGAACCTAGGCACCAGGGCCTCTTGCTTGATCAACCCACGTCACCGCTGAGCCACACCCCTGACCCCTGGGAAGGTCTAATGTTTTCTCAGAGCGTCACAAACCTGCACACTTCTGTGCTGGATTTATTTATTTTTATTTTTTTAATATTTGTTTATTTATTAAGGATACAATATTCTGCCTGCGTGTGTGCCTGCAGGCCAGAAGAGGGCACCAGATCTCATTACAGATGGTTGTGAGCCACCATGTGGTTGCTGGGAATTGAACTCAGGACCTTTGGAAGAGCAGGCAAGGCTCCTAACCGCTGAGATTTAAAGTGAAAGAAACAGATGGTTAGAAGTTGAGTTGAGTCAGGCGGTGGTGGCGCATGCCTTTAGTCCCAGCACTTGGGAGGCAGAGGCAGGCGGATCTCTGTGAGTTTGAGGTCAGCCTGGTCTACAGAGTGAGTTCCAGAACAGCTAGGACTGTTTCAGAGAAAACCCTGGCTAGATTGTTGTAAGAAAGAAAAAAAAAAGAAAGAAAGAAAGAAAGAAAAAAGAAAGAAACCTTGGCTCAGGAAAAAAAAAAAAAAGTTGAGTCAACCAAGAAAAAGTTGAGTCGACCAAGATCTCAGTTCTTGTATTTAAATCGGATTTGGCTTCTGATTCCCAGCTCTCACAACCCACTCTATGCTGAGTTTCCCCACACACTGGGTCCCCGAACTCTAGGCTTGAAGAATGAAATGTGATGTGGTGAGGTCTGCAGTCTTTGACTTTAGAAAGGTGGACTGGGGTGGCCATGTCAGAGCACTGGCCTAGCCTGAGCCTGAGTCTGGGTCAAAAGCAAATGACCCACCATGGTCGGTAGGCAGGATTTAGCTTAGAGGCTGCTGAGCTACTCCCGGGAGACAGAGTGGCGGGACACTTGCCTAGCTTTCATGAGGCCCTGGGTTTGACCCCAACAACAGAAACTTTTTAAAGAAAAAAAAACCCTCTATAGCTTGCTAGATCAGAGTTCTCAACCTGTGGATTGCGCCCCATTGGGGGGGGGTCACAGATATACTGAATATCAGATATTTACATTATGATTTATAACAGTAGCAAAATTACAGTTATGAAGTAGCAATGAAATAACTTTATGGTTGGGGTTGTCACAGCATGAGAACTGTATTAAAGGGGCGCAGCCTTAGGAAGGCTGAGAACCACTGCCCCAAATGGACTTGTCTGATAGCTGTAGACAAGTGTGACCCAGATTACAGAATCTATGGCTACTGTCATTTTCTGAGCACCTGCCAGAGGGCCTTTGCTTTGGGTTTGCAGG
>JAQHUG010000007.1:13194773-13206333 GCA_028555095.1 Dicrostonyx torquatus | reverse complement strand
TTTTTTTTTTTTTTGGTCAGCATACAAGGTCATGAGTTTCATGATAACACTGTCCCATGTGTGTATCATTCTCTGCCACCCTTTCTTGTCCCCCCTTCCCCCATGCCTTATGATACATACTAGCAATAAAGATAGCAACTTGTTTCCGCAGAGGTGCCTGCTGAATGCTACAGTATAGGTAGGTGATTTGAGGGGTCAGGTGGAGGGAGTAGACGCCCCTCCATACCAAATAATTGGATTTATAAATTCAGAAACCTTAAAGAAAAACAAAGCTTCCCATACAGATCCCACACAACAGCTAAGACTTCACTGGAAACCGAGGTGACTGGGATGGAGCCAGGCTCTCACTGAACCGGAAGCTCACCATTTGGGCTCTGCTGGTCAGCTAGAAAGCTCTCCAGATCTGCCTTTCTCCCTTCTCCTGGGCCTTGCCTGGCTGTGCACCTGGCTGCTGGGATTCAAATTCAGGTCCCCAGGCTTGTGTAGCAAGTGCTATTACCTCAAGCCTCCCCCCAGCCCCATCTCCATTTCACAGATGAGGAAGCTGAGGCTCAGAGAGATCAGCATTCCCAAGGCTACCCATGCCCCTGGTGCTGACATGGAATGTGAACTCAGACGTTCTGATTAGATTTTATCAGAATATGCCATGGAAATAGGTTAGAAGGGGCTGGATGTCAGCGGCAGAACACTTACCTAGTGTGTGACACTTGGGCAGACTTTAGGACAAACTATCACTGATAAAACGTGGTGTGGAAACTTAGCATGGTGAGGGGGAGGCTGATCAGGAGGACAAGTTGAGACCAGCTCAAGTAACCTAGCAGAACCCTGTATCCTGTGTCTCAAAAATTTATATGAAGATGCCAGTTATTCAAGCTACTAGAAGCTTCACATAAAGGAATTTCACACACCAGCCATTACTTTATCAGGTTTACAAAGCTTTTCTCCCCATTATGTGTTCTTAGGCTAGAGATCCCTATATTTTGCACAATGGTCAACCCGCTTTTCAACCTTCTAGTACTTTACAAAACAACATGTTTTTTTTTTTTTTTTGGTTTTGGTTTTTGGAGACAGGGTTTCTCTGTAGCTTTGGAGCCTGTCCTGGAACTAGCTCTTGTAGACCAGGCTGGCCTCGAACTCACAGAGATCCGCCTGCCTCTGCCTCCTGAGTGTTGGGGTTAAAGACATGTGCCACTATCGCTGGGCTTCAAAACAACATGCTTAAGATAAATTGGTGCGTTAAATATCTTAAGTTTGGGCTGGTGGGTTTCAATAGGCAAGGACACTTGCGGCTAATCTTAATGACCCGAGTTGGATCTCTGGGACACACCTGATGGAAGGAGAGAGATGACTCCTGCAAGTCCTCTGACCTTCAACCCTGAGCATTTATTTCTGTGTCAATGCCCACCTGGAAGAGACTGTGAGCCTGAGGCTCTGAAGGTATGGGGAGGCAGTTTTGCTGTGTTAGGCTATGGTATCTCACTTGTGGAAAGTCCTGAAGGTGGCTTTGTCACACAGTAGACTTGATGAACTTGGGCTTTTTAAAGAAATGTCTTGTCTTGCATATTAGTTTCAGCAGGGCACAAGCCCTCCAAGGGTAAGCTGACACTATTGGCTGGAAGCCACAGGTAGTATTGAATAATTACCCCTGCTGATATTTCAGTCTAGCATCCCAGGGACTCTGTGGTAATGCTGAAGAGCACATGGCTTACTATACGATGACCAAGTCACCACACAAAAAAGAAACATTTCCACACAGGCTTGAGCAGAGATGCTGCTTCTGGGGCTGGAGACCTATCAGTTGTAAGTGCTGACTTAGCACGGGCAAGGCTTGAGCAGTCCCAACCAAACCAAGTGAGAAGATGGCACCTCTGCAATGCTGCCTTCTCCTTCCCTTCACAGTGGTAGCAAACCCAGTGCCTCTCTTTGCAGGTAGCTGCCCACCGTGTCCCAGCCCAGGATGCTCCCCCACATCTTCCAGTGACAAGTGGTACCTGTGGTCTCCTGGGCTTTCTATACCACCCGGTTACTGAAGCCTGTATACTTGGAGGCACTTGTGGATGATAAGGCACCTGAGATTGGCTGAGACAGGGTGACAGCATGGGATAAAGCATCCCTGGAAGAGCTCGGACTGCAAGGCATCCAATCACCAAGCAGGACTGAATGAAGTGTGAAGTGGCTCCTCAAACTTTTGATTCACTTTCAAAGTTCTGAAAATTGATGACTCAAAACAAGAAAATCTCCACTCAGGAGCCTGGGGGGAAGCACATGATGGTAAAAATGACCAAAAAAAAAAAAAGTTGGTGTAGGAGGGTTCTTCTGTATTTGGGTTACTCTCATTGGTTGAATAAAAGAATGCCTGGCCTATAGAATAGGACCCAGCCCTTAGGTGGGCGGAGTAGACAGAACAGAAGGCTGGAGAAAAGGAAGTGCGCCAGACGCCATGATGCTCCAGCCCAAGATGGACGCGGGTTAGAAACTTCTGATAAGTCACCACCTCGTGGTGATATACAGACTTTTCTAATGGGTTAGTTTAAGATGTAAGAGTTAGCCAAGCAAAGGCTAGAGATAATGGGCCAGGCAGAGTTTAAATGAATACAGTTTTCTTGTGGTTATTTCGGGCATAAACTAGTGGCCGTGGCCGGGAGCCAGGCACAGGGAACAAAACGGCCTCACTCCACTCAATGAACTCGGAGCAAGCACGTCTGTACAGCCCACTGATGCTTGCTGGGAGTCCGGGGCAGGGAAGCGCTGCACTATTGAACCTGCTCTTCAGATCACACGTGTGTGAAGGCAGGAGCGAAGTCTGGACAGACGCACACAACTAGGTGTGGCACCATGAGCAGGCTGCATGGAGTCAGGGAGCTGGTGGCCACAGGTCACAGTGATTGGCATACATGCCTGTTTTCTTTTTGAAATGTCATTGTTTCCAATGATGGTTTCAGCTGGCCACTTTGGGATCATGAACTGCCCACACAGACCTGGATGAGCCTCAGACTCTTCTCTTCCACTTTCCCTAACCGGCACTGTGGCGCTCAACCCCCCTTGCAGGACCACCCTCAGGTCCTCACCCCTGGCAGGCTATCTTGTAAAAGTATACCAAAACCTGCTGATGCTTAATTTACCTGTTAACAGCACCAAGTTCCTCAAGGGAGATAATCAAATCAGTAGCTTCACCCTTATAAGGGAATAATGAGGTTCTTAAAGGATGGGTTAGCTCCCCAGAGACTGGCATCCTGACAACCAGGTCTTGTCTTGGTTCATGCCCCTTTCCACTTCTCCAGAATATTATGATGCCATCAAGTGCCAGATTTGTGCCATGTGTTTGGACTTTGCAGCCATGAAAATGATGACCCAAACGAGCCTTTTTCTTTAAGTGCTATCCAGCATAGGCACTGCTAGAGAAATACAATTGACTAAGATGCCCAAATGCCCCTCAGGCACCAGCTTCTCTGTTCTCTAACCCATAGGAAGAGGGGAACAATGTCATATTCTGCTAAATGTAAACTGTATTCGTTATCTTTTCAAAAGCTTCACTGCTTATCTTTATTTTATAAAAAGTTCTTCAAAGCAAAAGCAAGATTCATTGACTTTTTAAACTCACTTTGTAGACCAGGCTAGACTTGAATTCAGAGATCTGCCTGCCTCTGCTTCCCAAGTGCTGGGATTATAGGTGTATGACACCATGGCCTGGTACAAGATTTTTTTTTTTTTTTTTGTGGTTTTTTGAGACAGGGTTTCTTTGTAGCTCTGGAGCCTGTCCTGGAACTAGCTCTTGTAGACCAAGCTGGCCTCGAACTCACAGAGCTCCGCTTGGCCCTCCTGAGTGTTGGGATTAAAGGCATATGCCACCACTGCCTGGCAGAAGATACATTTTAAATAGCTAATACTGTAGAATTTTGTGTTCAACAACCAAACATGTTAAAGAGTTCACTGAGAATGCATCAGTCACTCAGTTTTTCTGGCTTCCAGACCATCACTGATTTTCAACCATTTGGGTTATTGGTTGAAGTCCTTGCGTGAGCTGAGCCACAGGAATACATCTTCCACTTAAAGCCACAGAATATGAGGCTGTGATCCCTAAGCATGCGGATTCTTCTCCGGGAAGATTGCTAACATATAGTCAGAGTTGCCAGTGAACTGTGGGCTCTGAGGTTGAAAAGTCAAAGCTCATCTTGGTCACTTCTCTCTCGTGAAGAAACCCATCGACTGAGAATCACCTCCTGCAACAGAGCAAAAGAGGGCTGGACGTCAGAAAAAGAAATGGGAGTCCCAGGCATGTGATGCTATGACCCTCACACAGGAATCTGTCCACTGTCACCACTGAACTAGTGTCCCAGCACACAGCAGCAACAAAGGCTAGTCCCTGACCCCTAGAACTGGTGGTCTGAGGGGCACTGGCACTTGTTGGTCAGCCATGGAAGTGAGAGGTGAACTTTGGTTGACATCTTATGAACCACCAACCTAGAGAATAGCAGAATAAACAGAGGGAGGTGGCACTGGGGCCCTGGAGACTGACAGGGGCTCTGACGGGGACCAAGGAGGATGCAGCCTCCAGAGAGAAGGAAAACAAGGTCACACTGGCTGTGTGTGGGAAACACAGGCGCTGTTGAAATCTTCTGGGCAGTGGGCAAAGGGGAGGGTACAGAAGCAGCAACAAGCACTGGGGACTCAATGATGAACTTGGCAGCACTAGGAGAGGACAAACAGGCAGTACTGGAAGGCGCCTGGCTCCATGCAGGAGCAAGGGAGTGAGATGTGTGGGCGTGCAAGGCTCAGTGGCAGAATAGGCACTTAGTGTTTTCACTCTCAACACTGAAGAAGTCTGAGGAGGGATAGACAGCTAGTCTCTGTGTACAGGTCCTGTGGGAGACCTGGCCTGGCTACAGCAGGAAAGGGGAAAGCAAGAGAGAGGCTGGTGCTGTGGAATGGTGGGGTCTACCAGGTTCAGGGGGAAGAAAGCAAGCAAGTTTTACAGGGCCAGAAGAAGCTTTCTGTCACTGAAAAGATCCTTCCTATAGGTTCCAGAAGATGTAGTGTGAGCAGACTCTCAGGAGGCTGTGGCCCTAGTTCTGCATGCACACACCTGAACCTGAATCCTCTTCATGCATTCTGGGGTCTCCATGTCCTCGCTAGTCATGGAAGAGGGCTTAATCAAGTAGCACAGCATCAGTTCCTGCAGGGAAACAGAGAGACCTCATGTGCCATTGTGTGAGGAGTGGAACAGGCACGGCATGCCCGCCCGCCCCTGTGTATACTGGACACACACACTGTGGTGTGCACATGTCCCTGTGTACACTGGACACGCACACTGTGGTGTGCACCCGTCCCTGTGTACACTGGACACACACACTGTGGTGTGCACCCGTCCCTGTGTACACTGGACACACACACTGTGGTGTGCACATGTCCCTGTGTACACTGGACACACACACTGTGGTATGTACTTGCAGCATACTGCCCACTGCCTGGATCTGCTCTTCTCTAAAGACCTGGCTTTTCCCATCATCAAGAGGGTGTGAACATGTGACAAAGCAGACAGGCTGATTACACAGATAGGATGGAAAACACACACTACATATATGATCAGATGAGGGAGACAGGCTGACTTAGACCCATAATCCTCCTGTCTCCAATTTCAAGTGTTGGGGTTACAGGCATGTACACCATACTCAGCTGCACAAATAACTTTATATATTTACTTTTTTATTTTTAATTATGTGTATATCTTTGTGTCTGTGTGTAGGTATGTGGATGGGAATGCAGGTGCCTGTGGAGTCTGGAAGAGGACACCGGATCTCCTGAAGCTGGAGTTATAGGCAGCTGTGAGTTCTTTGGTCCTCTAGAATGAAGAGCAGTGTGAGCTCTGAGCCCCAAATAACTTGGAAAAAACAAAACAAAATAAGTCCTTATTTTTGTTCACGTGTGTAAGTGTGCCATGTGAGTGCAGGAGCCAACAGAGGCCAGAAGAGGCTGTTTTATCCCCTGGAGCTGGAATAACAGGGCTTGTGAGTTGTCTGGCGTGGGTGCTGGGCTGAACTCAGGTTCTCTGCAAGAGCAGCAAGTGTTCTTAACCTTGGAACCATCTCTCCATCTCCTACATTTCCAATTTTAAAAAATTCTACTATGTTTAAGAGAAAAACAAAGGAACTATGTAAATGAGAGGCAAGGCTAAAGCTGTGTTACCTTAGAGACGTTCCCTGAGACTCTGCTCAAGGCAGCCAGCGACTTCCAGCTGAAAGGCCTGCGGAGAGAGCCCTCGAAGTTGTCGTCCACAAGCTCAACAATGACAGAATAGCTAGAAGACAAGAGAGGCATCCTGGGAAACCACAAAATCATCTTGTTCAGAGAGCAGTGTGTCCTAATAAAAACCAAGACACAAGAGTTTTTCTGTGCTGCTAAGAACCCAGAATTAGTAATTCAAGGGAATTACTAATGACAAACTGGATGGGAAGCTACCCGCGCCAGGATGATCGCATGTTTACTGACAGGAAGGAATAGAAGCGTTTCTCTCTATGCAAAAGCGTCAATTCATACAACTGCTTGGATGCTCACACTCACTGGATGCTCTGAAGACTGCACGCTGACTAACCTGGTGTTTAACACATACATAATGTATACAGTGCAAAACAGAGTCTCACTCTGTAGCCCGGGCTAGCCTGGAACTTGCTATGAAGACCAGGTTGGCCTCAAACTTATAGAGCTTCACCTGCCTCCTCCTCAAGAGTGTTGGGTTAAAGACATGTTGCTACCACACTTGGCTGGAAATATGACTTTTTAAAGAAATATATTTTATTTTTATAAGTATTATGTTTGGGCTGGAGAGATTGCTCAGTGGTTAAGAGCACTGGTTGCTCTTCCATAGTACTTGGGGTCAATTCCCAAAACCCACATGGCAGCTCATAACTCTCTGTAACTCCTCTCCCAGGGGATGATACCCTTATGCAGGCAAAACAAGTACATAAAATGAAAATAAACTATTGAAAAAGTAATATAGGTGTTTGCCTGCATTTATTTGCGTACCATATTCATGCTTGGTGTCTGTGGATGACAGAAGATATTGGGTCCTCCTGTTGAAAGCCACCACGTGGGTACTAAGAACTGAACCTGGATCTTCTGGAAAAGCAGCCAGTGCTCTTAACCACTAAGTCATCTCTCTAGCTCTAGCAATACTACTGTTTTTAGTTTTTGAGACAGGGTTTCACCGTGTAGCCCTGACTGTTCTGGAACTCCCTTTGTAGACCAGGCTGGCCTTGAACTCAGAGATTCATTTGCCTCTGTCTCCTGAGTGCTGGGATTAAAGGTGTGTGCCACCACTATCAGCTGGCTAGGAATATGACTTTTAACTGTTTCTGAGATATCAAAAATGAAACTTGAAGCCAGAAATTTCCTTGTGTTCTTTCAATTAATTTAAAAAATTTTCCAAACCTTGCATGGTAAAACGGAGGGCCTTTCCGATACAGCACTGCAAAGAGGAGAAAGGAGACGTTAACCCATCACAGCCAGGCCAGAGTGAGGCGAGCACCCCGCTCTCTGCACGAGGACACTCTGCTCTTTGCCCCCCAGGCAGGCTTCACATCCAAACTCCTTCCCAGAAACAAAGAAGTCAGTCAAATCTGCTGCCAAAACCTCGATACCCTTGTCCACCCCACAAGCAACTCTCAGGTTAAATACAAGCCACTCTTTTTTGGCTTCCTTCTGGTGTTGGGACTGAGTCCAGTGATTCACCCTGCCCAGGCCATACTTCTACTACTGGGCTTGTCTTTCTCCATGTGTGGAACGTGGTAGGAAAAACATGAAGTTCATGAAATGTACAGTAATTGTGATTTGATCCAAATCAACCAAACTCAGAGCAAGGGTAGCCCCGACTTCTGTGGCAGGTGAGGACGGCAGATGAGCAAACCTCTAGCAGATTTTAGGGGAAGTCAAGGGTCACTTCTCAGCCTCTTGTTTACATAAGTGTAGAAATCCAGGTCCTGGGGAGATGGCTCAGTGGTAAGAGCACTGTTTGAGTATGAGGACCTGAGTTTCAAACCCCAACACCACATAAAGGTGGGTTATAGTTACGCATGTCTATAACCCCAGCAGTAGGGACGGAGAGGCAGGGGTGTGGTGTGCTGTGGGGTGTGGGAGGTGGGAGGTGGATCTCGAGAGCTTGCTGGCCAGCCCAGCCAAAACAATGAGCTTCTGTTCTGGTTCACTGAGAAACCCCGTCTCAAGGCAATAAGGCAAAGGATGACAGAAGAAGCCACCTGACATCCTCCTCTGACCTCCTGATGCACGTTTGCCTGCACTCATATGCATGTATTGCACACACTCACATGCTTGGGCCGACAAGATGTCTCAGCAGGTAAAAATGCTTGGTATGAATGCCCATACACTGTGCCCTTGCAAATATGAGCTCATGCACACATAGAAATAAAAACTAAAATAAACAAGTAAGAAAGAAATTCAGTTAAGAGGCTATACAAGATCCATAAGGCCACCCAGTTACCAGACTGGGGATCTGACACATGAAGGAGTGAAGCCACACCATAGAGATCAAAACGAGTCTCTCTTTGAAGGAGCCTGGGCCTAAGGACTGTACACCTTTGCAGGGACCCTTAGGTGGCAGGTGCTGGCTAGCTGCCCGCCACGTCCATCTCGTTTCCACCAGGCAGTTCCTGAGCAGCCAGGCCTGGCCCTGTGCTGTGTCATGTGCCATGAGTTCAGCACTTAGTGAGTGATCCTAAGAGCCTGTGCTGAAGACAGCAACCAGAAGCCTGGGACCCTGAGCACCTGTCAGAGTTCATCTGGAGCTAACCGGAGATGCTCATGGGATTTCACGTAAAATAAAAGGGAACTCTATAATAAGCCCCCAGGCAACTCTTTGGGGGTTTTAGCTGTGCCCCCCTTAGAAATGGGTCATCTCAGCCAAGCTTGTTGACTGTTTATGCCCACCATGGAGGGGAGGTGATGGTCATGAGACCCTCACCTGAGTATCCAGCATTCCCTACCACCTGCTACATGTAACTCTGCCTTAATTACATGTGGCATAGGGGAGGGACTAGAGTACAGTGTGCGGTGGAACCCATCTATGGGTTTACGTGGTGAGCCCTCATCCTTTCTAGGTGTGGCCTGTTGGGGGGAAAGGAGCTCCCACAGCAATGTAAGTAGCCCCTCACCTACAAAGAAACCCGACCAACTGACTGGCTCCCAAGAGTGAACTTTGGCAGAACTGTCCTTTAGTTCCTCACTGGGGCATTAGGACATAAGCAGGGGTGGATCTTGCTCATGTCTCAACCTGGGAGAGAATTCTAGTAGCACCAGGTTAAGCACAGCTATTTTAAAACATTACAATTTTGATTTATTTTTAATGTTTTATTATATGGATGTTTTGCCTGCATGCGTTTTTGTGAACCACATGTGTGCTTGGTATCCAGCAGAGGCTCAAGAGGAAGTAAGATTCTCTGGAACTGGAGTCACAGATGAGTGTGATTCACCGTGTGTGTTCTGGGAATCAAACCCAGGTCCCTGAACTGCTGAGCCACCTCTCCAGGCCCAGCATTAGGAATTCTAAAGACTGCATGGCTTTTTTGGGTTATTTAAAAAGGTGCTGAAACATATGGAACAAGCTATGACATCCTCAAGACCTGAAAGGCTATAACTTTCAGGTCTCTCAAATACCTTGAAATTTTTATCTGAGTCCCACAAATACTTCTGAAAAGACCCAGGAAGCACTCACTCATATGACCCATATGGAAATGGGATTTGGTGACTTATCTGATTCTAGAGCTGGATAGATGGTCACTATCACCCACAGCTCCCAAGGGTTGGCATAGTGCTCCAGCACTCCAGGACTGTCTGTCCCCTCTTGTAAACAGAGAGAGCATCACCAATCTCTGGAGCACAAATATCTGAATTTTTCCTTGCTAGGAATCACAATCAGGGCCTCAGACACAAAGGCCAAAGCTTACCATCAAGTTCTACCCCTGCCTCCAGTCTGAAGTTTGCTGAGTGCTGATATGCCACAAGTAGAAACTTCCACAACATGAAGATATGTTTATGTATGAAGCCATTAAAAAGACAAAGAATATTAAAGTCCAGCCTAGTGTTCAAGGTAGACACAAACCACAGGTGATGTCTGCGTTTAGACTTTAAGGTCCTTTGCCAAGAGGCCTCGCCCTGAAACCCAAAATGCTTCTGTGGCCAAGCATTTCAGATGCGGACTCTCAAGCTGAGCCTCCACCAGACACTCTGAACACAACAAAAATACCAGCCAGGGTCTAGAAGCCACTAGGTTCTTCTACGCACAGCGTCACTGCACTCTGTGGGTGGGTGGTCAGGTCCAGCTTCACCACCCAGTTTCTCCTCCATTCAGGGCCTCTTCAGTCACCGGGAAGACATCACTCAGAGGGTCCCGCTAAACCAGGTCACTTCAAAGACTTCATTCTTCCAAATCCCAGATCCGGGCCCGCCTGACCCCCTCAGGTCCCGTGTACTCCACACTCTCGCCTCTGTGTAGCTCCTGAGACTGGCCTTCGCCTCTGTGCTTGCTGTTTGCTCTGCCCAGATACCGCTCTCTCCCACTATACTCACAGCCCCCAGGGGATCACTGCGGAGGCAGTGACATGAAGTGCCTGTGAGCCTGCACACCAGGATCCAAAGCCTGGAAATGACTGATCCTGGAAGCCACTGAGCACATGACCCTTCCTCTCCACGGGAGTGATGAGCACCAAGGCACACAGAACAGCAAAGGCTGCCATGAGGAATGAGTGTCACAGGATGTACAGCACCACATCTGAGAGTGTGCGTTCAATAAATGACAGCTGGGGCCATCATTGCAACTCCAGGACTCTTCTCATTTGGAGGATGAGGCAAGCCAAGCTGCAAGGACACAGGCCTGACCAAAATTACACAAGACCATGGTTGAGGTGCAATCAGCAGGTCCAAGGAACTCTTGTCTGTGATTAGAAAAGCCTGCGTCTGCTTGTAGCTTCCCCAACATACTGCCTTCTTACTCTGTGGACTTAATCCATCCCATCCAAATACCCAGCATTCATATCCAAATCATCAACAGCACAGATAGCTAGCCCAACCTCCCAGGCAAAATGAAATGGGCTGACCCTGTCCTCGAATCTGCCACACACACACCCCAAGAGCTACTCACACAGATCTGTTCCGTACTTGAGCCCCACTTTGGGCACCCAGCCTTTGCTTCGGAAGTAGTGGTAGGCCATGTAGGTAGTCCTGAAGGTGGGCTGGACCGCGGTGAAGGCTTGCCAGAGCTTTACTATTGTTAAAGGCTCCTAGAGTAGTTGTTGTTTGAAAAAAAAAAAGACATTAGCTTGTGTGTATTCACTCCCACTTGGTAAGCGAGAACACATGTACATTAGCACGGTACCACAGCAGCAATGGAGACAACAAGGGGGGTCGGTTCATTCAGGAGACCTGACCCACACTGACTAAGCGACAGCAACCACTATGTATGGCTCCTCATAACACAGCTGCTACTGTGAGGTCCATCTCAAGCAAGAGAAAGCAACATGAGCAACCTTGGTAATTTGGGTCATGTTAATGTAAT
>JAQHUG010000007.1:13155713-13181815 GCA_028555095.1 Dicrostonyx torquatus | reverse complement strand
GAAAAACAAAAACAAAACAAAACAAACAAACAAACAAACAAAAAAGCAAGAAAAAATAAAAAAAAATAAAAACAAACAAAACCCCAACAATCAAAAGGCTGTGGTGGAAGTAATTTTACAGTTAGGATCAGTATTTTAATAGTAATAAAAGTGATCACAAATTTCTGTGGTGGAATTGTAGCTACTCAAATCAATGGAGTGTGATGCTGGCTCATTTTTTTTTTTTTTGTCCCAGCCTCTTCTGTCCAAGAAACTAAAAATATTCTACACAGCATCCAGCACAGAGGTCACATGTGCCTGTTTGATACAAAGAAATATGGCTGGGGCAACTAGATAATGGGAATTTGAACTTATTCAAGTTTAATTAGTCACATGAGGTCAGTGACTACTGAATTTCAAGGTAGACTATCAGCCTCGGGGAAAAATAAAAGATAAGGTGATGTCCTCAACAGCCCTCTCCACTCAGATTTCTATCACTGGCCTTCCTGCAAGGAAGAGAAGCATGGACCAGGGAACGAGGGTTACAGACACAGCCCTGAAGGGACCACCAGGGATGAACACAACACACTCTCCAGAGACCTACACGTCTGTCCCTAGCCGCAAAGCTGCAGAGCTACCCGAGAAGCCCAGGAAGGGCCTACTGCCTCCCACAGCAGAAAGACAGTTGTGTGCAGAGGAACGGGAGCAAGAAGGGAGGGATCACAAGCCAGAGGAAGACATCAGAGGTGCAGTGTGATGTCGTTTTTTGGAGGACACTTCAGAACATAGCTAATTCAGTGAGGGGAGCACGCTAAGTGATTCTGCAGAGGGAAATGCCTAGAACCAACTCACTCAGCAAACAGTACGTGATCAGATTCACACAGCATATTAAAAACAGTAGGTTCTGCAATTTAAAAACTCTAATTCTCTCTCTCTTTTTTTTTTTTAAAGTATGACTTTAAATTTCTGGGCTCAAATGATCACCCATCTTCAAGTCTCCCAAGTAACTGGAACCACAGGCACATGTGGCTACACCAGGTAGACTATGTATTTTTATTTAATTTTTTTTCAGTATTGGGGATTGATCCAGGGCTTTGTAAATACCAGGCAGGTACTTGGTCAATGACCTTTGTTTCCAGCCTGAGTTACACACTTCAAATGAAAGAACAGGTATTCTAATTAGATCTTAATAAAGATGAATTTTTAAAAAGCCGATGAAAAGTAGCCGGGCATGAACGCACACCTTCAATCCCAGCACACAGGAGGCTGTCAAGGGGATCTGTGTGTTTGAGGCCAACTGTCTATATAATGAGTGCTTGGGCAGCCAGAGTCACACTGTGAAACCCTGCCTCAAAACAAACAAACAAACAAACAGAACAGAAAAACCTGACAATATTCTGAAACCTTGATGAGAAAAGAAGAACTCAAGTTGGGTGTAGTGGTACACACCCAAATCCCAGGACACCCAAGGCAGGAGGGCTGTGAATTTAGGCTATCCTGGGCTATGTAGCAATAAACTATCTTAAAAAAAGAATGAGGAGGAGAAAAAAGAGGGGGAGAAGAGAGAAAAGGGAGGAGATGGAGGTCTCATAGAAACCCCTTAAATGTTCAATGCTCCTATTCGTTCCTGGCTGAGGGTTTGAACCCGGGGCTCTCACACACCATTTCAGTGATTTCTGTGAGCTACAGCCAAGCTCCAACATACTCTCAGAGCCATTGGAAGAGGCTGAGGACCAGCATCCTGGCAGGTGTTTCAACATTTAGCATTCTATGCAGAACCACTCTCTGAGGAGGGTTCAGGTGCACAGCGCACAGGGCTAGACTCACCCAGGGCTGAGACAGCGAGATACATACACACCTCTTCTAGGCTGAGCTGCAGGTACTCAAAGATCCTGTATGGGTTTCTCCTGCACACCAGTCTCTTTCTTTGCAGCAACTACAAGGAAGGAAGGAAGGAAGGAAGAGAATCAACCACCCGCACACAGGTGAGCACCTCTTGTCACGAAGACTGACTCCACAAACGAACACTTCTTCATACACTCAATGCTGACACACTGTGGTGTAAAACAACCTTCTTGGAAAAGGAGGGTCTGATTTTTCTGCTGCTAACACTAGCCCATGGATTGTCCCCACAGATGTGATAATTCCATTGTTGAACAGTGTCTCCCACTCCCAAGTTGTGTACCTGTTCTTAGGTATCAAAATCTTCATTCTCTTAGCTGTACCTGAGATCAGGCAAGTACACTGTGTTTCTTCTTCCAAACAAGACACAGAAAATTACTTGTTTTAACTTACTTCTAAAACAATATTTTTTAAATCTGAATTTTAGGGGAAACTGTCCTCACAACTATGTGCAACGGGGGCTGTGCTTCAGCGGTGGCCTCAGCAGCACCATACGGGCCCAGAGTGACAGCAGGCCTGCCCAGCAGCAAGTGAAGGGTACCCAATGGGCGGACACCTCCTGCTTGCCAGCAGCAGGTGGCTCTGGAGAAATGACGGACATTTCATATCTCCAGTCTTCATATCTCCAGGGGACATACCCCAGAAGTCCTGGGGGACGCTGCAATAGTGGGTAGCACTGATCCCATTGCTATACCCTTCCTATCCACATCCTGTCACAGCAAAGTCTGCATCAGTGAGAGACTAGCAAAGGAGGGGGTCCTAACTCAGCACAGTGAGAGCTGTAACGGATGAGGGAGCAAGGCACTTTGTCCCACATACCTTCTCATCCGAGGCCGCCTCCTCCTGGACATCACACAGCTCTTCCTCAACGAGTACATACTCGTGAGCAGCCCTTTGCTCTCCTGCTGCCTGGCTGCTATCTTCAGGCCAACGACCACCCTGGGGAGGGAGGGTTTCCTGGCAGGGGACCTGGAGCAGAACTGTGGTGTCCTCTATCGCATGTCCATTAAGGCTAGATGGACTAGCCACAGTGAGTGTGGCATGGCCAGGCCCCTCCTGTAGGCAGTCTGAGTGTGTGCTGAGACCCTCACCATCTGATGGTCCAGCATCTCCAGTGGTCATACAGAGTTTGTCCTTCCCCACACTGCCTTCCAGGGAGGAGCTTGCCTCGGAGTTGAGTGAATCACGCTGTGGGGCCTCTTCTTTCCCCTTTCTGCAAGGAAGCTCAAGTGGTTCTGTGTAGTCTCTAAGGATCTTCTGCAGAGTGCTCTCATCCTGGCCCTGTCTACGCATGAAGTCCATGGCCCATTCCACTCGACGCTGATACCTGCCAACAGAAAACACCGGAAATAACACACCCATCTCAACTCTAAGACAACAAAATGACCAAAAAGCCTACAAGATGGCCTGCCAAGATGTTGAGTTTTCCTGAACAGTGGATTACAGGCAGAGCTTGCCTCCTTCACATTCTCCTACATCTAACTGTCCAGCAACAAGCATGTATCACTGGCCCTTTGATATCATTTGCTTACTTTGACGAAATTAACCGCCATTTAACAAAGTGTGAAAACATGTAATTTAAAACCAAGAGATGCTGATAAATAAGGCAGAGAAAATATCACCTTTTACTGGGATCCATTTTGACTTAATTTTAATCTTGGTTATCACATTGTTCCTTAAGGCAACCCTTTCATAGTATAAGGCCCTTCGTTTATAGCATTGCAAAGTGAATTTAAATCAATGTTTTTCACAGCACCCAAGAACATCACTGGATATGGAAAGAAATGATTTGCCTTATATAGGGCTCGACTTTGCTTTCTGTTGGAATGAAACACTCTGACCAAAGGCAACTTGGGGAGGATGGGATTTATTTCACCTAAGAGCTTGCAGGCACCATGAGGAAGCTGGGGCAGGAGCTCCCGGCAGGACCCAGAGGCAGGAATGGAAGGAAAAGCTGTGGAGCAACTTTGTTTACCAGCACACTCTCAAGCTCACGGTCAGCTAGCTTTCGTACACAGCTCAGGCCCACCTGTCTAGGGATGGTACCACCCACAGTGGTCTAGGCCCTCCTCCATCAGTTAGCTGTTGAGAAAAAGCCCTGTAGACTATTCTGACAGAAGCCATCAACTGAGGTTTCCTCTTCCCATGTGTCAAGCTGACATCCAAGATTAGCTGCCACCACACATGGAGAAATAAATTCTCCACACGAATCTTTAGAGTATAGTTAACACATTAAATTTATACACTCCAAGGGCTGAACACTTGCCAAGGTACAAAGACTATGGTGAAGACAACAGTGCTGTATCAGGACATGGCTGAGCTGTATTCCTGTGACATCAGAACCTGCTGCAAACCAAAGACCAGCAGAAGGCTGACCTCAGCAGCCAACATCCATGGCTCTGCCCTGGCCCAAGAAGACACACATAGTTTCATTCCTCCCCTAAGTTAACCCATGGCACCTCTGCTTCTCCCCTCTTCTGTCACATGCCACAACCACCGCACTCCCACCTTGTCATATCCCAGATGACCTAATACTGCAACATGAGTGGCCACAGGATTGTGCGGAAGAAATCCCAAGTAAGGCCAGAGATGAAAGAGACCTAGGCAAATAGCTTAGGTGTGTGGCATGTGGATCCCAGAGTGCTGTCCTCCTATTGGCTGAACTCCTTAAAAAGTTTCCTGGAGTAGGATAAGAACAGAAAAGAGTTAGGTCTCAGGGAGTAGAGGGGAAAAAGGCACAGGGAGGGGGCGCAGCTAGGATTTGAAGCAAACTCACTCAAGGTGGCAAGAACCCCACACCTCTCAGGCTCCAGGCCCTCATCATGCCTCTTCCACTGGCCAGACACCCTCCTCTACCTGGTTGATCATTCCATTTATTATCTGGGCCACTCCAGAGCTTGCTCTGGAAGGCCCAATTCTGATCTTGAATCCCAGCACTCGGGAGGCAGATTTTTATGAGTTTGAGGTCAGCCTGGTCTACAGAGCGAGTTCCAGGACAGACTCCAAAGTTATACAGAGAAACTCAGGAAAACCAAAAACAATAAAAACAGATGCTAAGATGTTACTTCAATTGATCGTCACTTCCTTGAGTGACAGTCTTCCAACCTCTGTGACCAAGTGAGGAACTTAACTTCCTATGGACATGGACACCAAGAGGACTGAGGGGTTGGATCTTCATGGTCTGGGTGACGACTTAGGAGACCAGAGAGACATCTATCACATGCACAGCACCTCTTATAAACATGCGCCAGCATCAGTGCCTTAAATAGCTACTTTATTGTTCTCGTGTGTCAATGCCTCTCACTCTGGAGCTGAGCCCATTTAGTCACGAGAAAGCTAGTCCATTAATGTATCTTTTCAATTTAAGATGAGGTCATTTGGACTGGTGTACTTAACAGAAGGAAGAAATACAGATAGGCAAGGACACACACACTCACACACACACACACACACACACACACACACTGTTGGAAGCAAGGACTGGTCAAGAAGATGGAGGGCTGCAAGCATCATTGTAAGCCGAGATTAGCAGGAAAAGTTTTCCTGTGCCCCCCATAGGGCGGTAGCCCTGCCAAAACCTGCATTTTGGTCATTTGGCTTCTAGAACTGAAGATCCACTTCTGTTGTTTTGCATCACTGAGTCTGCAATCCTTTGGGCTGGCAGCTGAAGGTAACACACATGAGAAGAGGAAACACTTCTGGGCCCTCATGCTGCAGACACTGTAGTGCTGCTGAGTGGAGCTCTTCGGGGAGGTGGGACTCACTTCTTCAGACAGGCTGACCTCACGTCATCTACACAGCAAGACTGATGAGGAGGGATCTTTAGTCGCTGTCTTGTTTCTGAATCCTAGCTTTGAGAACAGTGACCTGTGTACTGTGGCCCTCTTGGGATGGGGCTCTGCCAAGTTCTAAGTCCCACTCCCAGCCTAACCTGGGAACATGCCTCCCTGACACTGTTGCCAGCAGGACACAAGGTTGTAAGAGTCTGCCATTGCAAGGCTCTACAGAAGGGCTGGGGTCTGAAATACAGCATAAACAATGAGGGCTGGGAGGAATAGACCCCTGTTTTGTTTTATGAGAAAGGGATGTTCTGGCTAGTTTTAATGATAATTTGACACAAGCTAGAATCATCTGAGAGAGGGGAACCTCAATTAAGAAAATGCCTCCATAAGACAGGGCTGTAGGCAAGTCTGTAGATGTAGAGCATTTTCTTAATTAGTGGAGGGCCCAGTCTATTGTGAGCGGTGCCATCCCTAGGCTGCTGATCCTGGGCTCTATAAGAAAGCAGGCTGAGAAAGCCATGTGGAGCAAGCCAGTAAGCAGCACTCCTCCATGGCCTCTGCATCAGCTCCTGCCTCCAGGTTCCTGTCCTGTTTGAGTTCCTGTCCTGATTCCTTTCCATGATGAACAGTAACGTGGAAGTGTAAGCCAAATAAACCCTTTCCTTCCCTTGGAGGTGCTTGGTCATGGTGTTTCATCACAGCAACAGTAACCCTGACCAAAACAAGGGGTTTACCCTGTAGCCCAGGCTGGACTAGAACTCACTATGTAGACCAAGCTGGCCTTGTACTCAGAGCAATCCTGTCTCAGTGCTGAGGTTACAGATATGAGCCACCACTTAGGCCCAGTCTTATCAAGGGACCACTACGTCCAGGCTACAGAGATGCCAGGTCTGGCCTTGATATCCTGGAACTGACTCCACACCCACTCAAGTAAGTGAGAGATAGTACAGAGAAAAGGGCTGTAGACCCAACATTCGGGCAGTAGAGGGGACTGTAGTGGGGAGAAATTAACAGGAGAGGTAATGCATGGGCAGGATCAAGGATATGTTGAGATCAGATGGGCATCATACAGGTGCCTGAAGAGCCAGGGGAAATGCTTCCAGAATGTCTAAAAGGGGCTGATAGGAACTTCTGTGAAACCCTCTGGCCCTACAGTGTGTACAGCAAGCAAGAAGGCAGGACCATCTGCCCACATGGGTGGGAGGCCTACTCAGAACCCAAGTCCTGGCATCTCTGGACTTCATAACACATTCTTGACATGACAGAGGTTGGTGTTTTGGGAGGGTGACATGAACAAGCAACACATTTCAGATGGGATTTGAGCCACATTAAGCTCAGTCTCAGCTTTCAAGTATTATCCTTTATCAGGACAAACAAAGGTACAAGGTTTGTCACACAGACTAATCCAGCCCCAAAAGACACAGCTGCACCAGAGCCAAGGTCGCCCTCACTTACTTCTCTGAGGTGATTATAGGCATGTCTGTCTGCACACCTGGAAAAGAAAGACATTCTATTAGTTCCAGACAGACTTCCTTAGAGGGAACAAAACTCACTAAATAAATACAGGTAATTTCGAGATCCAGTCACACATTTGGATGGTGATATGTATTGGCCACAGCCGGCTTGTTCTGACCGCTGCCCTCCCCTGCACCCACATCCTCCTGCTGGCTCAGATGGGCCCTCAGAGCCTTAGCCCCAGCTCAGAAGCACAGATATGTGAGGGGACCGTTCATCCGTCAGAACACTTGGGCAGGAAGGGTTGCAGAGACCCTTGATGGTGGTGTAGTTTGGGGTATGGGGCTGGGGGCTCCAGCTCTAATGCTGGGTGCCAAGTAGGACAAGTTCTTTCTTCTAAAGTGTGTCCAAGTCATTCAGAAACCTTGCTTTTACTCCTAGGTCCCCCTCATCCTGCCTCTGCCTCCAGAGTACTGGGACTAAAGGTGTGCACTACTGTGACTGGCTTTAAGACTTTAAAATTTTTATTTATGTGCACTGTGTGTGTGGGAAGGAGGCTTGGGGAGGGCACCTGGAAGAGGGTGTCTGATCTCCTGGAGCTGGAATTCATACAGTTGGGAGCGGGAAACCAAACTTAGGTCCTGGGAAACAAAAGTGCTCTTAATGGCCAAGCCATCTTCCCAGCTCCTAATATTGCTACAAGGAAGAATTACTTAGAAATACTTAAGTTTCACAAGTATACAACGTATTGATGAGCTTTCCAAGGTAGAGCTGCAAAGCTTGGCCTGACTCCTGGGCTCCACCACACTGCTTCTGCTGTGTGATGGGGACAGAATACAGGATGTCCACACACTGGGCAAATCCTGTACTTCTGAGCGACAGGGGTCTTGCTATGTAACACAGTAGCCTCAAAATCACAGCAATCCTCCTGTCTCAGTGCCTCCAGCGCTAAGATTTCTGTGTGTGTCACTATGCCTGGCTTATGCGTTCATTCCAGTATTTATTTATTTATTTTAGTTTTTCGAGACAGGGCTTCTCTGTGGCTTTGGAGCCTGCGCTGGAACTAGCTCTTACAAGAGACCAGGCTGGTCTCAAACTCACAAAGATCCTCCTGCCTCTGCCTCCCGAGTGCTGGGATTAAAGGCGTGCGCCACTACCGGCCGGCTCCAGTATTTATTTATTTAGGCAGGGTCCATTAGCAGGTAGCCTAGGCTGCCTTCAATTCACAATCCTCCTCACAGCCTCCCAAATACTAGGATTACAGGACTGCACAGCCGTGCTTGGTCTTGTCCTTCCTTTTCATCTGGTATACAAAACATAGAAGTTGTGCTAACAATGGCATAACCTAACCATACATGTGCACTTGTGTAATTTTTAAGTCAGGTATAACATCTACCTCCTCAAACCCTTTCATCTTCAAAAATACTAAGTATGGATTGCCGTTAAAAATTGTTTAATAATGTGTATCAGTGTTTTGTCTGCATGAATGCCTGAGCACCATGAGCATGCAGAGGGCAGAAAAGGACACTGGCTCCCCTGGGGCGGGTATTGCAGATTGTGAGCTGCCATGTGGGAGCTGGGAACTGAACCCGTGTCCTCTGCAGGAGCAGCCAGTATTCTTGATGGCTTAGCCATCTCTTTAGCCCCCAAATACATATCCTTAGGCCTCCATTTTGCATCACCCATAGCTCACAGTCTTACCCTCTCATTTAATAAAATCACAGTAAGCCCTCAAGCTTACTCTAATCTACTTTTTTTTTCTTCTTCTTTTTCCTTTTTGCTTTGTCAAGACAGGTTACTCTATGCAGCCCTGGCTGTCCTGAAACTCACTTTGCAGACTAGGCTTGGCTCCAAACTCAGAAATCTGCCTGCCTCTGCCTCCAAGTGCTGGAATTAAAGGCGTGCACCACCACTGCCCAGCTTATGTATTTCTTTACATGAACACACTAGTGCTTGTAACAACACCCCCTCCTTCAACTGGGTTGTTTCTGTTCTTCAAGTATTACAAACAGGGCCTCAGAGAACAGTCTGTGATACTTTTCTTCCTATTTGTTCCAGTGTATTGTTAAGATGAATCTAGGTTACAGGGAGAATACAAATATAACCTTCCTAAATATGGTTAAATTCCCTTTGTAAGCGCTGAGGTACATGAATGTACACACAAACACACACACACACACACACACACACACACACCTGCCTGTGTGATAGAGGTCTGCCATGGCCTCACCAACTCAGCACACTGTCAGGCTTTTGGGACCTGACCAGTTGCTGAATTAATACCTCAGTGTCTTACATGGATCATCTTACAGCCCCACCCCTTGTTTTTTTTTTTTTTTTTCCCTGTTGAGACAGGTCTCTAGCTGGTAATCCTCCTGTCTCAGCTCCCTACTTGCTGGGATTAGAGGTCTGAGCCACTATACCAGCGGTTCTCAACCTGTAGGGGGGGGTCACATGTCAGATATCCTGTATATCAGATACTTACATTATCATAATTCATAACAGTAGTAAAATTACAATTATGAAGTAGCAACAAAATAATTTTATAATTGGGGGTCACCACAACATGAGGAGCTGTGTTGTATTAAAGGGTTGCAGCATTAGGAAAGTTGAGAACCACTGTACTGAAGTTAGCTCTAAAGAAATCCTATTTATTTATTTTTCAAGACAGGGTCTCACTATGTATCCCTGGCTGTCCTGGAACTCACTATGGAGATCAGGTTGGCCTTGAACTCAGAGATCCGCTTGCCTCTGCCTCCCAAGTGCCGGGATTAAAGGCAAATACCACTATGCCTGGCAATTCTTTTTATGTCTTAACCCTACTGGTATTATTTAATTATGAGGATGGCTTGGAAAATGTATTAGAAGAAAAGAATTGTAAATTAAGGAGTTAGGCACATTAATTAGTTTTAAATTTTAAACTCCATTTATTTGTGTGTGTAGGTGTGTACATGCCTTTTCATGTGTGGACAACCTGCAGTAATGACTCCTACCATATGGGTCTGTGATGTCTATTTTTGGAATTAACTAAAACCCAAGAGCTGGGCACACCTGTGAGGGAATTTTTGTGATTGGATTATTTGGGGCGGGAAGACACCCCCACCCCCCGCCAAGTGTGGGCCACACCTTCAGATGGCAGCCCACATTAAGAGGACATGAAAGAAGAAAGCTTGTGCTTTTCACCTGCTAGCCTCCATTCTCACCGGCAAGTTCCTCTACCCTGCTGCGGAGGCGTCCCTTCACTGGCACTGGAGCCCACTTCTTTAGGATTCCCATGTATACTAAAGACCGGCGGAGACATCAGCATCGTGGACTGAACTACTGAATTCTTGGACTTTCTGTCAGGAGACAGACAGCCACTGATGGATTAGTTGGACCATAGCCTGTAAGCCACACTAATAAATCACACACACACACACACACACACACACACACACACACACACACACACACACACACTCATTCTATCACTTCTGTTGCTCTCGAGAACCCTGACTAACACAGGGCCCGGGAGATGGAAGTCAGGCCATAACGGTTGGTGGCAAGCATTTTTATCCACCAAGCTGTCTCACCACCAGTCCCACAGCATGTTCGACAATGCCAAGGCTATCACAAATTCTGCCTCTGCAAATAAAACTCCAGGCTCATTTTGACAGTAGTACAGGCAGGCAGAACTTCATACACAGCATCCTGCCAGGCAAGGCATAACAAAAAAGCCAGAATAACACTTCCCTGTCTTCTGAGGTTCAAAGGATGGAAATCAGGGCAGTGTGTGTGATTAAGACTTGTGACTATCCCAAGGAAGGTGAAACACATTTCCAAGAACCAGAAGGATCTTTTTGCCTGGTCTGCTGGTACATGGGAGAGCCTGAGTTCAAGGCCAGCCTGGGCTAAGTACTGAGCCATACTTAAAAAAAAAAAAAAAAAGAAAAGAAAAAAAGACCTGTTTTGTTGTAATTCTTGTAGGTGATCTTCCAGGCAGGAGCACTGTCAGTGTGCCTCTCTTCCAGAACTTACCATCTCACCAGGACATGTAAGCGTCAAATGAAAGCTGCAGGGCTTACCTTTCCATCTGGCAGCCAGTTTAGGATTAGAGATTGTGAAGTTTGGACAGCTTCTTGAAAGAATGCCTTTTCCAAAGTAACCCTTCCAAGAAAAAAACATGGTCAATGCTCAGTTGTTAGGACTATTCAACAGTCCCATGTTTTCTTGATTCTCTAATGATCATACATTCCCACCTCTGTGGTGTGTGGTGTATGTAGGTGTTCATGTATATGTGTGCACACGTGGGAGAGCAGGTGCATGCATGCACACGTCTGCATGCCAGCAATGTTGAGTTGTTTCCGTGGGTACCGGAAACAACTTAGGACCTCAGGTACTTTACTCATAGATCATCTCCAAGCCCCACAGATTTCAGTACCAGCTCGCCCATCTAATGAGGAACCACTTCGGCTTGTGTCTGGCATCCTGAAGGCACCAGAGCCAGCAGAGGCAGCTTCTTCTCACATGTGGCTAGGAGTGCACTGGATGTGGGGGCAGGAGGTATGTCTTGGATTACATCCCACTCTGGACTGGAAGTATCCTTCTCTTTCCTGCTGATTCCCCCCAAATACACACTTTCCCTGCTTTTGACTATCAACAAGCAGAAAAAAAATCAAATAATAATAGATGTTTAAAAAGTACCCAGCATATGAAGAGCCTCATTTCACTTTGCACACTGTGAACAAAGGCCTCAGCAGTGAGCTGAAGGCAGACAGGAACCAATGAGGTCTTAACACACCAGAGCCCACTGACTTATTGCAAACTCTAGAGAAGGTAGAAGAGAGGCAGGGTGCCCACCAGTTGTCCTGACCTGGAGTGGGAGCAGGGTTCGGTGTCACAGGCATGAGTGACTGCAGTGGAGATGGCAGGTACAACTCAGAGGTGGAATACAAGGCCCTCGGGCCAATCCCCAGCACCAAACCAAACACACAAATACTAAGACTGGACTGTGATAATAGAGAGCCACTCTATAGATTCATAATGTCACTGAATGAAAGGTATGCTCATGAGGGGTGAACTCTTAGCTATCAGCTACACCTCATCTGGGCTGCTTAAAAAATTACTTTTGCTAGGTGGTGGTGATGCACACCTTTAATCCCAGTACTAGAGAGGCAGAGGCAGGAGGATCTCTGTGAGTTTGAGGCCAGCCTGGTCTATAGAGCAAGTTCCAGGATAGCCAGGACTACACAGAGAAACCCTGTCTCAAAAACAAAAACAAAAAAACAAAACACCAAAACAAAAACAAACAAAAAAATCCATTCCTTAAATTTCATGTGTACGGGTGTTTTGCCTGGATGTATGTCTATACCATGTGTGCCTGGTGCCTTCAGAGGCCAGGAGAGGGCACTGGATCATCTGGAACTGGAATTACAGATGGCTGTGAGGCCAGATTGGTGCTGTGGATTGGATCTAGGGCCTCTGAAGAGGAATCTCTGCTCTTCACTGCTGAGCCATCTCTCCATAAGGCTGCATTTTAAAATGCTCCAGTGATTAAAAAAAAGATATGGGGAGTGGACTGGGAGAAGGTGGGGGAAGCAAGTCACCACTGAAAGTCCATAACTGCCAGTGATGTGGGAGTCCCCTCTGTGTGCTCTGATTACCATTAATGAATAAAGAAACTGCCTTGGCCTCTTGATAGGGCAGAACTTAGGTAGGCAGGGAGGACTGGACTGAATGCTCGGAGGAAGAAGGGTGGAGTCAGAGAGATGCCATGGATCTGTGCCGGAGATACACTTGCTGAAACTTTGCTGGTAGGCCACAACCTCGTGGTGAAGCACAGATTAATGGAGATGGGTTAAACTAAGATGTAAGAGTTAGCCAATAAGAAGTTAGAGCTAATGGGCCAAGCAGTGATTTAAATAATTACAGTTTCTGTGTGATTATTTCGGGTGTAAGCTGGCTGGGCGGCCGGGAAGAACAAGCGGCCCTTCCACCAACATGCAAGAACTAGAGACTGCCCTCATCCAACAAGTCCTCAGGACGGAAAGAGAGCAGAGACCTTGGAGGACTTCCCACAGGCCCTATACCACTGGAGAGGAACAGAGGTCAGTGGGGGCAATCTTCATTTTTTACCCATTACATTTCTGTAAATTACTTGTTTGTCTTCAATATACATAGCGTCATCCTACATAGTGTTGGAATGAGGGTTTGTGGCTAGGCGTGTCTAGTTCTCAGCCTCACAGTTGAGGTTGGGAGGGGTTGTCACTAGAGTGGCCAGACTTACCTTCCCATACAGCTGCTGCATGTCCTCCACGCCCCTCACTACCACGTTGTTGCTAATCATTTCAGCTCGGAATATTCGGAATTCCTTCCTGGAACCTTGGTCCTCACCAAAGGGGATGGGCAGCGGTGACTCATAACTCTCATATACTCTTCTTTTCCTCTTCGGAGCACGGAAGACTGCCTCTGCCATTCTTCAAGGGTAACAGGCTTCTAGAGGAGGAGAACCAGTCAGAAACCACGGACCAACAGGGCCAGCACACTCAGAACCCGGTTCATATGGTCTCTGGGGGAAGGCAGAACATCTATAAAACAATGAACTAGAAGATTCCGTGTGACAAGGACATGATGGCAAAGATCGGTCACCAGGGGATGGGACAGAGCCTGAGACCTCGAAGAAGCTAGTGCCATCACCTTAACTGAAGCTGGCAGCACCAAGGCCTACCTAACACCCTGAGGATTCCTGCCTTTAAGAACAACATACTTTCCTTTCCTTGATCAAGAGGGATTCAGATTTCCAGGGACTGCTAATCAGATGTATGGGGGATGTGAAGATAAAACCAAGCAAGAAAGTATCCTCAGTGGAGTGAGTCTGGTTAGATCTCCATCTTTCAAAGACCAACTTTAAGGTATATCATAAGACCTGGGACGGTCAGTTCTCAGGGTTTTCTGTTTATTTTTTTGTTTGCTTAATTGAGACAGGATCTTGTGTAATGCAGGCTGATGAACTCAGTATGTCGGTGAGGATGACCATGAACTCCTGGACCCCCTGCTTCTACTTTCCAAGTGCTGGGATTTGAGGTCTGAGTGATTTAAGGGCCAATTATGTTCCACCAAATGTGGGTGTGTACAGCAACTCTGATGCCAGACTGGCTGTGCTGTAATTTACCTAGTGCTAGATTCTGCAGTGTACACACTAAAATCAGGAAGCTGCTGCCCCTTAGTTGTGAAACCTTGGGCAAAAGTTTCCCCAGCCTCTCGGGGCTCATCTGTAAAGGGAGAAAAAACCAGCCTCAGAGTCAAGGCTCACAGAGTGTGTTGTGGTATATTTATTTAAACAGGTAAAGATGTGTTCCTGTTTTACCTTGCCTGTCTAAGGCACCTGATTGGTTTAATAGAAATATGAACAGCCAATAGCAAATAAGGATGTATAGATGGAACTTCTGGGTAGGGAAAGTAAGTAGGAGGAGGAATTTAGGCTTAAGGAGAAAGAAAAGGAGATGATAGAGAGATGCCAGAGGCCAGCCAGATACAGAGGAAGCAGGGAAGTAGGACATACAGAATGAAAAAAAGATAAAAAGCCCTGATGTAAAATGTAGAGGGACAGAAACAGGTAAATTAAGTTAAAAGAGTTAGAGGGACAAGTCTAAACTAAGGCCGAGCATTCATAATTAGTAAGTCTCGCCAGGTGTTGGTGGTGCATGCCTTTAATCCCAGCACTCGGGAGGCAGAGGCAGGTGAATCTCTGTGAGTTCAAGGCCAGCCTGGTCAAGAGTGAGTTCCAGGACAGGCTCCAAAGCTACAGAGAAACCCTGTCTCGAAAAACAAACAAACAACAACAACAATAATAATTAGTAAGTCTCTGTGTCTTTATTTGGGATCTGGTTGGCAGTCCAAAGAAAATGCCAACTACAAGAGTGCTTGGCATAGTGGCACTACCCATACAATAGGTATAATGATTATGCAGTGAGTGCCATCAATGTCATGGCACAGCCAATGGGAACATTAGGGTCAGTGATGTCTCTCTCTAAAGGGTGTGCTGGATAAGCACAGGGCTGTGGGGGCCAGAGCCCAGGTCCTCTCTCTGGGTCCTGCTCAGGCACATGATGTATCTGTTCACTATGGACTAGGTCTGTGTGAGATGCCACATAGCCACCAACCAGGCAAGAAATTACCTAGAAAGTAATTACCAAGGATGCTGAAGGCAACACCTCTCTATTCGGGTCTCACACTGACCCAAGGAGATAAAATAAGTGTGGAACACACACGAAAGCAAGTTGGATGTAACACAGGGCTGCTGCCAGGTAATAGCTAACAGCAGGAAGCCCTACTGAGCCACCGTACACACAAATGTGTATACTCCAACTGACAGAAATGCTGTCACCAGGTGGGCAGGGGATTCGAACCTGCAGCTGTTTAGGGTCAGGTCTGCACATGAGTTAAACTCGGAAGTTATGTGGAACTTAAAGGTCACATACATAACCCCTCACAAAGGACAAAATACGATGATTTGGGTGCTCCTGACCTCAAACTAGAATCCATTAGGCAAAGGAGAGTTGAGCCTGAGGAGGGAGTGGCTTCAACATTTCATGATGTGGCGGGAGCACTGGCTGCTTTTAGAGGACTCAGGTTCCATTCTCAGCACCCACATGGCAGCTCATGACCATCTTTAACTCCAGTCCCAAGGACCTAACACCCTCCTGGTCTCTGTGGGCATTGCGCATTTGTGGTGCAGAGATAAGACATAAAGTCAGACAAACATTGCAAAATAACAATAATATAATAATAATAAGAAAAATGACAAGCCTTGGTCAAGATGTGATGACAGCTGCATAGAACTTCTCATGAATCCAGAAACCTCAATAAGGAGAGGGAAACAGACCTAGGAAGTTAGGCCAACTAACAAGTGAGCAACAAGGATACCCATGCGCGGGAGTGGAAAGGTTGTTAGCAGTTAAAGCATTGAGTGTTCTTCCAGAAGACCTGGGTTCAATTCCCAGCATGCACATGGTAGCTTACACCAACCTGCAACTCCAGTTCTAAGGGATCAGACACAGTCTTCTGGCCTCCTCGGGAAGACAAACACTCAAGTGCTGCATGTCATAGGGCACATACATACATGCAAGCACATATGTGTGTGTGTACATATGTTTATGAAAGCCCATCATCAGGATGTGTCTTCTTAGAACTGACAGTGTTGCACACAGGAACACACCAAAATAAGTTAAGTTCTTAGGCTTCTCAGTGAAACATACCCGAGCATTACTGTGCATGACATGTGTAATGCTGAACAGCATCTATGAGCATGGTTACTGCATGGTAAGGGAGCTGAAGGGCTGTTCGCCCGGGAGCACTGTAACTACATACGATGACGGTCAATCTGACAGACTCTACTGAAGAGGCAGGCCTCTGAGCATGTCTAGGTTAGACGAGCTGAGATGGGAAGCCCAACCTTGGATGTGGGAGGCCCCATCCCACAGACTGGGGTCTCAGAGCACAGAAAAAGGCGAAAGCGAACCCAGAAGCCACACTCTGCTCCTCGACCATCATAAGCAGGTTCTGGGTTCCAGATACCGACTGGGCCAATACACACAAATGACACTGGAGAACGGTCCTTATTCCATAAAGAAGCCGAGGTCAGCCATTTGCTCAATGCTGTTACTAGGGAACGCAAGAGGTAAGACTTGATGTGGTGGTGCATGCCTGTAATCCTAGTGTTCAGACTAAGACAGGAGGATTGTTCTGAGTCCAGGTCAGCCTGGGTACAGAGTGACACCTTGTCTCAAAAAAACTGTAAGTAGGTACACAAGCAGAGAGGAAGGCGGGGTGTGGAAGGACATTGCTTATGTGTCCGAGGCACGTTTATTGCATTGGGCAGACCAGGTCAGTCGTGTGGAGGACTGGACGTAAAGGCTGTAATTTGCTTTTTTCTAGTGCTAGGGCGTGAACCCAGGGCCTGGCTCGTTCAAAGAAAACGCTCTATGGAAGGAGCCACGGTCCCAGCCTTGCATTATTCTTATCCTCTTGTATAGGTGACTCAGGGCTGAGTGTACCTGCGAAGACTGTTACCTCTTCACTTCCCAAACCTGGCATGCCTGGCACCAAAGCACCACAGAGCGTATTTCTGCCCACCAAAAGCTAGGTCTGTCCTTCACTTTTCCCGTCCCTGATCTGTTAGCCTAACTTCCATTTACAATTTTTGGTGCTGTCATGTAGTTTTGGCTAGCTTTAAACTCATGGTCTCTCTGCCTCAGTCTTCCACGTGCTGGGGCCAAAACCATGAACCATCACACCCAATGGTCAGCCTGACCCCTTTCAGATGCTCCAAAATGTCAATCCAAGTACAAACAATAAAGACACAGTTTTCCAACACTGTTGGAGCAGGTGCCAAACAAATCTCGCTTATGGCAAAACTCACCCGTGATCTCTTATCAGTTATTTGCTTTTATTTTTGAGACGAGGCCACACGTAGCCCAGACTGACTTCAAACTTGACACGTAGCTGAGGATGGCCTTAAAAACTGCTGATCCTCTCAAACGTTGGGATTACAGGTAGGCCAGCACGCTCGATCTGATCCGGTGCTGGGCATAGAAACACGCTGCTAACTGAGCCCCATCCTCAGCCCTCGTGGGCACCTCATCATCTGAAAAACCATTTGCGTCTGTGTTCCTCACTGTACAGCTCCCGGGCTGAGGGCCAAGGCAGACCAGCTTGGGTCTGGGGCAGCCAGTACCTGTCAGCCAAGCAGAGTGCTCAGCTGCCCGCAGGACGATGTGCCCATGGGCGCCTGAGTGGCAGTCAGCCCCCACCCCACTCGCGTCCGAGGCCGCTTACACGCTCGGCACGGTTGACACAAGGGACAGCCAGGCCTCTGGCGGCCGGTCTCCAGTCAGCCTTACCTTCCGAGAGCACGCGCTCCCACCGTTACCCGGGCAACCTGGGGGGCGGTGCTACTGCCGTCAAGCAGTGAAGCCGCAAAAGGAAAAAAAAAACAAAACAAAAACCAAAAACCAGTCGTTTGCGCAGCCGCAGAACCGACCCGCCGCGTCCTAGAGCAGCGCGCCTGCGCACAATACTGCAACTGGTTCATTCTGTCCGACACCCCACCTCGCTGAATCTAATGGAGGAGGGTTATGGGGGTCATGTATTCCAGCTTTGATCCTCACAGCAATTCCCCGAAATCCACTTTTTCCCCCCACTTGAGGCTACATACATCTCACAGTATAGCTTTGGTTTGCCTGCAACTCACCAGGATGTCCTTGAACTCACGGAGATGCATCTGTGTTTCCCCAGTGCTGGAATTAAAGATGCTCACCGCCTCACCGGTCTAACAGAAGATCACATTTTACAGATGAGATGTGAAGTGACCTGCCCCAAAATACTGTCCTTGACATCCTCGATAGGACGTGAGATTGTATTCAGTAATGAACCCTGCATGTAACAAAAATGACCTACCAGGGAAGATGTGCCCACTGGTGCAATAAGGGCATGAGGGTTATGGTGGCAACTGACAGGAAAGAATTCATGCCTAGTACTGGAAACCTGATCAAAAGCCTGTGTCCCAGGAGGTCATAGGACCTCAGGGGAAACTTACTACGGCTGCCTTGTTAAATGGGGATGTCAAACTACTACATATTTTGGTTATACCCATAGATTAGTGCTGCCCTCACCCAGTTCTCCAGTGGGCAGTGGTTAGTGGTCAAAATGCTGAGAACAAGTGGCTATCAAATGCTCAGCCTTTAATGGAATATGTATATTAACTCCTGCCTGCCGAAGGCTGAAGAAACATTGGGAAAGGGGAGGGGGGCGGAAGGTGGGAGCAGATGATGGGGAAGAGGGCTGTGAAATGCTGTCTTCTGGACGTGACAGAGCCCATGGCATTCATGATTACTTACACATGACTTGGAATGATCAGGCCCACAGGATCAGTTAGCATTCTCGCAGGCGGTACTAATTGGATCGGATGGATTACAAAAACGATAATGAGCAGGGGACATGCGGGGATGTGTGGGAGAGTAGGGGGATGGGAGAGGAGACTTGGGGGTGGCTTTAATCAAGGTATACTGTATACATGTATGAAATTGTCAAAGAATACACAAAAGTTATTTTAAAAAGCAAGAACAAAGAATACAAGCAGTAAAAAGATAAACTCTGCCAGGTGTGTGGTGCATGCTTTTTTAAAAAATTATTATTGATTTTTGTTGAGCTCTACATTTTTCTCTGCTCCCCTCCTTGTCCCTCCCCTCCCCTTCAACCCTCTCCCAAGGTCCCCATGCTCCCAATTTATTCAGGAGATCTTGTCTTTTTCTACTACCCATGTAGATTAAATCTATGTATGTCTCTCTTAGGGTCCTCATTGTTGTCTAAGTTATCTGGGATTGTGATTTGTGGGATGGTTTTCTTTGCTTTATGTTTAAAAACCACTTATGAGCGAGTACATGTGATAATTGTCTTTCTGGGTCTGTGTTACCTTATTCAAAATGATGTTTTCTAGCTCCACCCATTTGCCTGTAAAATTCAAGATATCGTTTTCTGCTGTGCAGTACTCCATTGTGTAAATGTACCACATTTTCCTTATCCATTTTTCAGTTGAGGGACATTTAGGTTGTTTTCAGGTTCTGGCTATGACAAACAAAGCTGCTATGAACATAGTTGAGCACACGTCCTTGTGGCACGATCGAGCATCCTTTGGATATATACCCCAAAGTGGTATTACTGGGTCTTAAGGAACGTTGTTTCCTAATTTTCTGAGAAATTGCCACACTGACATCCAAAGGGGCTGTGCCAGCTTGCATTCCCACCAGCAATGCAGGAGTGTTCCCTTTTCCCCACAACCTCTCCAGCATAAGTTGTCATCAGTGTTTTTGACCTTGGTGCATGCCTTTAATCCTAGCACTTGGTAAGGAGTAGTAGCCAAATCTCTATGAATTCAAGGCCAGCCTGGTCTACTTAGCAAGTTCCAGGTCAACCAAGACTATAGTGAGATCATGTCTTAAATTTTCTTCTCCTCAGGCTGGGGTGTGACTTAGTGGTAGAGCATTTGTCCAGCATTCAGTGGCCTCGGGGTCCATTAAAAACAAACCAAAACAAACTAAAACTTATTTCTCAAGCTTCCAACCTTTTATATCTTGTTTCTTTCATACTCTTCATATCTCAACTTTGATTTCCTTGGTGAAGTATTTGAAAATAACCCCTACCCAGGCATGATGAAGTGTATTCATGGCCACAGTTACTGGGAAAGCAGAGGGGCTAGCATCCCTTGAGGCTGTGAGTTCAAGGCCAGGCATAGAGCAATATGAAGCAGGCAGTAGTGGTGCTAGTGTTTGATCACAACATTCCTTTGGGAGACAGAGGCAGGCAGATTTCTGAGTTTAAGGTTAGCCTGGTTTAGAGAGTGAGTTTCAGGACAGCCAGGGCTACACTGAGAAACCCTGTCTTGAAAAGCCAAACCAACCAACCAACCAACCAACCAACCAACCAATCAAAAACCCATCAAAAACAAGAGGGGCTGAAGAGGTGGTTGACGTTTAAGAGCACTAGCTGCTCTTTCAGAGAATGTGGGTTCAATTTGCAGAACTTACATGGTGGTTCACAGCCATCTGTATCTTCAGTTTCAGGGGGGCTGATACCCTTTTCTGGCCCCAGTCACACACATGGTACACAGACATACATGTAGGCAAAACGCTCATATGAATAAAATAAGTAAACCTAAAATTAAAAAAAAATAAGAAATCAAGAACCCAAAACATCATGTAAAGCCTCACCCATGATATTCCAGCATGTGTCTGTTAATGTATTATACACGTGTAATAGCACACACACTCATATCCACTGTGTAGTAGTTGATTCTATTTTTGGTAGTTGTGTGTATTCTATAAAGTTAGCAAATATTGACCTGTTCCTCCCAGGAGAACACAGGCTGGCTTCTGGCAGCCTGTAATCACAGCCTTTTCATCCTGTGGTCAATATCACCCTGTTTCGTACTGGTGGTTCTATTTAAAGATACCCTCTGTATTATCTGCTGTTGATTCATTAACGCTGAACTTGCGGCCAGCAGTGAAGTAACTGGTGTACGCCAGGGGCTTATCTGGGCTGTGTTTCCTTCAGTAAATCGCATTTCCTGGCTGAGCAACATTGCGGCCCTTCAGCACTCCGCTGGAGGCGTTTGAAACCCTCCAATCACCAGTGAAAAACACAGGAGTGTACGCAGAAATCATGTGCACATGGCTGACTCTGGGTGTGTGTGAATCTGGGAGGGACTGCAAAAGTGAGGCATTCATTTTGAGGACACACACACACACAGAGATCCATTTCAGAATTCCAGAGTAGTGCTGGAAACAAACAGAAAATCGTCTAGGTGTCGCATAAGGGGACACAAATGAAGTGAAAGTAGCTTGGCAGTGCCATTCTTTTTGGCACAAAGGGTGTGCCAAGACCCACACCAGGCTAGCCAGCACACGGGGGGAGGGGGCAGGAGCTTCACAGCAGGTGATGACTCTGCCTCTTCCCTATTGGCTGGAGTCAGTTCACAGACTTTTGCTATTGGTTAGTTTTGAAAGACTCCATGGCAAAGACAAGGAAAGAAAGGGCTTGGAGCCGCAGGCAACCAAGTGACAAAGTGTGTGTCGCAGGTGGGGTGGGCTTCTTGGGGAGTGCTTTGCATAAATAAAAGTTTTACCAGGTAGGGAAGATCTGTGGAATCTTAGTCCTTGGTAGGCAAACTATTCTCTTTTAAGATTTATTTATTTATTTATTATGCAGTGTTCTGACTCATTACCTGCATACCAGAAGAGGGCACCAGATCCTATTATAGATGGTTTTTGAGCCACCATGTGGTTGCTGGCAATTGAGCTCAGAACCTATGGAAGACCAGTCTTCTTAACCTCTGAGCCGTCTCTCCAGCCCCTGGCAAACTATTTTTTATAGACTAAAACAAACACTTCTAACAGTAGAAAAGCCAAGTGTTTACTATGTTGTGAACATAAACACAGCTGGAAATGGACACCAAGTCTTTTTTCTTTTTAATATTTATTTATTTCTGACAGGTTTCTCTGTGTAGCCTTTGCTGTCCTGGAACTTGATCTTTAGATCAGGCCGGCCTCGAACTCAGAGATCCACCTGCTTCTGCCTCTAAGTCTTAATGTGAGCCATGAATGGAATCATCATGTAATTTTTGAAATATACTGAAAAAAAGAAAAAAGAAAGTTGTTGCCCCCTCCTTTTGTCAGGGGAAGGGGAACAGTCTGATGTTGCTGGCTTCAAACTCTGCACATAGCAGAGGATAACCTTGAACTTCTGATGTTGCCTCCGCCTCTTAAATGCTGGGATTACACGCGCATCACGGTGTCTAGATTCAGCCCTTTTCTAACCTGAAGTTCAAGATCAACTGGGTGTCCTGTGTTTTATCTAGCCATCCTTGTCACCTCTCCTGGGACCATTATGTGGTTGTCATAGCAGGCCTGCAAATTGGGTGCCAGCACCTCTGTCTCTGTTGCAGGTGGCTGGGAGCAGAGCAGGTTAGATGGGCGCCCAATCTCAATGGCCCCATGGATCCCTAGGGCTTGGCTCCAGCATCCAACATACAGCATTCAGTGTTGAAAGAGACTGTGTAAGAGTTGGTGGAAGGGAAGTAGGGAACTTTGATGCAGTGATGGATCAGGGAGGCTTCCTGGAAGAGGTGGCCTAGAAGCTGGACTGATGGCAGTCTGGGCACTGGGCTGGCCCTAGTGAGACGCTGGACCGAGCTTGGAGGTTCAGGGAGGAGCTGGACCTGGCCAGGGCAGGAGGTCGGAGCCGAGATAAAGCCGGATAGTTAAGGCGGGGCCGATTGTGGAGGCACTTGAATTCCAGGCTAGGCTTTTGGACTTTACCCTGCAGACAATGGGGAGCCGGCTGCATTTCTGAGCAGGGCTGGGCAACCCCTATCGCTCCATTGTTTTTCTGGGAGGCCGGGCCCTGCAGTGTTGCGTTGCGACCACCAGATGGCGGTATTTCAGCAAATTTCAACCATTCCAGGAGGAGGCATTCACTCCGGGAAACCTCCCTTGCTCCTGAGCACCATCCACAACCCAATCAGCCAGAGCTGTGAAACAAATACCAAATCTACCCAACCCGGGACGTGGCCCCGCCTCACTTGCTGGTGAGCCTTCTCCCCTTCACAGCTTTGAGGGAGACTCTGTTGAGCCGCAGGAAAGGAGAGACCCGTGTAGGCCTGTGCAGCTGGAAACGTGTTGTCCACACTCCCATGTCACGAGCTGGGAAGTAGAGGTTCGCCTTAACTTGTGTATTAGGAAGTGGAGCCATGTGGCGAGCGGTGAGCCAGGAGCTCTCAAGATTCTGGTTTGTTGGGAAGGGTATTCAGCCTAGCCTCCAGTCTATCGTGGTTGCCAGAAAAACAAAAACCAAACCAAAATAACCCCAAACCACCATAGTACTATCGAGGGAAATAAGCCACCTGGTCCGTTCCTGGTGCTTTTTAGTGGGACACTGATCCTCCCGAGTTAGAGATTGCAACACTCGTTTTACTGGAAGGACTTGTCCAAGATCACACAGAGGGGACACATTAGAGGGGATGTTGGATCCCAGAATTGTTGCACCTACCTGTCTCATGCCTTCCTTTAACAATCAAATCTCTCTTACCGTGGGGTCAGTTTCTTAGAGAAACTTGTGTGTCCATACCCAAAGAGATGCAAAGGTTTTCTTTTTTAAAACTGTGTCTACATATGTGTCTGTGTATGACTTTCAGGAGAACAGTTTTCTAAGATCCTTCAAGGACCTTCAGAACCTTATTCTGAGTTTATTGACCGCCTGTTACAGGTGGGAAGTCGCATTTTTGGGGATGTGGACTCAGCTATGCTTGTCATAAAGCAATCGGCCTATGAAAATACTAACAAATACTCTCAAGAGGCTATATGGCCCCCATAGAAATGGGAACTTAAATGACTTTATCTGGTTATGCAGGGACATTGATGGCACTCACATGATGGGTCAGGTAATTGTTTCTGCCCTTAGGGAGTGTCAAGGTGGAGCTAGATCAAGAAATTGTCAGGCTTGACGTGGGTGCCAGGAACTGGACTCCAGTCCTCTGCAGGACAGAACAGTGAGTGCCATCTCTGTGTGCACTTGCCAAACAGCTTGGGAAGCCAGAACAGGTTATCCACCCTAGTGGCTGGAGTGACAGGCAGCTGAGCCACTGGGTGTGGGTGCTGGGAATGCATCAGGTCCTCTGGAAGAACAGCGAGAACTCTTCCATGCTGATGCACCTCTCCAGTCCCCTTACTCCTTTAAATCAAAATGCATGACATGTAGGGTTTTTGTGTGTTTGTTTGTTTTTAAAAGAGAGACAACCTAACTGGTTCTTCCTTAGAAGGAAGAGCACGTTCATAAAATGTACCATAGATGCAACTGTACAGCATCCATATAGTAGAATACTGTGCAGCAGGAAAAAGAAACCCAAACTGTTCTGGTCCTACAAACACATTTTGAGATTTGTAGCTGGCGAGGTCCCATTCACAAGCATTTCCAGGGCCCAGGTCCCCCCCCTCCTTGCTTCTGTCACTTCTTCTGGGGAGATGGATGTGGCTGATGAGACCATCAGGACCCTGGGCAGGGGGGGGGGGGTGGTGGGGGGGGGGGGGTGGAGGGGGGACGGGACGGGGACAGGACGACACACAGAGGACAGAGGAAGCCGGGACCATATAGTTCTATCTTGTAAGCTGCTGGATGGCAGCAGCCACACCCTGAGCCCTCTTGCCCTCTGTCCTTTGCTTTGGCCATTTTCTCTGAAGCCCTGGTCACACGGACCATTTCTCAACACGTGCTCTTGCAGGGCGGCACCCGCTGTCTTGTGCCAGGTACTCTAGCCAGAAAGTAAACTCACTTTTCACTTTTGCTTTTTGTTTTCCAGGACTGTGCTGATCAGCATGCCAAATCACAGTGTAAGTGTTCTGCTGATCAGGACAGAGAAAGGGGCAATCATGTGACCCCAGGTGCCGCATAATGATGCTTTGGTCAGTGGCAGATGGAGGCAGCAGGCTGTATTCTGGTGTGTAGTAGGCTAGCCCATGCAGCCCCATCATGTAGCAAGGTGTACCATATAGCCTTGGTGTGTAGCAGGCTAGAGTGCACGGCTTTAACGTGCAACAGGCTAGATGGGACAGCCGAGGTGTGCCAGTTGGATAGCTGAGGTGTGCATAGCAGTGTTGTCACCTCTTCTTATTCATTCCTCAGAGCACATTCCACTCTTAGGTGCATGGCTCTGTGACCTTTTCTCTTACATTTTCCCCCTTTCCACTTGTCATAGTGAGCTGAGTGTGTTGCCTTCAGAAGCCTATTTTTCTGCTCTTTTATTCCTTTGCCCGTGTAGTGTTCTCCACTAGACTGTGCATTTGCATATTAGGCTTTGCGCATGCGGCCTCTGCCTAGTGGCTGTTTTGGGAGGCCATGGCACTTTAGGGAGTGGCATAGCTAGCAGAAGTGGGTTATGGGGCTCCTGCCTTCTGATCTACCGTGGTGTGAGAAGCTGCAGGCACCCAGCACAGACCTGACCACAATCCCTGAAACTGTGAGCAAAGACAAACCCTTCCTCCCGGAAGTTGCTTCCACCAGGAGTTCGCCATAGCAACCAGAACAAGCATCGTATGCTCACCTCACTACTCTTAGTATACGGCATTCGCTCACTCAGTTAATTTATTTTCACTCTTTTGGGTTTTGTTTGGTTTATTTTATGTGTATGGGTGTTTGCCTGCATGTGTGTATACCACAGGCATGCAGTGTCTGTGGAACCAGGAGAGAATGCTGGAGCCTCCTGGCACTGGAGTTACACACCGTTGCGAGCTGCCATGTGGGTGCTGGGAACTGAACCAGGGTCCTCTGCAAGAGCAGTCAGCACTCTCACCCTCTAAGCTGCGTTGCCAGGAACCTTTCTCCATCTTAAAGAGGAGAAAAGTGAGAGTGAGAATAGCTATGCACTTTACCTGAGGTAACACAGAGAAGCAGCAGCAG